>CAJQZP010001355.1:0-60470 GCA_907164705.1 Parnassius apollo
ACCGGAGAAAGATCAGGCGCAGGATCAACTGCTTTCCGAGGCACGGGGGTGAGACACCGCCAACTTCCTGACTTCCGGGCAACTACTGAGAATTTCTTGACGGAACTCAATAATTAATTTTTTTGGTCCAACCTGATTCGAACCCAGAACCACATGATCAGCAATCGCACTACTACAACCACTAGATCAAAAGAAGCAGTCATATCAGACATAATATTAGGAATACGAATAACACAAGACTCATGATCATAAAATTATTAATTCTTTGCTTTGTTTGAAATTATAAAATTTTAATTCTTCGTGCTTCATCATTTTCAATTAAAATAAATCTTTGTTACTTAGAGTAGACATCAATTTTGATGTATTTTGTAACTTTCTGTATAATGGCAATAATTTCGGGGATAAGTTTTTTAATTTCCTCCAGAGGTTACACCAGCTCCAAAGGGTTTGTATTATCCAGTTTCAACAATTTAAATTTATATTATATTTATATTATATATATAATTTATAAACGTATTTTTTAACAAATCACAATCACAAACGAAGTAATAAAGATCGCCGGCGATTTGATACAGGCAATGTGTACATACATACTTAACTTAAATGTAATACAGAAGAAAATAAAGAAAGAAATAGAGTAATAGAAAAAATAAACACAAGGCAAAAATATGCGTTAAACTGAATTTAACAATCGTTATAAATGACATATTGTAAACAAAATTATTAACAGTTTAGTTATACAATAAACAAAAGGTAAAAAATATAAGTGAATGTAAATTAACTTTAATCTTAAAACTAAAGAAAAACAAAACAAATAAAAATATAAATAAAAACATAAGTAATTAATATAATATTTCTATAGTTAGCACACTCTCTGTATAAATTTTAACTTATAGTTTTACAATGACACTATTACGTTAATTATTTACAGAAGTCTCTAGTCGCCACAGTGGAATATTGTAACAATTATTGTATTGTAAATTATTAAAGGAAAGGCATGAAATAATAATTTAAACATTTATGTTAATAATATAAAAAAAGAGAATAAAGGTATATAGAAAAAAGGACTTATCAGCTATATAAAGTCTCCTAACATTAATTAATAATATAAAGTGGATCTTACAACTAAATTAACGTTGGCAAATAAAATTTGTAACATGGAAAGAAGTTATATTAAATGCAAAACTGAAATAAGATAGTAAAAAAGTGGACCTAATATATATCCTAAATGCTAATCTAATAAGTAAAATTAACAACGTGCAGAGATGTTATAACAAATATAGATTAAAAACAGTTTGGACATGAAATAAAGTTATGAAAAGGAAAATAATATGTAAAATGGATATAAATCAATGTATTCTTAACTATAAAAGTGAACGACAATTTTTTTTATCAGCGCTAGTTGTTTAGCTAGCCACTACGCCACTACACGCAAAACAAACTTATCACGGAATGGCGAAAATAGATGTTTTACAAAAAAATCAGTATTAAGAACTGCTTATCTAAAAAAAATGAAATTTCACCCACAGTAAGGGAAAGAGTATGTCCTCTGTATACAAAAATGAAAGGAATCGTTACTCAAATATTAAAGTTATTAGAGTCAAAACTTATAAGATGTGGGACACCAACTGCAAAAGTGTGGTTGTTCCGACTATATACACTTCCGTCTGATGATGCGTATATTTTCGGAAAGAATTATCCGAGACGCCAGCGACACCTTCAATTTCAGCCGCAGACTCTTGATTCACGAAATCATCTACCCCGTGGTTTTCGGTTTTTCTCTAATGACTCAGGTGTCCTATATCTTCATACAAAAATAATTAAAAATGATACGTAATGGTGACTAATCGAGCACCGCACACGATTTACTGTTTTACTGATATGAGAAAAAACGGTTTTCACGTGAAAAATTACTAAAAAGTGTTTTGTGGCTAAAAAAATTACACCACTATATGCGTCTTATTAATACGCAGTTTGACACTGGGAAACACTGAAATCCGTTAACTTTTTTACCACTTTTAGAATTTTTAATTGCGGGAACGTCACAGTTTCGTGCTGTTCCGCTTTGCTTCCTTATCGCGCGGCAATACCCGACAAGTTTATCTCCTATTTTATCTACTGTGGATATAACATCCCCCATAGGCCCATGCTCGCAGGTTTGATAAAACTCTGGCTTAAGAATAAGATATTTTCTCTTGTTAGTGAATATTATCGGAGGATAAAATTTTGTCTTCTAGCCATGCTAGCCCGACTGCCTGTTTATTCCATATGCACACGACTAGTGTTGCCAACACTTTTGGAAGAAAACGCGCTGAATTGAATTCAAAAAAGCGCTAGCTTTGGATATTTTTCGAAAAAAGCGCCAAATTATAAAAACAATTAAAAATGGTAATTACTACTTTTAATTAAAATTACACAAAAAAGACAAAAAATATTGACAAATTTACTACCCACTCTTCTTCATCGTCAGAATCTTATTCTTTGCTGCAATATGTAGATAGGAAATTGTTCAAATTTCCTTTGGCCTCTTTCTGAGAAGTGGAAGGTCCTACTTTTTACTGTACTGGAATTTTGACAGTTTGAATGTATAAACGTTAGACATCCTTGCTGCTTAACTTTTGTCACTTCTTTTTGAATGTCATAACCAAAGCAAGTGGAATTAAAAATTTTCAATCCAGTTCTAATACAATAAATTGAATTTGTAGTGTATTAAAATTCATACGGTTTCGTAACTCTAATTTAATTACGTTCATTGGACTGAAAATCCTTTCGAAATCAGCGTTCGAGGGTAAAACCAAAACATCTAAAACAAGTCTGCCAATTCTTAACTGGATTATCACCACAACCTTCCTTGTATTCTTTAACTTCCGTCCAAAATTGTATAGTGTCATTTATGATTATCCATGTCTCAGATACTATATTGGACCACTGACCAACGATTTTATTTATCTTATCTGCACTTGTGCCAAAACTTTTAGCTAATTGAATGATTATCAACCCTTTGTTCGTCTTTTTAAGTTTCAGTAACATTCATTAAGTATATTCATTTTTTTTATTTGTGATAATTCTTTGTCTATCTCTCTTACAACTGTTTTATTAATTTTACAGTAAATTTAACTCATCGTTAATGTATACTGCTCTTTTCCTAGTTCGGTTCCAATTACTATCCAAAATTGTAACTGAGATACGATGCCAGGTCTCAGTAAACTTCAATAATATTTATTGTTAAAATGTCGATAGAATGTCGCCAATTAATACATTTTTTTGTTTATGAGGCTTTAAATGCATGTTGCATTGTTGTTTTAATTATTTTGAATAATTTTGTTTCGTTACATGATGATATTTCAACGAAGAGGAATGTTATTTAAAAAGCGCTATATTGGGCGCTAAGCGCTATATTTTTTTGGCTTTAACAGAGCCTAAAAGGCGATAGATCTAGCGCCGAAAGCACTAAGTTGGCATCACTGCACACGACACTTTCGTACCTTGTTGAATAAAACTCGTAAGCAGCACCATTTCGGCGGTGTGTACGACTTTTTTCTCGCGAGCATAGAGCTATAATGCTTCCTATCTCGTTTTCTCCCACGTTAAATCTTATGAATGTATGTGTCTGTCCCTTTTTACTGTCGCTATTTCGTTTCATAGAATTTCAAATCATAGCGATGCTAAAGAAATTTTTACTTCAAAACAATCAGCGTTGTCTGTCTGCCTGAACGCGTATCACACAAAAACTTGAACTGAGGATTTGGATGGAACTCTTACTATGGCGATACAGAGGTTGATAAAATATGTATCATTATGATCTAGCTGTTACCCGTGGCTTCGCCTTGTTATATCCCTTTTACAAGACAACAAAATATTAGTAAGCATTTATTTAATCACACGGTACTTCTCCTTAATATAGCTATAGTCAGCAATTATATTGTTATATTGTTCTTTTGTTGTATTGTTCTTTTTGTTATATCCCTTTTTACAAAGCAATAAAATATTAGTAAGCATTCATTGAATCACACGGTACTTTTCCTTAATATAGCTATAGTCAGCAATTATATTGTTATATATTGTTTCTTTCCATTTTTAATGTTCAGTTAGACTCAGAGCCCCGGGTAGATCGGACATAGATTCCGAGACTTATTAGAGTTCGGAAGTCAAGGACTATATTAATTTGGTGTGAACTTTTTTTTGCAATAAACCTTTAGGTTTATTTGGTGTTTCTTTTTTTTTAAAAAGTCAAACGGGATCGGCCTCCTAACAAATTGGTGTCAGAAGTGGGATGCCAAACAGAAGGTCATAAAAGACTTTGGCATCCGAATCCGAGGTCCCCGAAATCACCAAGGTCGACATTAAGCCTTAGCCGTGCCTAAGCCTGCGCCTACCACAATTTGGACGACGATCAGCCTCCGCTCTGAAGCGTGAGCCCGCTCCATTCACATCTGGTCCTGAAATCACCCGTCTGGCCGACGATCAGCCTCCCTAACAGCCTGCATGGTCACTGGGAAATGAACTATCCATTGCTTTTCGAATTGAAAGAAAACTGAGTTTTATAGATTTGTCAGAGATGCAGCCATTAAAATGAAACTGAGCAAAATTGATTCGTCAGCCTATTTAAATGTTTTGAAACGCAGCGTATAGGAAAGCATTAAAATAGCCTGTTTATTCCAAATGGATTTGGGATATTTTTTAATTAAAGGAAACTGAGCATAATTATCCGTCAGGGATACAGACATTAGAAAAGAAACTGAGCTAAATTGATTCGTCAGAGATGCAGTTTTCTGAATTGAAAGGAAACTGAACCAAATAAAAGATCCGTCAGAGATGCAGCCTTTTGAGTTGAAAGGAAACTGAGCTCAATAGGTCCGTCAGAGGTGCAGCATTTTAAATTGAAAAGAAACTGAGCTAAATAGGAAATTTTGAATTGAAAGGGAAGATCTGTAGGAATTCTGATCAATATTGATTGTGGGAATTTTGGAAAAAAACTAACTGAACACTATTTTAAGACGCTACTGTACAGAATGTTATATGTTTTTCCATTCGGTGAAAGAATGTGGAGATTCTGGGCATTTGACACACGCGAACATGCTACATACAGCTGACCATGAGAGAAGCACGGTTTTTCTAAGTTGACTCCCGCTACCTGTAACGTTTGCCCTTGCGCTTTATTGATTGTCATTGCAAAACTGAGCTTAATAGGGAACTGCAACCTTTTAAATTGAAAAGAAAGATCAGTGGGAATTATAGGGATCCGTGGTATAATAACATTTTCACCTTTTCCTATGCTTGTCAAAATTGTAGTACCGATTATGTTCCGTCCAAGATGTGTCACACGCAGCCTTTTCCCGTTACATAACCGAGGAGCATCTAAATTTCGCATTAGCATGACTAGAACACCTAATTTTAATTGAAGCTTATGTGAGGGCACACCTGACAACTCTAGAGAATTTAGAAACTCTACGAGATATGAAATGCCTTGTCTTGTGTCCATAACTGTATCTACTGACAAATATTCTCTTATTTCTCCTGCTATTTCGCTTAATATATCTGAATTTATTTTGTTAACGCTCTCATTTTTTGGTGCAAGAATCGCCTTTTCACGTAACCATTTGTGTTCATGCATGTTGTTCGTTAAGTCTGAATAAACGCTCGCAATTTATTAGGAATTACTCTATCCTCTCCAATTTTTAATAGTGTGTCAGCATAGTTTTACAGCATTGAGATCATTATACAAATGCACTCACATATTCGTAGTTAAACTGAATTTTGTCACCTTGTATCCATAAAATAGACGACTTGAGGCATGCTTTAATTTCATCTGCAGGTGTGCCCTTTTGAATGACAGGTAAAGTTTGGCGAAACTCACCAGCCAGTAAAATCACCATTCCTCCTATTATATAGGTTCGATTTAGTGCTTCTACAGATTTTTATGCGACATTGTACTTTCCTCCCACACTAAAAGTTTGCATTGTCGTAGTTATACCTCGTGCACTATTTTTGCTAAAGTTCCAGATCAGCGATTCCTCCTAGGCTAGATTAAGAGGGAGTTTTAAAACAAAATGTGCAGTGCGGCCCCGCCTAGCAGCGTGGCGGCTATACCCGAGGAAGATACGGCCACAGCAATGTTTTTATCTTTCCGTACTTGCGCTAATAATAAATTTAACAAAAATATCTTCCCAGTTCCTCCAGAGGCATCTAAAATGAAAAGTGCACCATTTCCAGATTCAATTTGTCCTTATACTTTGTCAAAAACTCGTTTTTGTTCGAAAAGCAAGCGGTGTACAAATTCGGCTACTTGCTGCTGCAAAGCTGGTATATCGTAGTTAGTTTC
Organism: Parnassius apollo; assembly: GCA_907164705.1. Classification (NCBI taxonomy): domain Eukaryota; kingdom Metazoa; phylum Arthropoda; class Insecta; order Lepidoptera; family Papilionidae; genus Parnassius; species Parnassius apollo. The sequence continues at coordinate 6,323 of CAJQZP010001355.1, forward strand.
ACGTATAATTTTATCACTTAGTTCATTTTCGGTTTTCGCTGACGGCTTATCACTCCAAAGTCGTTTAATTTTTTTGCCTACCATTGCCATTACTTTATCTTCAATTTTTCCAAATGCTTCATTATAAATGTGTTCATTGTATGTCATGTTTGCGTGTGTCTGCTGTAACCTTTGCAAAATATCTTCCGCCATGTACTCTTTATATTTATCCCACAATTCATGCGCATTAGATAGCCCGCAAATTGATATGAGAGTTGCATAAAGATCCCTAATTTTGGCTGGTAACTGGCACTGCACAGCTTCCTTCATGGTTTCATCCCAGTGATTATCGTTTTCTAAAAGATGCAGAGCTTCACATGCTTCTCTATAAGTTGCGCATTCCTGACCGTTGACAGTTTTAAGGTATTTATATCCTGTAGGATCCCGAATATTGAGCAGCAGCAATCGTAAACAGAAGCATTCAAAATTAGTTACATGGACGGTATACACACGACCAAGGGCATCTGAGGACTTTACATCGGGCCAATTTGCAATAGGCGCGCCCTTGAATAAGGCGCGCCTATTCCACTCCTTCCACTCCTTCCTAGATGTGTTCCAAATATTATAGCGGGGGACTTCAGAATATAACAACGTTTTTGCAAAGGGGTCAGTTTGACAAATTTCTTTCGGTGAAATATACACGCTCTCCATTTTCTACGTGCACAGCAAGGTAACTTTTGGGTGACTTTCTGTGGAAAGGAAGCCAAGGAGACGCCACGCTGCCTCGTTACTACTGACATAATGCCCTGCTTGAAAGGTCTGTACTTCATCAACGGGATTTGCCTCACCTTCACTCCTGAGATTAAGTATTGCTTGGTCACTTCCTTTACTTATGTACTTACAGATGTACTTGATTGCGCGGATAGAGCTACATGCTTCTACATTAATGTGGGCATTAAACATTTTACATAGAAAGGGCGAATGAGGGACAATACAGCTGTTATCTAAGATTTCGAACGCTACAGAGCGAGATTTCATTGTGACTTTCCTACCACAATCTTCGGGAGCTCTGCGTCTGTATAAAGGGTAGCCATTGTCATTGTGAACTGTTTCTTTTAATAGCTGTTTAGGGAATTTCTTAGTACATTTTCCTTCTATCATACATACATGGCCATATTGAATTTCGCGCTCACATGGACCGTGAATCATATTTCGGACGATGGTATCATACAATTCTTTATCTTGCTCAGGATCCGGAAACTCAGCGCTTATTATGTCGTCTATTTGGTAGGGCCGCAACTTCTCTTTTAAGCCATATTATAACGTGGGCATGCGGTAATCCTCTTTTTTGCCATTCAATTGAATACATGAAGCACTGCACCTCTCCGAAAATTTTCCCTTTGTTAATTACATACATTAATTTTTGTACTTTTAATCTCAATACTCTAGCAACTAAATCCAAATAAATATCTCTTTCTTTCTTTCTTTCAAATTTAAGTGCATGTTTCAACAATGTTACTTAAGTGTTGTACCAATATTTCACCTAGACGACAATGCCAAAAGGCGAGTTGTGTTTTCTTTATATATTATATCCTTCTTTTTTTCATGGCGCCTGCCTGTTTAAAGTAAAAAAAATGTGGCATTCAAACCAAGCAATATCAAAGTATCAGCTTTATGCTTCCCACTACTGGAGACAGCCGTCGTCATATGTCTAAGAGAGTTTTTAAAGCAAAGACAAGTTCATCGCGCTACTTTACTGCGTGTCGTTAGACTCGACTCATTTTAATGTATTTACTTTTTATTTAAAAATATGATTCTACGTGGTTGAGAAAAATATCGTGACACATCACGAATGTTTAAAGTGTCCAAAAATGTGCCTCCTATTTTGCTTAATGGAACTACCCTAGGAACAGTAAAACAGTTTAAATATTTAGGCCACTACATAACTGAAAATTGTAAAGATGATCCCAATAAAAACATTCGGTAAAAAACTAGCCAAGTCTCGATGGAGCTGCTTGTTTATCTCTAAAAAGTAATGAAATCTAGACAAAGTCGTGCCAAGTCTAAATGTTCTTACTGCGATTTCTTTATTATTATAGTTAATGTTGTGTGACTTGACCGTTAAAGGGTACACAAGGGTACAAAATCAGGTGCTACACGACACCCTTGCACCAATCTGTCGCCAGAACCGCTATCCATTGACGATGGAAAATTGCCACTTGGAAAACGTTGATTGAATAACCAGTCAATTGTTGGCGTCAAATTGACCACCGATCTAACATAAAATAGACGTACAGACGGACTTCTATCAATGATTCGGAAGTCCGCCTGTACTGGAAATAATTTTTACACTGTTTGTTTCAGGCTTGCCTATACAAAAGTATTATTGAAATACGCAGCTTTATCAAGCCTACAATTGACTGGTTATTCAATCAACGTATTCCAAGTGGCAATTTTCCATCGTCAATGGATAGCGGTTCTGGCGACAGATTGGTGCAAGGGTGTCATGTAGCACCTGGTTTTGTACCCTTGTGTACCGTTCAACGGCCAAGTCACACAACATTAACTATAATAATAAAGAAATCGCAGTAAGGAAGCTTGGACTTGGCACGACTTTGTCTAGATTTCATTACTTTTTAGAGATAAACAAGCAGCTCCATCTAGACTTGGCTAGTTTTTTACAGAATGTTTTTGGTGGGATTTCACTTCTTTTTGTAGAAACGTGGGCACATTGATTTATTTTATTAGATTTTCTTATTCGACACATTCTTTTTTTTTAGGAGTAATTTTTTTATTATTACACATCTTTCTTTTTTTTCCGGTTCTGATTCTTGTACAGTACCAACAGTTTTTCGTATTGCCCATTCGCGTTCATTATTTATTCTTTTAGAAGGTTTAGACGGTTTAAAATCTGAAAGATCGGCGCGGTATTTACGCCTAAGCCGGTTGTATTCGGTGATCGCTGAAGCTTCAGCTTTTATACTCTTGAAGTCAACATTTATGAGGTGCATCCCATGAAGATTGGTTACTCGTGAAAGCGCCACGTAGGCTTGGCCACAAGTGAATATGGAGGCGCCAATGTCCATGAGGGTATTTTTTAGACTTAGACCTTGGCTCTTGTGAATTGTTAGGGCATACGCCACACAGATCGGGAATTGTTCCCTGTACACGTATGCCCTGGGTATGATCTCAAATTTTGACTTAATAGGCATAATAATAATTCGTGAATCAAATTATTAGCGAATTTTACTACCAATTGTTTAGGCTTTGTTTGGTCTTCCGGGTCTCACCTCACTTTTTGTACAACGCCTAATGACCCATTTACTAAACCTAAACTAACGTCAATATTTCTTCTAAGCATTACTTTAGCTCCCTCTTTAATGATTATAGTTTCTTCCATTCCAGCAGTCATCGACGCATCATCTTCATATTTTTGTAAACACGTCCGGGCTTTCGTTATCATACATTTTAAACAATCCAAGGAATCTTTAGCAACTAACTTTATCTCGGGATGCGGAATCTCTTTTAACATAGCATTATTTAACTGCATACACATATTTTTAGTCGGTAGTAAACAAACAGTATCTTCTGGTAAGTCTAGTGTAATTTGTTTATTTAACCTTTCTCTTACTGCGCCCGCCGTAACAAAAAACAGCTTTGTCACCTCAACTGGCGGCACTTGTTATAAACATTTATGTTTCTCACTTATGTTTAAAGAGGTTTTTGTTACAGTTATTTAAATCCGATAAGATTTTCGATAAGAAGAAACAATAACCATAACATTTAAATGTTTATTTTATTTTGTACAGCTCTTTGTTTCTAACGGATCTTGATAAAGTGTACTTACTAACAACAAATTTTATTTCATGAATGAAATATCATAAGTTTTATTTTATTTTTATATCCTTATAATCAATACAACGTATTCTTCCTAAATGAACCGAAATTATGCATGTAATAATTATAATAATTCTACTTTTTAACTTGCAAACATTTCCTAAAAATTCGACAATTAGACAGTTTGCGCGCGCTTTGTAACCTCATTTTCAAAACCTTTTTGTGTATATATTATAGCGTCTTCCTTTATTTTTCTTATACAATCATATAGATATAACATTTAGTAATTCCTAGTAAAAGTATTTACTATGGTATTCGAATAAGAAATATACTATTATTATCTTATTCGAAATCTTGACCGTAATGAATTTTTCGCGTAGAGGTTTATTGATTCTACTTTTTTATCAATTGAAACATAAAAATTTACTGTTGTTGTAACTTAGAAACATTACGTAGTAAAGATAAATAACATTACTTACAGTTTTTTGAAAGAAAATCCAACTAAAATCACAATCACAAAACTTCAACGATTACGCAACAAACAGCACCAACAGCACAAAAGCGAATGGCTGTTATATTTGATTCTGTCTATGTAACCGAGTGAATATAATTCTTCAGAATACTCTTCAGTTCGTTCAGAATCGAATGAAATAGAGTTCAATTGAAAATATACTGAATTTTTTTTATATAATTTAATGAAGAAAATAGCAGCATGTAATGCGGACATGAATTCATGTCCGCGGTACTCAACGGTCTCGTCGAGATGAATTCATGTCCACGGTACCTTAAAGGAATTTGAGTAATGTTCGAGTAGAATAAAGTTAATCGTTCGACTATTTTTCTTGTAAACTTGTAAGTATAAGTATAAAAGCCAATCTAGTGTTATCCAGAGTTTTCCTTTAATTTTATTTATATGCGTATTAAAAGCAGAAGGGGAGGCATTCGCCCAGCAGTGGGACGCTATAGGCTAGATTAAATTAGATGTGTCCCACTACGCTGGATTTTTGCAATGACAGTAGATTTTTATGTACCAATGGTAGAAGGGGGCATTACCATATCTCTAATACAGCTGAGACCAGCTGAGGGTTTTTTATCAGATACTTTAGACCTTCGATTTTTGACATCAAATGAAGCGGCCCACCAAGTTGAATATTTTTTGTAAAGGCGGTACGTCGATCTCTTCTAATAGTTTGGTTGGGCTCTTGTGTTTTCTAATCAGGGTCACCAGGTACTTCAGATGTTCGATTATCCTAGTTTTTATAGTTTTTCCTTTATGTGGCCATTAAACCCTAACTCTGTACCAAATTTCAGCTCTCTGAGTTTATGGGAAGTACTAGTTCTATTCTGAGTGTATGAGTGAGTGAGTGAGTGTCTAAAATGCGAAATTTTGCTTACGCTTAACTTCAGAACTAAATGACCTACAGACTTGAAATTTTGGATTTTAAGTATGTGATTATAGTTTACTGGATGACAAAAATTTCTGCGTTCTGATATTATCCAGAGGTTCTCAAATAGGGGCCTGAAAATGCGGCGAAATGGTTCCAGTAAAGGATGGTACGGCAGTGTTTGCTTCGCTGCCGTGCCCCCCGATATGGACATTGAGAGGGATGAGTGATGCGTAAAAGAGTGTACTCGCTGGTGAGCAGAATACGTGACAGCCGCAACAGCACAATGAACTTGTTCGCCGAACGATGTGACGGGAATATGCTAGATTATTGGAACAATTTGTTAAAAAGTTATTACACATATTTAAGGAACTAATATTAGTATTTAAGTTGCGCAATGTATTACTAACAACTTATATGGATCTATGTCTAAAACAAAAGAGTTATTATTATTATTATTACATTTTCAACCAAACTTACATGTACACCCACACTTCAAATATATTATCGTTGTTGCACGAATGGGTCGGCTTGACCGGGGAAGGGCCACGATTTCACAGAATACTAGCGTAAAATAGCAGCATAATTTCATAGGATACGGGTAACGATCCGGAGAACCTTTTTACTGGAAACGAGGCATTATATCTTAGACCACAGGGGTCTGCACTTTGTATTTTTTTTTTCGAGGATCTATGGGCCACATCACCCACTTACAATCATGTGGACTGTGTGCTCTTTTGTCACCTTATTCTATAAAAATACTGACTTTTTAAATTTTTATTTACTACGTTTGTATTTTATTACAAATTATAGTCGTTTTGTTCCGGAATATTATGAATTGAAAAGAACTGAAGTGAACTCTGCAAGCGAATGATGCTTACATATTTTTCAATTAATTACTGAAATTTCTAACTTTCATTACATAACAAAAAATAAATATTCTTTTGTGTTCATTTCTAAACGTTACTTATTTATAGTACTTTTTCACTGAATATTATCATTGGCTAAGTTAATTCTTAAAAGAAGAAAAATCACTTTTTTTTACAAAAGTCCTTTGGTGTCATAAAGTATAACACCGATCTCTCCAATGTATTACACATTAAAAATACGATCTTAATTATTAAAACTGAGCATCAGTTTTACTTTCAGATAGGCAAATAGGCCATGCCTGGTCCAATTAGGGGTGATGATGCCATAGCTAGCTAGTAGCACTTATTATTTTAATATTTATGGTATAGCCACGCTGCAGCTATATCATGGATTTAACACAAGTTGATCGGTTCGACCGGGAAAGGATCACACTCTTACAGAATACCAGTGTAAAATAGCACCCGTACATTAACATGAAGTAAGCTTACGGCAAAACAGTCCATAGGCTCCGAGTGACTCAAAGGTCTTATGAAAAAAATATTTTATTTTATTTTATTAGAAGTTCGAAGCAAGTGGGGTCCGCTATTCACATTGCGGGGTTTTTCTTGGTTCGGTGCTAGGGGTTTAGGCAGCCGTGTCCAAGAGTTGTTAACAACAGAATGCGTGGGTAATGGGATCTATGATTATCCCAAATGATCAAATTATAATCAATTAACGCTCCAAAATAGTCTACCATAAGTACGCAGTCACTGTCCTAAGCCATTTGTGTCTTCACATAATAAATCACTGCTCTATTTTTGAATGTAATTATAAATTATTACTTTGAATGAATGCTGTTATACATTATTTGCGTCTGTGGTCAACGATTGCCTTCCGTTCTTTAAAGCGTTGAAACGTGATAGACCACCACGGATGCGAATAATAATAATAATTTTTATTTCAGGTATCCAAGTTATCCATATAATATTGTTTAAATCTAATTATCAAATACAAGTGCCCTATGAACTAAACAGAGCCGGTAATATTGCTTAAAAATAAATGGGTCATATCTATCAGCAATTATTTTCATGATAGAGTTGGAGCTAGCCCGCACCCTACCGAGCAACGAGGCTGTTTTCTTTCTTATAACGGCCTAGTCGTTGTCCGTATGCGGCTTTGCAAAAATGCCTGATGCACTGCAAAATCGGGGTAGCCCCAACAGGACCATGAAGCTGTTATTGTACTGAACGCGTAAGGCGTCAACAGTCCGCTGTGAATAATGCGACTACAGACTGTTCGTGTAGAAAACTTGACAGTAGGCTTTAAATGATGTTATCTTTACTTGTTTATTACACCGTGTAAACCTTCGTGCTAACATATTGCATCGGACTGCCAGTGCCCTACGTTCTCTTTCAATGTCAACTTTGTCGTATAGGTCATCGGTAACAAAATTCTCTAGGTACTCAAATTTACATTGGCATAAATTTAAATTTACATAAATTTGTATTGGCTTTTTGTTGTGCCCTTTTCCTAAATGCTAACAGTTTTATTTTTATTTATATGTATGTAAAGTGTGTATTTTCGTAAGTATTGGAACCTATGATTGGTGTAATAAGTTAAGTTTATTCTATTCCACCTATGTCTCTGGCGTTTACTGAAAATCAGTAGTAGTAGTTACCACTATATGGTTTCTACAACATTTCTGCTGAGTAGACGCCTTTTTAGTTCATTCCAATAGATAATTATGTTATGTTAATTTGTGTGTATGTTTGGAACTAAATGAATTATATTATTATTATTATTACTAACTCGTTTCAATCCAGTGCCATTCAATTTAATAGCAGGTACTTTTTCTGGGCTTCTACCGCCGACGGCCCTAAACACCATGAACTTACTTTTATTAGTGTTATAACTCAAGCAATGGTTTAACGCGTACTTCTCACATATCTTGAGGAGTTCTCTGGTTGCATTTACAGTTGAACTCAGCAGCACCATATCGTCTGCGTAACTAATGTTATTCAAACTTACGTCGTTGATATGACCTCCGACTCTTTTCCTGTTGAGTTCAACGATTAGATCATTCATGTACAGTTCGAAAAGTTTCGGTGACGAAACCTGTCTGACCCCACATTGCAACCTGATCCTTACAGAAAACTTATCGGCCCCTCTCATATTATTATTATGATGGTTGTACCAGTACCCAAAAATTTTCAAAGGCACTGCTGGAACATTTTTATGTTATTATTAACTTATCCCACAATAAATCCTAATCTACGAGGACGAAAGCTCTGAAGAGATCCAAAAAAACATGCATATACAGGTGTACCGTGCTTTTTATAGTATTCTTTTTTTAATTCTTTTTTTTATAATATTCAACAATGTGCTTTAGGGCTAGGATAGCATTCTCAGTAAATAATTCAGACCAAAACCCATACCGTGCATCGTGCAACTCAAAATAGCTTTCCAACTGTTTATACAATAAAGTGTCAAGTATTGTAACCATAATTGTTGCCACAGTCGACAAAGATAAAAATATAGGTCGCTAATTTCACTTATATGCTACGTCACTTGTTTCGTTTTTTACTATATGTACAACTAATGTCTGTATAAAGTTGTGAAGCAGATAGGAATGACTGAGACATGAGGAGAAGAAGGAAAACGTAGCGAGTAACCGAGGCAGGTAAGGTCCAGCATACTGCAGGTGCTCGATGCTGAGAGAATCATGGCCGGGAGATTTTCACATAGTCATATTTTTAATGACAGTTGTCACTTGATCAGGAGTAAAACGAATGAAGTCATGACTGTCATGATAGCTCTCATCCCCGGACACCGGCTGCGAAGGACCCAGCAATGACTCTATTTTAAAATCTTCCGTAAACATATTAGCCATGCTAATAGGTTCGTTTACACCTCCAAGAACACAGGCAGGGTAGGCTTAATATCGAGTATGTTGGTGAAGAATTCAATTCGAATTTATTTTGAAATTATTTGCCTTACGATGAGATGCTATGATATCGAGTTGAATCTGCTCTTGATGGTTCTGACACCATTTTAGCTTACACCTTAAATATTTTACGTGTTAAACACATATCGTCATATTTAGAACCACTAGTTGGTTTGTTATGCTACAACTATATGTGATTGATTAAAACTACTTTTACGAATTTTATCGTGTTTATTTTATTTTCAATTACTTTTATTTTTAATTCCCGACGTTTCGGGTGCTATCCAGCACCCATGGTCACGGGGAACTGAGATGACTGACGTCCCGATGTCATTGTTAAAACCGGAGTACCTTCAGCTTTTTTAATTATCGTTTATGGTCCGATCTATGCAAAATGAACTGACTATGTCCTGAGGTCTTGCAGTGGTATGCTTGGGTTTAGTTTTAATTTTATTGATTATAGGATCCCAAGTCGTCGTAGGTGGCAACCGAACCTCCACCAGAGATTCTTAGCACCCCCTACCCGCCGCTACCGTGGTCACCACCGTAGCCAGGAATAGCGGGGCCGCCGGGGACTGGGGGCCGTCTATTTGTGTAATTGTTCATGGGGGTATATTGCCATAGTTGCCACGCTTGGCGAGCGGGTTGGCAACCGCAGTTTTTTTTTGTCGTACAGTTGCTGTTATCAGGAAGATGCTGCTGCACATCTCCTGCCGGTCTCCCTCTGTCGCCTTTTACGACACCCACGGGAAGATATGGGGTAGTGGATATTCTTAACCGCCACTACACGGCACGAGCCCCGACGGTTCGACAAAAAATGAGATTGACTTCATTATGACGACCAGACGCCAACTGTTCAGTGATGTCTCAGTGAACGCAAGGGTGAAAACTGGCAGCGATCACCGATTGGTTAGAGGCACACTGAACCTAAACGTTAAGTTGGAGAGGTCTCATCTAATGAAATCAACGCTCCGTTCCCCTCGTGCTCTAATCCAGAATCCTGAAAACTTCCAGCTCGAGTTACGTAACTGCTTTCAGTGCCTACAAGATTGCAATGCAGTGGACGATATGAATGACAAGCTCGTGGAAACTGTCCATGCGGTCGGAGCTAAGTTCTGTAAGACCCGCCCTAGAAAAACACAAAAACTCACCGATCACACTCTTAATCTCATGGCTGTTAGACGGGAGATGAGGCTGCAATCGTCAACAGATTTGACAGCATACAGGCAACTGAACAGACAGATCTTCAAATGCATGCGGCGAGACTTACGCAACTTTAATACTGCTCGTATTAAAGAAGCGATCGAGCGGAACCAGGGCTCCAAAGTCTTTGCCAGAGATCTGTCTGACAGTAAGAGCCAACTGTCAAAGCTGAAGACTGAGTGTGGCAGCATCGTTTCCGGGACACCTGAGATTTTGAGTGAGATTGAGAGGTTCTATGGGCAGCTGTACACATCATCCAGAGGCGTGGAGCAGAAGTGCGGTGGTCTTGTTCTTTATGAAAGGCGACAACGCTCTCTTGAAGAACTACAGACCGATTTCCCTTCTGAGCCGCGTCTACGTGCTGTTTTCGAGCGTCATTACGAATCGTCTCGCACGCAGACTCGACGACTTCCAGCTTCCCGAACAAGCCGGTTTCCAAAAAGGCTTCAGTACCATAGACCACATACATACCCTGCGTCAGATTGTACAGAAGACTAAAGAGTACAATCTGCCACTTTGCCTTGCTTATGTGGGCTATGAGAAAGCCTTTGATTCTCTCAAAATTTAGGCAGTGCTTCAGTCCCTTCAGCGGTGTCAAGTTGACTGTTGGTATATCGAAGTGCTGAAATTTTTACACAGTAGGGCTACGATGGCTATCCGAGTACAGAAACAGAGCTCGAAACCTATCCAACAGCAGTGAGGTGTGAGACAGGGTGACGTTATATCCCCGAAACTCTTCACCGCTGCATTGGAAGACGTTTGCAAGCTACTGGACTGAAAAGGATACGGTATTAACGTCAATGGCAAGTACATCACTTACCTTCGATTTGCTGACGATATAGTCCTTATGGCAGAATCGCTGGAGGACCTTAGCACTATGCTCAATGACCTCAATGGCGTCTCCCAACGGATAGATCTTAAGATGACATGGACAAAACAAAGATTATGTTTAATGTACATGTCACACCTATGCCGGTAGTTGTTGGGAGCACTATGCTCGAAGTTGTTGACGAGTACGTTTACCTGGGACAAATAGTCCGACTAGGTAAGTCCAACTTCGACCGAGAGGTCAATCGACGGATTCAACTCGGCTGGGTAGCGTTCGGGAAATTACGACGCATCTTCTCGTCAGGTATACCCCAATCTCTAAAAACTAGAGTGTACAACCAGTGCGTGTTGCCAGTGATAACTTACGGATCTGAGACGTGGTCCTTCACTGCTGGCCGTATGAGGACGCTCAAGGTCGCTCAGCGAGCTATAGAGAGGGCTATGCTCGGAGTTTCTCTGCGTGATAGACTCAGAAATGAGGATATCCGCAGTAAAACCAGAGTGACCGACATAGCCCAACGGATTAGTAAGCCGAAATGGCAATGGGCCGGCCATATAGCTCGAAGAACCGATAACCGATGGGGAAGAAAGGTTCTCGAGTGGCAGCCTCGTACCGGTAGGCGTAGTGTAGGGCGACCCCCACTAGATGGAGTGACGACCTGGTAAGATATGCAGGAAGTCAATGAATGCAGGTGGCTCAGGACCGTGCTTTGTGGCATTACTTGGGGGAGGCCTATGTTCAGCAGTGGACGTGTGAAGGGCTGTAAGGATGATGATAGGATCCCAAGCAGGTGGTAGTACCCAGTCTCCTTCTCTATCGAAATTAGGTTGTTTTTTTAATTTCCATAGCCTCACGCATCATCCTTGGCAGGAATCGGTGTTCTTTCGCGAGGATTTGTCGTCTATCAAATCTGATGTAATGGTTGGGGCCGTCTAGGATATAATCGCAAACTGCAGACTTCCCGGAACGTTAATGCTTCACATCAGCTATATGTTCTTTTACGCGGGTTCTAATTGATCTTTTTGTTTGTCATATATAAGAGAACCACATTCACAATCAAGCTTATACACCCCTGCATCTTGTAGAGGAATATGACACTTGACGGATGGTAAGAACTGACTAATCTTCTTCGGCGGCTTGTAGAATGTTCTAATAGAAGCTCGCTTCAAGATGTAGCCAATCTTGTCTGTGACACCTCTGACATATTTGTAGTACAACAGGCAAACGCTCGACTGTGGCCGGCTTCACTAGGTCACTGTGACGGAGGCGCGGGACCCGAAGGTTGTTGTCGTGCAGAACCTGCTTGACGTGCTGAAGCTTGGCGGCCAGGTGTTTGATGTCACAGATCCCTCGTGCTCTCTGTAACAAAGATTTGCCCACGGTAGCTAACTGTGAAGGATGATGGTGAGATTCACCGTTTAAGTATCGGTTTGTATGGGTCTTTTTTCTATACACAGTATGACCTATGGTGTTGTTAGGATTTCGGATGACTAACACATCTAGCAAAGGGAAGGAATTATTGGCCCCAACCATTACATCAGATTTGATAGACCACAAATCCTCGCGAAAGAACACCGATTCCTACCAAGGATGATACGTGAGGCTATTGAAATTAAAAAACAACCTAATTTCAATAGAGAAGGAGGCTGGGTACTACCACCTGCTTGGGATCCTATAATCAATAAAATTAAAACTAAACCCAAGCATACCACTGCAAAACCTCAGGACATAGTCAGTTCATTTTGCATAGATCGGACCATGAACAATAATTAAAAAAGCTGAAGGTACTCCGGGTTTAACAATGACATCGGGACGTCAGTCATCTCAGTCCCCCGTGACCATGGGTGCTGGAAAGCACCCGAAACGTCGAGATTTAACAATGAAAGTAAGTAAAAGTAAAATAAACGCGACAAAATCCGTAAAAGTAGTTTTAATTAATGTGTAGTGTTCGCGTAAATATAAGAAATCATTAACTATATGCGATTTTTAAGCCTAGCAATCACGTGTGCTTCCCTCACGTGTATGTCCCACTCTATAATATGACCACTATGTTTATAAAATCTGAGGTCAGTATAACTCTGTTTAGCAGCTTCTGATAAAATAGTAACAAAATTATTAAACATGTCATCAATCATTAATCTATGATGATTATTTTTTATGAGATGGTACAGTGTGAATTATATCATATGCTAAGTTCCTCAGGTAACTTAAGCGACATTAATTTGCTATTACACATATCATAATACACTTCGATCTGATCACTGTCCCTTTCGCGCTATATTACTTTGTTAGATGATTTTAATTCAACTTCTAATTTCGGTTTAATAGTGTCTAACCTACACTCAAAAACAAAAAGACAATGATCATACCAAAATACTTCATTAGATTTTTTTGCTTAGTCTAACCAAACTCTCAAGTAACAAAAAGGGTAATGATCAGACCAAAATACATCATAAAATATGATGTTACCCGTAGTGAGCCAAGCAGCTTGTGCGATAATGCAATGATCTAGTTATCGTCTACAGCCATGTGGATAACTGACAAATGTATAGTTATCAGAATCTATACCTATCTTTTCAATGTCCGCACAAATCCAATTTTGTTTGAAACAAAATTTTAAAAGTTCAAGCCCAAAAGACTCACTAGGATAAGCATTAAAATCACCGAGGACGTTTCCACATAACAACTTTTGACTATCGCGCTTACCTCACTAAGACATTCGGTGAATTCTGTTAGGTTAACACTCGCGTCTGTCGGCATTATACAAAAAAACACTAAAAATTTTTTGTCACCGAGAGATACTTTTATTGCTGCTAGCCGCATACTGGCACAGTTTATTACTGTGACTGACTCAAAGGCTCCTTTAGGCCACAAAATCGCCACACCACCATACGGGCGTTCTTTGAGTATGCCCTCTGATATGTTCATGGCTGATTTTCCTCTATACTCAATATCTTGGTATATCTCGGCAAGGTATGGGATATCATAGGGAAGCAACCACGTTTCCTAGAGAGTAACTATATCGACGTTTTACACAGAAACTTCAATTGAACGTTTCACGTATTTACAAATAAAACTGGTTAATTTAGTTCTCTTATAAAAACTTTTATCTATTCTTGTGTAAGAGTTTCCTTCTTTATGCTATTAACGCTATTTCTTAACTAAAACTCATCATTCGTAAAACGCCTAAAAGTTATGCCATTAGACCAGAACTTATCGTCGAGAAAAACATCCAGTTTTGACTTGTACACATAAAGCTTGAAAGAGTTATATTTCTTTTCCTTTTAGTCCTTTCATACATTGAAAATGAACGAAGGATTTTTTTATTTTTGCTTCCTTCAATTTTGCTTCCATCGGTTTTTCCCTACCGGACGCTGATTTTTTTTCGTTTAGTATTAGTGACAAATATCCAATTTTACCCTGCTATTTGTTTACGTTCAAATTCCATACTATTCGACGCTATCCGGTCATTAGACTGACAATCTGATGAGAGCTCTTTGTTTACATTCGAGTTCGTAGTATTTGAACAAGTAGTAGTGGACATACACCGTTTATTCATTTTGCTAATCTATCTATCTCATCTAATCTATTAGCTTCTTTTTTTCATGCGTAAGCACGACAACCCTACACAAATCTTTCATATTTTTTGCATGCGTGATGCCGGCTGATCACTCCGTGCTATAGTTATTTCTCTGCGTTTACCTAAATTTGCAGGAAATTTTTTTTTAACATTCTTTCGTGATGTTAAAGATTTAGGTGACTTGTCGTTACTTGGGATCTCTTGAGAATAATTTTCCAATGTCATTGGCTCACTATCATATTTTTCTAAATATGTTGTTAAATTGCATCTTTATCTATTAACAAAATCAAACTTATTGCAATATACAAGTATAGATGCTTGTTTCAGATTATGTACCTCCGTTTTTAGGTCCAATAGCTGACTTACCGTAGCGCTATCAGTTTTTAAAGCTTTTAAAATCACACTTAAGCATAATAATATCTTGTAACAGCTGCGTTACATCTACACGGTCAAACGTGATTGGTGGTATCTTTCAAAGATTACGAGCAACAAAGACAGGTACTCGTTCAGGATCGGTAGTTTTAAAGAGACGTATAATATCGTCAATGTCTCGAGCATTTTTACTTTTATTTTTGAGCGTTTTGCGCTTCGATTCCGGGACAGAGTTAAATAACAGCTATTTGCAGCCACTATTACACTATCAAAAAAACTGTCCCTTACATCCGCCTTGTTTTAAATAAATGCAAATATTTCGTTGATTACTATGTTAAAGTTTGCACATATTATAATATCCGAGGCCATTTTTGCTAAGTTATAGGCGCGGTCGTCCACTTCCAACGCGTGGTCTATAACCTACCAAAACAAACTCTGGACGACGCGACATTTAAAGTATAATCAAAATTTTGAATTTGAATTTGAATGAATTTGAAATGCAGGACTTTCGCAATAGTATTGCACCGCACTGTATACGAAGATATTATCTATAGTATTGAGAATTATCTATACGAAAACAATATTAGAAGGAAAGTATTCAAGGAAATTGTGCACGGTAGAGGCGTGCTATATTATGGTTAAAGCACGGTAGGGTCGGCTCGACCGAGGAAGGACCACGCCCTCAAAAAATATCAGCGTAAAATAGCAGCTTAAACTGTTGTATTTCATATGGTGAATGTAGTGATCCAGAGACCCTTTTTTACTGGAAACGAGACATTCCATCTTAGTCCTCAGGGGTGACAACGTATCTATGTTTTGATTCTTAATCGAGGAAAATGTAAATGTCTGTGGACGACAGCATCCACCTACCATCAGGTACACTGTGTGCATGTTTGTCCCCCCTTATTCTATAAAAAACGACGGGTTGCACTCCGGGAGTGCTGGCAGAAGGGAAAACTTGAATATTAACGTTGTGCATTTTTGATATTTTGGAATGTTTATGGAATAATTTTGCACGAATCGCTTTAATTATCAGTATAAAAGTACGATATATAAGTACGATATAAAAGTACGAGTATAAGAGTACGAAGTAGGTAGAGCCATGGTAGCTCAGATGGTTAACGCTCGCTGTAAATATAACAGAACACGAGTAACCCGGGTTCGACCCCCGCCGGCACCAATGAAATTGTTAATTACAATTTTAATTGCTGTTTTACTACGTGCTCGGCGGTGAAGGAAAAACATTGTGAGGAAACCTGCATGTCTGAGGAATATGGAAAAAAATATTTCGAAGACATGTGAAGTTCGCCAACACGCATTGGGGCAGCGCGGCGGACACTTCCTTGCCCTAAAACCCTCTCAGAAATGAGGGGGAGGCCTGTGCCCAGCAGTGAGACGTATATAGGCTGTTACTTTTTTACTTTTTATAAAAAGTACTATCATTTATGTGGTAGAATACAATATTTATTTATTGCGATATCGTACACAAACATTACAATTTATATTACATTCGCGCAAGCGCCCCGCGCCGCCTAAACGAAACAGCAGGCGCAGGCATACATTTTCGCCGCGCCGTAGAAAGAGAGGTGGATACTTCCTCTCCTACGCCATCCGTCTTACGAATTTTCGATCAGGTCACGTGTCCTAACGCGAGTTTAACATTTTTTATCCATTACAAAAAGTAAGTGTACAACGCCGCTAAAGAAGTTTTCACTTCAAAAAATGTTACGTCTAAGTTCAGCGTCGAAACAAAATCTTGCAAATACTAATTCATCAATATTCACGTATCTATTATTTAACTTTTTAAAACACAGTTCAACATATCAAGTGACAGATTTTCTTACATAATATCTCTTTTTAAAATTAATTTAGCAACCTGAAGCCCACTTAAGTCAGATAGCCCTTAACAAACTCAACGAAGTTATTAAATTATATTATTGAAAACTTTCTATATTATATTATTGAAATCTTTCTATAAAATAGAATCCTAATATAAATTCTGCTCAACAATACCAAATTGATTACGCAATAACAAACTGGTTGTGTCAATAAATACAGTTTCTTAGTGTTGACTTTTGCATCAATTGGACTGAAGCTGCTCCACATTCTGGTACAAATAATTCGGAAATCAACATTTTATTGGCTATTCTATTCATTGCCGTGATAAACCGAAAACGAAATGGCTGTTGTGAAATCGTGATTTAATATAAATTTTAACTGAATTATAAAATTTATATTAATTAATTTAATAAATAATTAAATATAATAATTAATTTATATAAGATAATCGTATGTATTTTTATTTATGTAGATATCAACATCATAAGGACAATATGTTGACGTCAATTTCGTCAAAATATTTGAAAATTCAGCTTTGGAATTCCGACTTAAATATATTAACATTGCTAAATAAAATGTTTTATTGATTATCAGTTTATTACTTATAAAAACCTCAAATCTCATAAATAATTTTGGTCACTTAAATAATATTACCGTTGAGTAGATTGGGAACGAAAGATGGAAACTAAACATATTCTTACAGAAGATTTAATATGATATGTTATACAAATTATATCTATAGCTCATTTTTTATACGTACGTTAACTATTTAGCAATATACATGATATAAATGTTTATGTTTCAATCATTGTGTATCATTAAATCTGTTCTGACTTCTCATTTATTTGAATTATTTATTCAGATCAGATTTAGAAATTCTTTATTCGTAAGTCTTCGAAATTCATGAGGGGATATTTGCCATAGTTGCCACGCTTGACGAGCGGGTTGGCAATCGCAGTTTTTTATTATAACACAGTTGTTATCAAATTCAAATTCATTTATTTATTTGTGAATACAATAAGTTAGGTGTTATAAAAATTTACAGTAGGTACCGTGTATTCAACCACAGTGTGGTGTACAAATATATTTCTTCACGTTATAGCCAATAACAGCAAAATGGAATACTATTAAAATTGATTGCAAATTATAAAAATACAATAATCATATTTGTAGGTGGTATTAAATATGTATTCACAAAAATGTTATATATTATAAGTGAAAAGCGTCTTGCAATGATACCCATGACACATAACACATTTCGTAATGGCGCCTTTATGTCTATATTGAAAAAAAAAAGAAAAAGGTGAAGTAAATAAAAATGTCATCTTTTCAAATTATTATTACTATTATTAAATACACGAGTCAACAATAAATACTGCATCTTAAGCTAATGTCACGTAAGTAAACTATATATATATATAAAAAAAAGAAATCAAAAATGTCGATGTCATCGGCTCAGACAAAATGAATATTTTGTCTGAGGTCATCAGGTTATCATAATATCATGTCAAATGTATAATATGTGGTATGTCAAATCAAATATAAATATTATACTATTATGTATACCAAAACAATCATTTAATTTCTATGTCATTAAGGTATTCATTAATAGAATAGTAAGATTTAGTAATTAATAATGTTTTTAATGATTTTTTGAAGCTTTGTATATTATTTATTTTCTTTATGTCATTAGGTATTTTATTATATATAGGTATGGATAGGCAAAATATACTTTTTCGCATTATTGCTGACTTTGATTGTCGAACTTTTAATCTCAGAGTATACCTTCTATTATTTAAATTTTCAAACAGTGGCAGGTTTCTATGGACAAACACAGCCGTCTCATAGATAAAAAGACAGGGAAAAGTTAGAATTTGCAGCTCTTTAAAATGTGGTTTACAGCTGTCTGTCCAGTGTAGATTTTTGATTGCTCGAATACACCTTTTTTGAGCTTTGAATAACTTTTCCCGATCCACTGAGTTTCCCCAAAATATTACACCATACCTAAGTGTTGACTCAACGTATCCAAAATATGCTATACGAAGTGTTTGCGTATTTGCTCTTTTATTTAACTTATACAAGGCATATGAAAATTTATATAATTTACTGCAAACACTATCGACCTGTGCCTTCCAGTTCAGTTGTTTATCAATGATAATTCCTAAAAATTTAGTTTCTATCGTTTCATAGATTGGTGAACCTTTATAATTAATATTAAAACTTGATAAACTATCTTTTTGCCAATTAAATTTCATTATTTTAGTTTTTCTAAATTTATATTTAAGTTATTTTTTACGAGCCAATCAATTATAAGACCAATGGAATTGTTAATCTCAATTTCATAGCTTTGGGTATTATTGCCTTCATAAACGACCGTACAATCATCCGCAAAAAGGACCATAGATTGTTGTATCACCGATGGAAGGTCATTAATGTACAAAAGAAACAGGAGTGGACCCAAAACGCTTCCTTGTGGAACGCCGTAGTACACAGCTCGGGGTGTCGATCGATAAACCTTTTCTGTCAACTTTATAGGACATATTCTCCTTATTTCAGTAATCTGCGTCCTGTGTGTAAGATATGACTCAAAAAGATCTAAAACTGTCCCTCGCAATCCATATTGATGTAATTTTTTTATTAATATTTTGTGATCCACAAAGTCAAAAGCCTTAGTCATGTCCATGTATAGCGCGGCCACAGGTATTTTTTTGTCTATACATGTTATAATTTTGTTGAGCAGGTCATAAATTGCCGCGTTTACAGATTTATTTTTACGAAATCCTTTTTGCTCATTTACGAGTATCTTATTATCTTCGAGATATTTATTTAAACGTTTATATAAAACTTTTTCAAAAACTTTCGCAAATACAGTAATCAAAGCAACAGGGCGATAACATCCAACATCACATCTGTCGGTTTTTTTAAATAATGGATTTACTATTGACAGCTTTAAAGACTTAGGGAATTTGCCTTGCTCTATACATAAGTTTATTATATGACATAAAATACCCGCAATCAAAAATGCTGTCTCTTTGACTACTTTAGTAGTTATTCCGTCATACCCTGTGCTTTGGGTATTTTTAAGTGACTTTATTGTTTCATATATTTCAACAGGAGTGACAGGGGCCATAAACATTGACGAAGACTTATTAACTTGTATACAATAGTTACCTGCGTTCTCTTCATTAACCTGTTTCTTATGCTCCATTTGTATAAAGTGATCGTTAAAAGTTTGAGCTATTTCTTTCGGGTTTGTTATTATTCGATTATTATATATAATTTTGTCGATTTGTTTTATAGGAGCATTTGTTTGGTTATTTTTAATAACCTTCCACGTAGCTAAACATTTATTTTTTGCATTTGCTATGTAATAGTTATTCTGCGATCGTTTTGTGAGTTCAATAATTTTCTTTAATTTTTTAGTGTACCTTTTAAATTTATCTTTTGAGTCTTTATTAAGATTAAGGCGAAATTTCCATAACTGATTCCTTTTGTTTCTGCTACACAACTTAATTCCTTTTGTAATCCATTTCGGTTTTGTTTCTAAAGACATTCTTATCTTTATTTTCGGAAAGCATAAATCATAACATAATTTATAAATGTCAAAGAAATAATCAAAGGCGTCATTAGGATTATCTAAAGAAAATAATTCATTGAATGTGAAAGAGTTTAGGCAATCTACAAACTTTTTTTTAAATTTTTTTTTGCAAAAATCGCTTTTAAAAACATACCAATATGTCATTGCATGATGCTTCATTACTGGAATTTTCAGCAGTTGGGCTGTGTGATCTGAGAGTGCAAAATCTCGTATTTCACTATTTAGTTTTGTGAAATTATGGAATGCATTATCTATGCAGGTACCACTACATAACCTTGTTGGTTCATTAAATTCAATTTTTAAATTGTAACTACTCAAAATGTGTGTTATGCTATTTGTCAAGATATTTGGCTTTAATATGTCAACATTGAAATCACCAACAATGACAAGTTTTTTTGATTTAAAACAGTACTTGTGTAATATATTTTGCAATATATTTAAAAATGTATCAATATCCTTAGCAGAATTTTTAGGCACTCGGCACATGCATATTATAATTATTCCAAATTCAACAAGCTCAATTCCACAACATTCAACTTCGTTACTAATGGATAGAGCTTTAACTTCGTAAATTGTGTTATACTTAATATTATAGTCTACTAAAATACAAGCTCCACCTTTTCTATTTTTTCGCAAATAACTTGAAGCTAATTTGAAATTCGGTATACATAGATGTTTAATGTCATCTTCAACCATATTATGCTCGGTTATACAAATAATCCCAATTATTTTATTTTCATCTTTTAATGCCGCTAAACACACAACAAGTAAGTCGGATTTGTTAATAATTCCGTTTATGTTTTGATGCAAGAGATACAGATTATTTTGGACCACGAAAAAACTCTGAAGAATCATCGGTTTCATTACTCGCTGATCCTTCCATCGCTACATTACAAAACTCTGTTTGACATGATTTATCACATTTTGAATACAATTTTGAGTTCCCTGTTACACAAGCAGCGTTCTTTATATAATTTAAATAATTTTGTCTGTAACTAATACTTAAAATTTCTTTCAGTAATGACCTCGATAAGTTCAAAGCAAACAGCTTTCTTCGTGGGACAGATTTGCAATAATCCATATCCAAAAACACCGCTCGCTTAAAATTGCTACATAAGAACTTTAGTTCGTAATTTAGCTTAAATAAGTTTAGGTAATTGTTATGTGGAACCTCCGATATTATTACATTTGTATTTTGGCATGAGGTGACCCAACTCATCAAGTTACATTTTAATTTAAAAGGATTACGATCATTAGATCCTGTAAGTACAACCACACAAACATTTAATGTTAATGAAGATATTTCATGTTTCCAAACATTTAACACTTCGCTTGACTCGGCACCAGGTTTAATAAAGCAGTAAACTTGATATTCCGGACCCAGAAGTTTTTCCAA
This sequence comes from Parnassius apollo, assembly GCA_907164705.1. Lineage (NCBI taxonomy): Eukaryota > Metazoa > Arthropoda > Insecta > Lepidoptera > Papilionidae > Parnassius > Parnassius apollo. Next base: position 28,134 of record CAJQZP010001355.1, read on the forward strand.
TGAGTGTCTGACATTTTTCCCATACTGATCAGCAATAATTATGATTTTCTTTTTTGCAGATATACGATCCACCAATATTGACCGTTTATTAGTAATATTAGTAGATATGTTATCCTTGTCAATAACTTTATTTACAACATCTTGCTGCTGAACATTTAACGCTATTTCAGATTTGTTGCTAAAACTATTATTTCTTTTAGTGATCCGCATATTACTGTTTTCTTTTTTGTGCATGTTACTGTCAGAGTATGTATAAGTGTCTGTTGCAGTATCCGTTTTACTGTCTTTAGTTAATATATCACCAGTAACTGTCAGTAGAGCGAGCGAGATTTTATATTATTAAGCAATGGTGACAGGATATCTTGTAGTGGTTTAAATTTATTTTGTTTAGTTCCCTTTCTTCTCGGTGTTGAGTTTGTAGATCGTGCTTCGTTATTTTGAGTTGAATTTCATTGTTTTAGTGTTTTAATTACCATTTGACAATTTTCCAACTCACGTTTAAGTTTAAAATTCTATCAGGAAGATGCTGCTGCCCATCTCCTGCCTGTCTCCCTCTGTCGCCTCTTACGACACCCACGGGAAGATATGGGGTAATGGATATTCTCAACCGCCACTACATTATTCCGATGATATCTCGGACGTCAGTCTGAGCGAGATTAGAATGGCTCTCCACCACCTTAAAAACGGCAAGCCCCCGGGCGAGGATGGAATAACAGCGGAGCTTCTGAAAGCGGGTGGAACACCGGTACTTGAAGTCCTTCAGAAGCTCTTCAATTCCGTCCTCCATGGTGGCATTACTCCGGAGGCGTGGAGCAGAAGCGCGGTGGTCTTGTTTTTTAAGAAAGGCGACAACGCTCTCTTGAAGAACTACAGACCGATTTCCCTTCTGAGCCGCATCTACGTGCTGTTTTCGAGAGTCATTACGAATCGTCTCGCACGCAGACTCGACGACTTCCAGCCTCCCGAACAAGCCGGTTTCCGAAAAGGCTACAGTACCATAGATCACATACATACCCTTTGGCAAATTGTACAGAAGTCCGAAGAGTACAATCTGCCACTTTGCCTGGCGTATGTGGACTATGAGAAAGCCTTTAATTCCGTCGAAATTTGGGCGGTGCTACAGTCTATTCAACGGTGCCTAGTTGACTGTCGGTATATTGAAGTGCTGAAGTGTTTGCACAGTAGCTATCCGAGTACAGAACCAGAGTACGAAACCTATCCAACTGCAGAGAGTTGTAAGACAGGGTGATGTTATATCGCCGAAACTCTTCACCGCTGCGTTGGAAGACGTTTTCAAACTACTGGACTGGAAAGGATACGGTATTAACATCAATGGCGAGTACATCACTCACCTTCGATTTGCCGACGATATAGTCCTTATGGCAGAATCACTGGATGACCTTAGCACTATGCTCAATGACCTCAATGGCATCTCCCAACGGATAGGTCTTAAGATGAACATGGACAAAACAAAGATCATGTTTAATGTCCATGTCACACCTATGCCGGTAATTGTTGGGAGCACTATGCTCGATGTTGTTGACGAGTACGTTTACCTGGGACAAATAGTCCGACTAGGTAAGTCCAACTTCGACCGAGAGGTCAGTCGACGGATTCAACTCGGCTGGGCAGCGTTCGGGGAAATTACGACACATCTTCTCATCAGGTATACCTCAATCTCTGAAAACTAAAGTGTACAACCAGTGCGTGTTGCCAGTGATGACTTACGGATCTGAGACGTGGTCCTTCACCGCTGGCCGTATGAGGACGCTCAAGGTCGCTCAGCGAGCTATGGAGAGGGCTATGCTCGGAGTTTCACTGCGTGATAGACTCAGAAATGAGGATATCCGCAGTGAAACCAGAGTGACCGACATAGCCCAACGGAGTAGTAAGCTGAAGTGGCAATGGGCCGGCCATATAGCTCGAAGCACCGATAACCGATGGGGAAGAAAGGTTCTCGAGTGGCAGCCTCGTACCGGTAGGCGTAGTGTAGGGCGACCCCCCCACTAGATGGAGTGACGACCTGGTAAGACATGCAGGAAGTCGATGGATGCAGGTGGCTCAGGACCGTGCTTTGTGGCATTACTTGGGGGAGGCCTATGTTCAGCAGTGGACTTGTGAAGGGCTGTAATGATGATGATGATGAAGTCTTCGAAAATTATTATCTTTCTTGTAAATTGTGGATGTGTAAAAGTATATAAATCAGTGATACAAACATATTATACTATAATATACTAGTTATGGTTTTTTCAAACCAAGGATACATTTTTCAAAGTAAAGATTAATTTGAAACTCTTTTCCACTCGGGGACATCGCAATAAATTTCCGATAAATAAAATTTGTTCTCTCTTATACATCTTACAGGAGAACATATTTTATAGTATCGTAATTTAGAATTGTTATACAGTAGCTTTCTTATTAATAAAACACGTAGCCGTTTCCAAATTAAATACTCCACATTACATACAATAAACTTACAGAAATCTGATTTATTTATAAAATCTAACCTGTCAGTTATACAATTTTTCTGAGAAATAACTGTATTGGGACAAATTATATTTTTTAATTAGTCTATCGGTTTAAATTAAATATTATAAGAAACATTAATTCATACGACTTTGCGACTTTTTTCGTCAAATCTACTTCAAGAAGGAAGTAATTTGTACTTCATTCCCATTTACTCTGATTTCTTTGTTACAACATTTCTGTTAGGAAAGTTAGTGTGATGGATTATAAAGCTGGAACTTCATTTTATTTGTGTGTAAAAGTCAATAATAAAGAAGTCACAATAATAACATATAATATATATCCCCCTATAAAGCATTTTAGAGAGGAGGCGAATTCAAAAAATTCGGCAGTGAAATTATGACAGTCTGTAATGAATAATTTAACAGACAATTAAAATGTATTATGTGAAACAACATGTTATCATATAAATATGTTAAAAGCAGCAGACACTGTTCATTTTGTAGATTTAATTCACAACTACTATATATACTTTCCTATGTTATATTAAATGCCTCGTTAGTCAAGTGGTTGTACACACGACTGCTAGTCATGAGGTCTCGGGTTCGAATCCCGGGCCGGGCTCCAACATTCTCTGTCAGGATATTCTCGGTAGCCGCCCGGGGCCAGGTAGTTGACGGTGTTTCATTCCCGTGCTTCGGAAAGTACGTAAAGCCGTTGGTCCTGCACCTGTCTCTCTCCAGTCGAGCTCACACTCCTGCACTATAATTCTGTCCCGTACAGATGGCTAAACTCCTTTGACTAGTAGTCGCTGTAACCGCAATTTGTTCTGGAGAACATTTTTATTATAACTTTCTATACCATTTGTTATTATAGAGTTAATTATTATTTCCCGCATTGCACATAGTACTTTGCTTTTTGCAATGTAATTAGCATATTTTCGTGAGTGGAACTGTCTATTTATACAATACGTTAAATAGTAAATGGTGTACTAGTTTATAATATATCAATAACCTTGCTATCTGCATGTTAATTTTCTTTGTTAAGAGTTAAAAAATATTCGTCAACATCCATATCTATCCGTGGCTAAGCGGGAATGCCTCATTCATTTCCAGTAAAAGGGTATCCTCTTCTCTTCACTAACTATACGGAACACAACAATATTAAGTTTCCACAAAGGCTAATAATAGGTAAGGGTAATATTTGCGTACGTGTCCCTTCCCCGGTCGAGCCAACCATAAAACACTGATTGTACTATAATATACAGTAGACCCCCGGTAATCTGGCCCGTGTCTAATCCGGCACCTCCTGTAATCCGACATACCTATAACATGTAGGTAGAGTTGAGTCGCGTTATGAATCCGCCACGGGGAAAGGTGTTCTTCACGGATACGTGGACAAACAGGTTGTAACTAGTTTCTGCCAGCAATAATTATGCCTGACTATTGTCTTAGTTTGAATGTGACTATGGCAGCGGCCTATAATCTCAACCTCAACCTAAGCCGATGCATATTTATTGGAGAAAAGCGGACGTTCATTATTTACTGTTTAGATATTCATTGTGTTTCACATGATGTTTTTATTAACTTATACTAGACTAACAGAGGGCTGTGACAGTACTCTATAGTCCAACAAATTCGATAATCCGACACCGTCTTGCTAAACGTTTGTCGGATTACCGCGGGTGAACTGTATATTGATTGTGTTAAAAACATTTAATTAATTAGAAGCATATTAAATAAAATACTTTCTCTAGAACTCAAAATAATTAATTATTCTTGCCACATATACTCAGAAGTTTGCCACAATTGCTATGCTTGGCAGGTAGTTTGGAAACCACAGATTTTTATTATTTTAAGTTGTTATCAGAAATATGTTGCCCATCCCCTGTATCGGTTTCCAGTTAGAATACTATATTATCTACATACACAAAAGAACGGGGGAGAGGGTGGAGCCCATGTAGCCACTAAAATGTCACTAACATGTCAATACACACATATAAATGTCAACACGAGACTTTTTTGACGTTACATTCGTTTCCAAATTTCGCATGCAAATTATTTATAAAAAGCCAAATTGCATGCTTCTTACAAATAAATATGTATTAAAATTTAAAACTTTTTATCTTAATGATGATCTTGAACATTAATCAAAAGTCTAAAATGTTTAAATTTACTGTCTGACAACACAGCGAATCGGGTTTGTAGTAGTGATGATACGACCTAATTGTTTGCATGTGTGCTCCTGGCAACGCCGATCCTCGTACAAAATAAGGTTGACAGCCATTCTATGGGATGCACGGAGCGATTAAATAATCTATATAATATAATCGACTCGAAACGAATATATTATAATGTAATCATCATTAATATACCCTAAAAACTGCTATTTTGTAATTGTAAAGGTGCATGTTACGTGGTAATTGATTGAAATATCAATCTTAATATACATAGAGTAATGTTGATCACATGGACAATAAGGGTAATAGAGCAGTTCGGTTGTAGAACTTCTTAATGTCTTCCAAAATATTTTAATTTCAGAGATATACAGATCTTTTTTCTAACGGATTTTAGGGTAACAAAGAGATCGTTACGCTTCCACAATATGTTTTGTTGGATTTCACGGTGTGCGATGATGGTTTATTAGCCCTTAAAAATGTTAAAAATAATTTTAGTGGTGCCCACAGAATCGTGCATATTAAGAATCTAACTCTGATCATGCTTACAATGTAACTTACAGCGAGTGCAAAGCCCCTGGGATAATAAGACCCTATACCTAAATTGGACCTTCAGAAACTCGTTTCTCTAGGTCTTTATTCGCATGTACTATATGAAGTAAAAGCCTTCACAAATTCTGCTGTAAAATCACATACTGACCATCATTTTAATAATATTTAAAATTTTGAAATATAAAGATTTTTTCAAAATAATTATTATAACAATAAAGGGATTCTAAAAGTGCTATAGGTTCGCCACAAAAAATTTAAAAAGTAAAATATGTGTATTTTGCCGTTAAGACAAGTAAATCTAAGTGACATCACGTTCATGATTGCACCAGCCGGAATCCCTTTGCCCTGCAATAAAAGTTAAGCATACAAGTTACTGTTGTACCAAAAAATTGGTCACAATGGATCCTAGTCGTGTTAAATAACGCATTCGTTAATTCATTATATCAAAAGTCCGGGGGGGAGTATTTGTTACGCTTGGCGGCGGGTAGGCGATCTCAGTTTTTATTGTATTTGAGTGTTTAACAAAACAATTTGCTGCTCATATTCTCTTTCGTTTTCCTCTGTCACCGCTTACGATACCTATATAATGATTTAAGGTGGTGGGTTCTCTTAATATGGCCAAAATGATGCTCTAACATAAGTGTGGTGAGGTAGTATTAGGAACTGTACACTTTGTATAACTAACCAAGAACGACACAAAATAATACATACTTATATTAATCTATCAATATCAATGCGTTAGCATTTTCCAAAAGAAAATCCTTTGTATGAACACAGCAGCAAGTTAATAGATTTATGGAGTATTGGATGCTAGCCAACCGCAATGCTATTAGTTTGAATTACAACAAGCGATCGCTTCACCGTGTCTATTCTAGCTCTCTAGATATGAATACCAAATAGATCGCAAGAAACATTTGTAACTACTAAAATAATACTTAATTTAGCCATAATTTGCTGCTAAAGCACCTAAAATTTTATAAAATTTAGATCATTGACATATTTTTTGATTTAAAATAAAAAATATGTCAATGATCTAAATACAAAAAGTAAAGGAAAGAAGTCATATATTAAGAAATAAAACTTATGACAGTGTGTATATTGCATTTCCATCGCATCATAGAATAATAAATTACAGTAAGAAATTTTATTATAATAATTGCAATAAAGACATTGATTAGGGCGTATATAAATAATTGAATCCGGCGTCACTTTTTGCGCCCTCTTCTCAGCCAAGGAGGGTCGCGTCCGTTTACGTCTTAAAGATCTCTTGTCAGATCGTTACGCCAATTCAAAAAGGTGGTGTTTAGTGGGTAAAAGTCTCCACATAACCACGCAACCGGCTGTGTGGTATGCTATGAGCATTCACCACCTCCCTCCCCCGTTACCGGAGGGGTATGTCCTTATTTGCTTCGGGCGCAAAAAAAAGGTCACTTTGAAACTTAATGAGTTACAGCCTTTATACCACTACTGTGCACAGGCCTCCTCTCATTTCTGATAGGTTTATGTAGCATAGAATCTTCTACGCTGCCTTAAAATGTGTTGGGAGGCTCTACTTGTCCTCAAGATATTTCATTTTTTAACCAGTAAGAGTAAGTTTTTCACGATGTTTTTCCTTTACCGCCTATAACGCCGAGAGGTGGTCTAAATCAGCAAGTAAAAGTGGTTATTTTTGATTTCAATTCAATTGAATATTGTAAATAATTGAAGTAGAAATAGTATTTTATATTTCTAACATTGGCAACTATGAAAGTGAAACTACAAAAATTTAACCAAGTTACAACAATTTATCATGATATTTCAATTGTAAAAAATGCAAATAGAAACAAAATTTTCCTTAACTGTAGATTTATTACATAAAGTTTAAAGATTCAGTTGAGATATTGCGCGGGTGACCTCATTATTAGACTTTCTTTGGCTATGAAAGTTGTGCGGACGTAGTTTGTTGTCACAGTTTCATTGTTACATCGATACTTCAGATGTTCAAAGTTAATTAGTTACGATCCGCATTACAAAATAAAATGATGAGTCTTACCCAGTAAGAAGTGTACTTCCCGCCCTTCCTCAACGGCGTGCACTATCCCCGTCACTACCACTCCCAACACCACTACACCACACTAAACGAGGCGTCATAAGGTGAAGTAGACTACGGTGAATGAACGCTAAGTCTAAGCACGTCATTTCAATGAAATTACACGGTCAGATCAATTAATTTTTAACACAGCGCCATCTAGTATCAAATTGAATAACTAAACTTTCTAGAAGCTCTTCACTTTATCTTTCTGCGCTTGATCGGTTGGCGCGCGTATTTACTCGAATATTCTGGAATATTCTGGATGTTTTCGTGGAAGAGCTCTATTTAAAGGCGCTGCAATACGCGATCGGGGAAGTATTGAAGTTGGCGAGAGAAGCGAAGCTTCGGAGCGGAATAAAGTGAATCAGTGTGATTAATTATAAGAGTTTTTAACTTTAATTAGTGTAAAGTGAATTAAAGTGTTAATATAGGTAATTCTATCGGCAATTTTTTTTATTGTCACGAACCTCAAGCTCGTAACAATTGGTGTCAGAAGTGGGATAAAATCATGCCGATTTTACCTAAGGAGGAAACGGAGGGTGTCCGTACCCGAAGTCAACGCCAGCAGGAGACGGACCAAAGAAGATTTGGTGGTGCAACGCCGCAGACGTCGGAGGGCCAGCCGCCGGCTGCAGGCCCGTCATTAGCCCCTACATCTGCAGCACCTGACTTAAGTGCTCTGATGTTGATGCTGCAGGAGCAGATTCGCCGACAGTAGGAGCAGGCTCGCCGTCAGGAGGAACAGGTTCGTCGGTTGGAAGAGCAGCTGCGGGGCGGGCAGGATGAACAGACCCCCGACAAGAGGAACAGGTCCGTCGTTTGGAAGAGCAGCTGCGGGGCGGACAAGAAGAACAGGTCCGTCGTTTGGAAGATCAGCTGCGGGGTGGACAAGAAAAACAGGCCCGTCGGTTGGAAGAGCAAATGCTCCTCATGAAGGATCTTCACGCTACCTTCGGGAAGGAGATAAAGGAGGTTAAGGATAGGGTTGCTCAGCATGACAACCGCCTGTCGGAAGCTGAAACCCAAATCGCGAAGGCTGAAACCCAAATCAAGGAAGCTAAAACTCAAATCGACCAAGTGAACGATTGGGTAGACAACGTGGTGGCTGATGTGAAGAAAACGCTGGAACTACACCTCCCGTAGTAGCTACAACACCTTCAGTACGTGGATTCAAAGTGCCGCCGTTCGACGGGACTTCTTCCTGGGCGGCCTACAAAATACAGTTCGAGGCTGTTATGAAGGCAAACGGCTGGAATAAAAGTCAGGCCATGACTGTTCTCACACTAGGTTTGCGCGACCGGGCCTTAACTGTTCTAGAAGCTCTCGGTAAAGAAGTGACTTACGAGCAGCTCCTTGAGGCATTGGAGGCTAGATATGGTGACGCTCACCTGGAACACGTCTTTCGAGCGCAGCTTAGAGATCGCGTGCAACGCAGCAACGAAAACCTGCAGCAGTGGGCTCTGCACCTCTGTGGAGAAGCTTGTGCGAAAAGCATACCAGTCTGTACCTGCGCTCATTGAAGGGAACCTGATGCAGACATTCATCGACGGCATCCACGACCAGGAAGTCAGAGCTGCTGTGAGGCTCGAACACCTCGAGACGCTTAAAGACGCCTTGGCCCGTGCACTGGAGGTGGAAGCCGTGCGGCAGGATCATCGTTCCCATCGCATCAGGGAGGTTGCAGCAGTACACGACTGCAACAAAGGATACAGCCCTAGGTGCTATGGCTGTGGGGAAAAGGGCCATCTTCGATCCAGCTGCCCTAAGCGAACCCTAGAAAGGGAAAGTGAACGACCTCAGGAGGGTAGTGCGGCCAACAGCACCGCCCAGCAGCAGCAGGGAAACGAGTAAAAGCCAGAACTGTGGGGCGGGTGCTGGCTGATGTTAAAAGAGCCCCAAGGATCTCGATCTCACAAACCCATGATGGGAACAGTCTAATCATCAAGGGCGAGGTCAACGGAATGCCGTGTAAACTGACCATAGACACTGGAGCCTCTCGTACGGTTGTTAGTTCCCAACTTATAAGTCAGTTCCTTGGGGACTCCGCATAGAACCGAGAACGCATTAATTTGGTAACAGCCACCGGTCAGCGTATACCCGTCCGTGGAGAGAAGGAGATGGAGTTGAAGCTAGGCAACGTGACTTATCTGCATAATGTCATCGTGGCTGATATAATGGACGACTGCATCCTAGGCCTAAACTTTATGAGGAATAGTTGTTGTGAGATCGACGTTAAGCAAGGTGTTTTGAAATGTGGACAGGAGGAACTTTTTATGGAAGGTGCGTTACCAGGGAACGTGTACAGCATTAAGAAGATTGTTCTTCCGCCGAGATCGGAAACGATTGTTCCGGTTAGTCTTCCTCGAAATGCTGGGCAACCTCACCGTTGTGTACTTGTGGAAAGGGTAAACAATGACCTACCACGGAAAGTAGCTCGAACCTTGATCAGGACCACTGACATCTCAGGAGCACGTGTGCTGAACCTTTGTGACCGGGAACAGATTATAGAAAAAGGCACACTGGTTGGTACTTATGAGAAAGTGGATTGGTTACGTCGGTGCCAATATATATCGAGTGGGACCCTCAGCAAGGATTCAGAAACGAGAGTGATCACATTTTTGGAAGACTGTCGCAGTCTTCTCTCCCAGAACGAAATGGTCAAGGCGAAGAAGTTGTTACTCAAGTACGCCGATGTATTCTCATCAAACGATGCTGACATGGGAAAGACTGGCTTAGTTCAACACAAAATAAACACAGGAGAAGAATTGCCTATCCGTCAGCGGCCAAGAAGATTGCCGGTAGCACGTGAAAAGGAAGTGGAAACCATGATTGAGGGAATGGTGAAGGGTGGTGTTATTGAACCTTCATCTAGTCCATGGTGTTCACCCGTGGTGCTGGTAAAGAAGAAGGATGGAAGCATGCGGTTCTGTGTTGATTACCGCCGTATGAACGACGTTACAAAGAAGGACAGCTATCCTTTGCCAAGAATTGATGACACGCAGGACATGCTTACAGGAGTAAAGTGGTTTAGCACGCTGGATCTAAAAATTGGCTACTGGCAAGTTGAAATTGACCCTAAGGGCAAGGAGAAAACTGCGTTCTCGACGGGAAAGGGTCTGTGGCAATTTAAAGTAATGCCGTTTGGGTTGTGCAATGCTCCAGCAACGTTTGAAAGGCTGATGAAACTTGTACTCACCGCACTAATTGGCGATGCCTATCTGGTCTACTTGGATGACATCATCATCGTAGGCCGAACGTTTGAGGAACACCTTCAAAACCTGGAACGCGTGCTCATGAAGATTCAGAGTGAAAACCTCAAGTTGAGTCCGAAGAAATGTTCACTATTCAAACGGCAAGTTAACTTTTTGGGGTATGTAGTATCGGAAGAGGGTATCCGCACGGATCCAGAGGAAATCGCCGCTGTCAAGGATTGGCCAGTTCCAAAAGACAAGACGCAGGTTATAGCATTTTTGGGTTTGTGCTCCTATTACCGGCGATTTGTGAAGAACTTTGCAGATATAGCCAAACCTCTGCACAAGCTAACCGAGGAGAAGCAACATTTCTGCTGGGATGAAAGTTGCAATATCGCATTCCAGGAGCTCAAGGACCGTCTGTGCAAAACACCTATTTTGGGATACCCTGATGCAAGCAAAGAATTTATAGTTGACACAGACGCAAGTGATATAGGACTTGGCGGTGTGTTGTCTCAACGGAATGGTGACCAAGAGGTCGTGATAGCGTACTTCAGCAGGTCGTTGTCAAAACCGGAAAGGAACTTTTGTGTCACAAGGCGCGAATTGCTAGCAGTAGTAAAGTTGTTGCAGCATTTTAGCAAATTTAATATATAATAAACTTATATTTAAATCTTACTCAACTTCGAATAACGCCTGATTTTATTATTCTTAGCGAGTGTTGGTTAGACAAGAACAAACCTGTTCCTATATTAAATAATTACACGTCCTATAATACAACACAGCACATAAATCATTGCGATGGTGTTACTGCTTATATTAGTAATAAGCATTCAGTGAGTGTCAATGAAATTTCACTATCAGAAGCGTCTTGTCTGCAAATTCAATTTAATGACTACATAATTATTGGTATTTATCGCTCGCCATCTAACATACATGCTGAAAGTTTTATAAACTCTCTTAGTCTTTACTTAGAGTCCTTAAAAATGTGCAAACATATTGTCTTGACGGGTGATATTAACATTAATATAATACACAAATATAATGAAAGTACACATGAAAGAATAAATAGACTAAACTATTTAAATATGTTATGTACACATGGCTTGCTTCCAGGACACTCGATACCTACGAGAGGTAGCAACTGTCTCGATCACTGTATGTTGAAAATAGATACAAATAAATCACATGCAACAATCGTAGTGATAAACACAACTATCACAGATCATTACATGATTTTCCTTAAGTTAAACAATCGTTATTATAAAACTACATTTAGTAATAAGTTCAAAAGGTCAGTCAATTATGAAAATGCTATTAATAGCCTTAAAAACACAAACTTACAAGAACTGCTTCTATGCAATGACTCTAACATTTTTACCGAATTATTGATATATAAAATCCAGACACATATTCAAGAAAATACCTCTATGAAATTGGTCCCCAAAACAAGTCGCATGGTAAAACCCTGGATGACTCAAGGTGTCCTACGATGCATTAGGAACCGTAATAATATGCAACTAAAATTAAAATCTGATCCAGAAAATGAAGTGTTGAGAATCACGTATAAGCGCTACAGAAATCACTGCAACAATTTAATTAAAAAACTTAAGCGCAAATTTGAGCGACAACAGATAATTAATGCCACCGGAAACCCTAAGATGCTTCCAGAGCATCTTAGGGTTTCCGGTGGCATCAGCAATAAATGATATCACACATCGCAAGCATTCACTAGAAAAAAATATAGAGTTGTTGAAAATAGAATCAACCCCCCTAGAATCCGTTAACTTGGTTAATAGTTACTTTGCCAATGTTGGGAAATCCCTAGCGGAGGATATTCTATCAAAACCTAACTCTATTAATTTTTTCACTACGGATAAAACTGTAAACTCCCATGCTTCATCTTTTGCTTTGCTGGAGACTGATGATTCGGAGGTTAGAAATATCTTAATGAATCTTAAAACAGAGAGTGCCCCTGGATATGACAATATCACCACCAATTTTCTAAAACATGCGAATGTAATATTAGTACCCATAATAACACACCTGGTTAATCTTTGCTTTAGGGATGGCGTTTTTCCTACTGCTCTGAAGTTGGCATTAGTTACTCCTGTATACAAGGGTGGAGACAGAAGCGATCCAAGTAACTACAGACCTATATCTGTTCTTCCCGCAATATCCAAAATTTTAGAAAAATTGTTAAATAATCGTTTGACTAATTATTTAAATAAATACAAAATACTCTCAATATCACAATTTGGCTTTAGACGAGGTCTTTGCACAGAAGACGCTATTTCAAGTCTAACTTCACTCATTGTTGACCAAGTCGACAAAGGAAATAAATGTTTAACAGTTTTTCTCGACATAAAAAAAGCCTTTAATAGCGTCTCTGTCCCCACTCTTGTAAAGAAACTTGAACAAATAGGTATTAGAGGTAAACCCCTAGATTTATTTAAAGATTACTTAGCAAACCGTAGACAACGAGTCAAAATAGGAGAGCATTGTAGTCATGATTCTACCATTACCTACGGCGTCCCACAGGGGAGTGTACTGAGTGCGACTCTATTTTTTGGCTTACGTAAACTCCCTATGTAATATATCGCTACAAAATGAGTACGTGTTCTCGTATGCAGATGACACTGCTCTGGCATTCTGTGGTCGAAGCTGGGAAGATGTCCGGCATAGCGCTGAAGTGGGGTTAGCCAAGGTTGCAGAATAGTTGAGATTACATTTATTGACTATCAATACGTCTAAGACTAACTATATATGTTTTACTAACTACAATAGGACTCAACCTAATTTTAATATTAAAATTCATTCTTGTGTTGACCTTAATAACTCTAACTGCCCATGCCCTCACATAAACAAAGTATCAAGTACAAAATATCTTGGAATACTATTGGATCAGCGATTATCTTGGCATCTACATATTGAACTGTTAATGACTAGGATTAGAAAATTCATATGGTTTTTCAAAATTTTGAGACATCTCGCAACACCACCTATATTAAAACAAGTATATATTTCTTTAGTTCAATCAGTTCTGGTATATTGTATTAGTTTATGGGGAGGTGCTACAAAAACAAAGTTTTAAGATTTAGAAAGAGCCCAGAGATCATTACTGAAGGTTATGAATTTTAAACCTTACAAATTCCCAACACAAGATTTATACACACTATGTGATCTTCTTACAGTTCGTAAGTTATACATACTAAATATAGTTCTTAAGGTACACAAGTCCCTTGCATATAACCCTGAAATTGAAAGTAAAAGGAGGAAAACTAACGTAGCTCCAAGTGATCCGGTTAAAACAGCATTTGCTAGACGGCAACAGGCAAAAAAGTCCTCTTATTTATATAACTACTTAAATAAAGAATTGAATATTTATTCTAAAACCAGTAAAGAATGTAAGGTAATTCTCATTGAATGGCTCAAACGGAAAGACTATCACGAAATAGAAAATTTGTTAAAATAACACGACTTACAAAACACACACACACACACACACACACACACACACACACACACACACACACACACACACACACACACAAACACACACGCGCGCGCACGCGCACACGCACCGCACACACATACACACACACACACACACACACACACACACACACACACACACACACACACACACACACACACATGCACATGCACACGCACGCGCACACATCTTCATATTTTTTTCATAATAAATTATTTTAGGAAAGGAATATTATGCTATTCTTGTAACTAAAGTATTGTATGTTAATTAAGGAAGAGCGAGTTTTTTCCTGTCACAAGTATTTAAAAATACTTAAAAGGAGAACTCTAATATACTGCTATGATTGTTAATTTTTTTGTTACAGAATAAACATTTTTGAATTTTGAATTTTAGCAAATATCTTCTGGGACGAAAATTTCGCTTAAGAACTGACCATGCTGCACTAAAATGGCTATTGCAGTTTAAAAATCCAGAAGGACAAGTTGCGAGGTGGATTGAACTACTGCAAGAATACGACTATGAGATCGAACATCGCAGCGGGAAATCTCATGGCAACGCAGATGCATTGTCACGAAGACCTTGTCCTGAAGATTGCAAACATTGTACTAGGCAGGAGAGTAAGGAAGTGGTATCCGTGAGGATGCTCAGGACAGACCACCTCAGCAACGAGTGGAAGGACAGCTTACTACATGCACAGCAGGAAGATCCGGACATCAAGCCGATTCTGGAATGGATGAAGGCCAGTGCTCCCAAGCCCAAGTGGAGCGACGTCTCAGCGATGAGTTCGACCACTAAAAGCTATTGGGCCCAATGGGACAGCTTGCTGCTTCAGGATGGAGTTCTGTGCCGTAAATGGGAAAATGTTCGGGAAGACAGCTGTCACTTGCAAATGGTTGTCCCTAAAGCTAAAGTACCGGATGTTCTACAGCTGTACCATAATGATTGTTCAGGAGGCCATCTGGGAGTTAAACGAACTCTACTGAAGATCCGAGAACGGTTTTATTGGGTCCACTGTCGAAACGATGTCGAGGACTGGTGTCGCAAATGTACAAGTTGTGCGGCTGTAAAGGGACCTCAGACTCGTAGTAGAGGTGCATTGAAGTTGTACAATGTTGGTGCACCATGGGAGGGAATAACCATTGATGTGGCGGGGCCGTTTCCGGAGAGTGAAAGCGGTAACAAGTATTTCATGGTTGTGATGGATTACTTCACTAAGTGGCCAGAAGTCTTCGCCATTCCAAATCAAGAAGCTTCAACAGTTGCAGATAAACTAGTTCATGAAGTCTTCTGTCGTTTTGGAGTACATTTGGAGATTCACAGCGATCAAGGAAGGAATTTTGAGTCTCAAATATTCTAGGAAACTTGCCGAGTAATGGGTACTCATAAAACAAGAACGACTTCTTATCATCCGCAATCTGATGGAATGGTAGAACGATTTAATCAGACATTGGAGAGGTACCTAGCAAAAGTTGTAGACAATCGGCAACGAGATTGGGACAAGCACATACAACCGTTTTTGTTGTCATATCGAAGCGCTGTTCACGAAAGTACAGCAGTGACACCAGCTTTCGCAAACTTTGGAAGAGAATTACGGCTGCCTGCAGACCTGATCACCGGGATACCACCTGATGCTCCACGCAGTATAACCGATTATGCAAATGACTTGCGGAACAAAATGAATGACGTTTATGAGCACGTCAGACAATCGGGCCAACAAATGTCTGAAAAGATGAAAACCCGGTACGACCGCAAAATGAACAACAAAGGGTTCGACGAAGGTTCACTTGTGTGGTTGCACAATCCAGTCCGCAGCAAAGGGAAATCTCCTAAGCTTCAAGCTAAATGGGACGGCCCGTACCGGATTGTGACCAGGATCAACGATGTAACCTACCGGATACAGAAAGGCGCAAGAGGGACTCCTAAGATCGTCCATGTGGATCGCCTGGCGCGTTATTATGGGGCCGATAATGCTCGGGACGAGCATTTCTTAGAAGGGGGCAGTGTTGCGCGGCTAAGTTGACATCTCTGACATTGATATAATCTTTTTATATAAAATTTTGAATAATTTAATCGACTCTTCTCAACTTCTCTCAAAGGTATCACTTATTGCTCTTGTTCGTCTTCCGGTGCGATCCTCACGTAAAACACCACTTTTTGTTCCTCCGCAGTTACATAAAAGATATACTCGTAATTCATTCTTATACCGTTCCACTGACATATATAATAAGCAATTTACTAATATCGACCTTTTTTAATTCATCTCTCAATACATTAAAACAGACAATAAAAAATAATTTAAGTAAAGTTTGTTAGTGAGTTGCATTTTTTTTTGAATTGATATTCTAATTTTAACTATGTTTATGTACTTAGATTTTTTTTGTTATGTTAATAGTCACTATGTAGTATTACCATGTAACTTTCTTTTAAATTGTGTTTAAGTTTTCGGCACTGTAGGTCAATTTCGAATAGATAAATTTTAGTATTTTATTTCCTTAGTATACGACTGTTTGTTGCCAAAATAAATTAAAAAAAAACTCATCTCATGGCACTAGCGCCATCTAGTGTCGGGTAACAGAGCGAGGAGAGAGCTTTCCAGAAAATGACATGACAAATTTTTTACTGACAGCGCCATCTAGTATCAAATTGAAGAACTAAACTTTCTAGAAGCTCTACACTGGATCTTTCTGCGCTTGGTCGGTTGGCGCGCGTATTTACTCGAATATTCTGGAATATTCTGGATGTTTTCGTGGAAGAGCCCTATATAAAGGCGCTGCAGTACGCGATCGGGGAAATATTGAAGTTGGTGAGACAAGCGAAGCTTCGGAGCGTAATGCTTGCTAAGTGTTTTTAACTTCAATTAGTGTAAAGTGAATTAAAGTGTTGATTTAGGTAATTCTATCGGCAATTTTTTTTATTGTCACGAACCTCAAGCTCGTAACAATATTTTTTAAATTCTACTCTTGAAAACAGTTAAGTGTTTTTAATCGTGTTTTAGTGTCTACTACAAGGGTTTACTGCTTTTACCATAATATTAGATATAGACTAGCATGACTGCAACTAACTAATAAAGCAGTTATTTACGCTTAACTGCCTCTTAGGTTAGAAAATGTGTTTAACTGCATTTTTTCTTAATTTTACAACATCAAATATTAAATTTCAACTAAGAAAATAAATCATTAAAAATCTTTTAATGGCTATATAGCATAACGGTGCATCGTAACTGATTTCTAGCGTATGAAAGCAAAGAAAATTTTGCACGTAACCGCCAAAATACTTAGTGTATCTCAGGAACTATCAATCGTAAAAATATAATTCCAATATTGGTCGATAGAGAATTTTTTGCTTAGTCTAGTGGTGCTGAAAGCTCAAAATCGACAAAATGCACTTAGCCGTCTTTTTCCGTATCAGGGCAGAATAGTAATAAAACGTATAAGTGTTTTACGCAATTTAATTGATAAGATCAGATAATTGTTTTGTTAGAACATGGTACATTACAGTCGTTTTAACACAATACAGATCCATATTTTGTTCGTTTCCGGCGTACATACATTTTCATTTGTTAGTATATAATAGAAAATAAAGTCATTAATTTTTATAGTGTATAAAGATACTTGAAGCAGTGCTTATGGAAAATAAACAGCATCTAAATAAAACAATAATATCAGTCAATTTATATGTTTTTTTTTTTAATTAAAACAATTCGATAAGTTAAGTTCAGATTTATTTCAATAACTACAATATAATTTAATAATTCATTTATCTGCTAATAACCTTTATTTAAAAGAAATTGAAATCATTTACTTTTATATGTTTATATAAAAGTAAATTCTTTCAATTTCTTATGTGGGAGGTTAAGCTGGGCAAGAATGGAAACGCCTTTCACTCTTCCAAGAATATAATGTTTTCTTTTTTACACAATGACAGTTTGCAACACAGATATTACAGCACCAAACAAGAGAAATTAAGACTAAATACAATTAATTAAATGTACAAAAGACATTTAAAATATGCAAGCCAAAAATAGATTTATGCAATTTGAACGGCAACCGTTACTCCGGCGGCGCAAAGCGTGGGGTCTAACTCTGAGGCCGTTTCAATGCAGACTGGCGGGAAAACCGAAGACGCCCGGGCTGTCACGAAGGCAACCCTAACTTCGCCGAGGATTCTCGACAGCAACGAAGGTCGTGGCCTACAAGCAAAAGCCCTCCTCGAAGTTCAAGGCCATTCCCGGGGCTTCCGCCTCCATCATGGCGGCTGCGGAGGCCAACTTTGTTGGGGCCGGGCCTAATGCGGACGAGGTGGCGAAGCTGACGTCCGCCATGGAGACTCTCCAGAAGGAGAACGAGAAGCTCCGCGCAGACCTGGCCAGTCTACGTGAGCCTGCCTCTCGCGCGGCGCCCCAGACGCAGCGCCCAAGCTAGCCCGTGCCGGTGGAGAACCAGGTTCTGAACCTGGTCCGGCAGGAGCTGGCTGCCTTCCAGCACCGGTTCTCCGTGCTGGAGGGCATCGTCCTGCGCCCCCCCCTAGGGGCAAACAAGACGGCGGCGAGGCCGGCAACGGTCTCGTACGCGGCGGCCACGGCTGCCGCATCCAGGCCGGGGGCCGTCCAGCCAGCCCTCGGGCGGGGCTGCAGTTGCCCCTCCCCCTGAAAAGCCGGCTCCGGCAAATCCGGTACCGGCTGAACCGGCTCCGGCTAAGCTGGCGACGGGAAAGAGAGGCAAGACGAAAGCGAAAAAGGGCACGGTGGCAGCACAGGTGGTGGCTGCACCAGCACCAGTGCCTGCGGCGAATGTGCCAGCGCTAGCGGCAAGCCAGCTGCCGCCGCCGTCACCGCCCCCCAGCTCCCTACACCTCCCGCGGCTGAAGCCGGTTGGCAGGTGGTCGGGGACAAAAAGAGAGCAGGAGCGGCAGCGCCAGTTCAGGGCGCACAAGATCGCGGCTAGGTTCCGCGCCCCGAAGACCGCAGCTGTAGTGATTACACTACAGCCGGACGCGGAAAAGAAGGGCGTTGCCTACCGCGATCTGCTCGCGAAGGCGAAGGAGGCGGTGGATCTCGGGGAGCTCGGGATCACCGGGGGCCTCCCGGCTCAAAGTCACCCAGACGGAGGCCCGTATGCTGGAGGTCCCCGGGGAATCCAGTGGCGCGACCGCGGACGCTCTGGCTGCGAAGCTCATAGCGTCTCTGGACGCGGACGAGGCCCGAGTGTTCAGGCCCGTCAGATGCGCAAACCTGCGCATCATGGGTCTGGACGACTCGGTATCGGAGGAGGAGTTGGTAGCCACCGTCGCCAGGTCCGGGGGTGCACTACTGACCAGGTCAGGTCAGGCGCCATACGCCCGGACCAACAGGGTATGCATGCCGCCACGGTGTGCTGCCCTGTTACGGCGGCCAAAACCATAGTGGAGGGCCGAAGGCTTCTGGTGGGCTGGGTCTCAGCGCAGGTTAAGCTGTTGGAGCCCAGACCTCTGAGGTGCTATCGCTGTCTCGTGGGGCACCACGTATCAGTGAGATGTGCCTCGGAGGTTGACCGCAGTGGCCTTTGCTTCCGCTGCTGTCAGCCCGGACACATATCGGCGACCTGCTGCGCCACGCCGCACTGTGATGCATGTGCGGCGACCGGCAAGACAGCCGATCACCGGGCCGGAAGTAGGGCCTGCGTGCCACCTGCCAAGGCCAAGGCCGCGGGTAGGGGAGGGTCCTCCGCCGCCACCGCCTCTGTGGCCTCCGCCGCAGCCGCAACTGCCGCCGCCACCGCTGTCACTGTCGCCGCCACCGCCGCCGCGACACCGACGCCCGCAGAGGGGCCCCCCGTGGAGGAAGCTGAAATAGAATGCCTATAAAGGCCCCATTAAGCTTCCTCCAGGCCAATATCAACCACTGCGCCTGTGCTCAGGATCTGTTGCTCCAGAGCATGGCGCAGTGGTCGATTAACATCGCTGTGGTCGCTGAGCCGTATTTTGTCTGGCCTAGGGAGGACTGGGTGTGCGGACCTTAACGGGTCAGTGGCTATCATCTCTTCGGCCGCCGCCGGTACCCCGACCCTTGAAGGTGTCAGGAGAGGTCAGGGGTGCGTAGCAGCACGTTTTTGGGAGTTCGTCGTTGTGGGGGTGTACTTCTCCCCGAACCGATCTCTCGCCGAGCTCCACAACTCTCTTGCTGAGCTGAGAGCAGTCGTCGTCGGAAGTTATCCCCTCCCCCGTACTTGTCCTCGGGGACTTCAATGCCAAGAACTTGGCTTGGGGTTCTCGTCGTACAGACGTGCGGGGTAGGATGGTGGAAGACTGGGCTCTGGAGACAGGCCTGGTCGTCCTAAATCGGGGTTCTGTCCCCACGTGTGTGCGGATGCGGGGCGAGTCGGTGGTGGACATCTCGTTCGATAGCCCCCTCTGTCGCCGCGTGCCATTGACTGGTGTGTCATGGAGTGGGTGGAGACCTACTCCGACCACCGGTACATCCGGTTTGACGTCTCCATCCAGCCCTCGAGCGCACCAGTCCAACAGGCCCCGAGTGGTCCGCGTTGGGCGCTGAAGCAGCTGGACCGGGAGCTCCTGGAAGCCTCGATCGTGCAGGCCGGGGTGTCATCCCCGGACGGGCCTGCCGACGGCAATGATGAGACAGGGTGGTTCCAGGAGGCCATGTCCGAGATATGTGACGTGGCAATGCCCCGCGTCCGGCCAGGAAGCGCCCGGCGTCAGGTGTATTGGTGGTCGCGTGAGCTGACGTCTCTGCGCGAGGCGTTTGTCGCCGCGCGGCACCTGTACGCCAGGCATCGCAGGCTCCACATTCGTCCACCGAATACGGCAGCCATTGAGGCGGAGCTGTACGAGGGATACAGAGCGGCGAAGACCGCCCTCCGGGAGGCTGTCCTGCGGGCCCGGGATCGGGCCCGTGAGGAGATGCTGGAGACTCTCGACAGAGATCCGTGGGGGCGCCCTTACAAGATGGTGCGGGATAAACTCCGCACCTGGGGCCCCCGCTGACGCAGAGTCTCAGGCCCCAGCTCGTGGAGGACGTGGTGAGCGCTCTGTTCCCTGCGCGAGGGAAAAATCCGCCCCCGCCTATGGCTCCGCTACCTGCGGTGCCGGAAGCGGACCACCAGGACGACGACGACGACATCCCGGAAGGGACCGGGGTAGACCTGAGAGTGGCGGTACGTGGGCTCAAGGCCAGGAATACGCCCCAGGACCCGATGGCTTGTCTGGCAAAGCCTGGGTCGTGGCCTCCGCGGCTCTCGGGCCCCGACTGGAGGGGCTCCTAAGCGCATGCCTGGAGAGAGGCCAATTTCCGCTTCGTTGGAAGACGGGGAAGCTGGTCCTCATTCGGAAGCCGGGGCGCCCTGCGGACTCTCCGTCCCGTTACCGCTTACCGGCCCATGGTGCTGCTCGACGAGGTGGGCAAGCTCTTTGAAAGAGTCAATGCAAACCGCCTCGCCGAGCACCTTGCGGGGACGGGGCCGGAACACCAGTTTGGTTTCCGCAAGAGGCGCTCTACGGTGGACGCCATCATGCGCGTGAGAGCCCTCACGACGGGGGGATGCAGTGGCCAGAGGGGGGGTTGTCTTGGCGGTGTCTCTTGACATCGCCAACGCCTTCAACTCCATGCCCTGGAGCTGCATTAGGGAGGCACTCCGGTATCACCGTGTGACCTATCTCCATCGTATAGTCGGGAACTATCTGACTGGTACTGGTACAAGGGGGGTCGTACGAGGCGGCGGCGGAAACTATGACACGCGGGGTTGCGATAGTCGTTGAGAGGATTCGGCAACTGGGTCTCGAGGTGGCTCTGCACAAATCCGAGGCCATGCACTTCCATGGTCCTCGGAACAGGCCACCACCGGGATCCTCAGTGATGGTAGGAGGGGTATCCATCGGCGTCGAGTCGACGCTGAAGTACCTAGGACTCGTCCTCGACGGCCGATGGAAATTCGTTGAGCACTTCCGACGTTTGGCTCCCAAACTGGAATGGACCGGGGCTGCCTTCAGGCGGCTCCTGCCGAACCTGGGGCGGCCAAACGCCTCCTGCCGGAGGCTCTACGCGGGGATCGTGCGATCCATGGCCCTTTACGGGGCCCCGGTGTGGGCGCGTGGTTTGGCGCGGCTTGCCGTCCACCACCTGAACGCGCCCCAAAGGGTGGTTGCCGTGAAAATGGTTCGCGGCTACCGCACGATCTCCCGCGAGGTGGCGAGCCTCCTTGCTGGATTGCCGCCATGGGATCTGGAGGCGATAGTCCTCGCGCGCCTGCACGAATGGCACGCGGAGGCACTATGCCGGGGGAAACCCCGCTGCCGCAGCAAGTTGTCGCGCAGCGGACAGACTTCCGGCACGATCTCATGACGACATGGAGAGAGCGACTGTCGCAACCCCGTGCTGGGCACGCCACTATAGCGGCGATAAGACCCCTCTTTGAGCAGTGGCTTGAGAGACGCCACGGCATCCTCACCTTCCACCTGACGCAGTTCCTCACCGGACACGGTGTGTTCGGTAGGTTCCTGCACCGAATTGGGCGGGAGGAAACGCCCGGGTGCTCCCACTGCGAGGATGGACCGCAAGACACGGTGGAACATACCGTGGAGGTGTGCCCTGCTTGGGCGGAGTACCGCCGTGTCCTCGTAGCGGCGATAGGCGGCGGCGACCTCTCGCGTCCGGCCCTGGTCGAAGCCATGGTCCGGAGCGCGACGGAATGGGATGCCGTCACCACCTTCTGAGAAGCAGTGATGCTAGCGAAGGAGGTGGCGGAGTGGGAGAAGGAGAGAGCAGCAGCTTTCCTCCCCGGCCGCCGCGGGAGACGCCGCGGGCGTCGGGGGGCTACGTCGTGGCCCCCGGCCACCGTAGGCGCGGGCCTGTGGACGGCGAGCAATGGGTAGCTCGCCGTCCGTCCGTCTAACGACGACAGGCCGTGTCGACGGCGCGTTTTGTTCCACGCGCGCCTCAACGAGCTGTCAGCAGCGTGAAGGGGCCCGCAAGGGCCGACGCCTGTCGGGGCTGCGGGCTGTTCGAAAGAGATACCGCGGCTCCGGAACGTAAGGGCACTGAAGGAACACGGATGGTTTTTAGTTAGTAAAAGTCTGACACTCCCTTACGCTCCACCCAGAGCGAAAGGCGTCATTAGATGATTTTCCATCCGCAAAAAAAAAAAGGGTCGATAAAAATCAGGAAATCGTACTCGGCGATCGTAGCGAGACGTCCTTAATTGCATAAGAGTTGGAAGTGCTCTTGTACCATCAGGAGTAGCGTTAGCCCCATACGTTATGGGCACAGTCGACGACGCACCAGAACTACCTGGTTCATCCATCAGGATATAGGCTGGTTTCAGCCTGTCGATAGAGACGTTGACTATTCTACCAGCAACGTCAATTTAAAAAAAAATCACCGCGCTCTATTACCACATACGGGCCGGCATAAGGCGGTTGCAAGGATCTCCGTACAAAGTCCTTTCGTAAAAATGCATGTGCAACAGTCGATAAGTCTTTAAAAACGAAGATTTTACACGTGCTGTGACGAGTAACTGTTGTAGGTTGTAATTTTTTCATATGTAAACGCAACCTGTCCAGAAAGTCGGTGTAATCGGTCAGTTTGTCAGTATTGAGTTCAAACAAGTCGCCAAGTAACTTAAGCGGTTCTCCGTAAACTAGTTCAGCAGTAGAAGCAGACAAGTCGTCCTTCCATGCACTACGAATACCCAGAAGTACAAGTGGAAGTTTCTCAGTTTAGCTTTCGTCTGCGTGGCACATAATAGCTACCTTAAGTTGTCGATGGAAGCGTTCCACTACACCATTGGCAGCAGGATGATACGCAGTAGTTTGTATATGTCGTGAACCTATAAGCGCTGATATCTGACTAAAAATATGGGATTCAAGCTGTTTCCCTCTATCTGTGGTTACCTATTCTGGGCAACCAAAACGCGATATCCACGATGAAATAAAAGCTTTTGCTACACTCTCCGTTCTGATGTCCTGTAACGGCACTGCCTCCGGCCACATAGTAAACCTATCTATAGCTGTGAAGCAGTATCGGTAACTATCAGAGACGGGAAGTGAACCTATCAAGTTTACGTGGACGTGAGAAAATCGGGCCGTAGAAAGCTTAAAATCCTGGATAGGGGCGTATACGTGTCTCGATATTTTCGATCTCTGACATAAGATACACGAGCGCGCCCAATTCCGACAATCCTTCCTAATGCCAGGCCATACGTACCTCTCAGTCACTAATTTGATATTAGCCCTATCACTTGGATGACTAAGTCTATGAATATTGTCAAAAACCATTTTACGGAATGCAGGTATTATAAATGGTCTATGTCTGGGCTCCGATATGACACAGAAGATTTTCGTACCATCAATACAGACCTTCGGTAACTTAAGAAACGAACCAGTTCGCAAAATATTTCGGGTCTAGCGAGCGTGTTATTGCATCCGTTCTTGATTATTTATACTGACGATCAGTCAGTATAAATAATGGTTTTAATTCAATCATATGTCGAAAATATTTTACTTATTCGTAAATAGCTAAGAGTTCACGATCATATACACAGTATTTGACTTGTGTTGGCGAAAGCTTACGCGAAAAGAATCCTAACGGCTGCCAATAACCTAATACTTTCTGCTAAAAGACTGAACCAATAGCAGAGTTGGATGCGTCAGTTACTATGGCCAACGGAGCAGACGAATCTGGATGAGCTAGAAGAGCGGCGTTAGCAATGCTTGCTTTGCAAGCATTAAAAGCGCTTTCTATGTTAGCAGTCCAGTTAATGTTGCTGTTGCTCTTCACCGATGGACCATTAAGTAATGCATGGAGAAGAGCCTGAAGCTTGGCATCATTCTGTATAAAGCGTCTATAAAAGTTTAAAAGTTTAATGCCCCTAAAAACCGCCTAAGATCTGTAATAGTTTTAGGTAGGGGAAAGACAAGAATAGCCTTCACCTTGTCACCAACCGGTTTAGTCCCTTCTGAAGAAACCAGGTAGCCCATAAACTCCACCTGCGGTACGGCGAATACGCACTTGTTTGTATTTAATAAAATACCGTATTCGCTAAAACGTGAAAATACCGCACGTAAATGTTCCTGGTGCTCCACTTCATTAGCAGAAGCAACTAATACGTCATCGATGTACGCGAAGCAGAACTCGAGACCCCTGAGGACCTGCAAGAAACGCTGAAAGGTTTGGGCAGCATTCCGAAGCCCAAAATTCATCAGTGGGAACTCAACTAGTCCAAAGGATGTCTAATAGCGGTTTTCTCTACATCCTCAATCGCAACCGGTATCTGATGGTACGCTCGAACTAAGTTCAATCTACTAAAAATTTTACTATTAAAAAGATTGTGTGAAAAGTCAATATGGCGTACTGGGTATCGATCTGGTATCGTGCGAGCATTGAGCGCACGGTAATCCCCACAGGGTCGCCAATCCTCGCCTTTTTTTAGGCACTAAATCGAGGGGTGACGACCATGAGCTCTCAGAACTCCGTGCAATACCCGTACGAACCATTTATTTCTTCAAAGTCCTGTTTCGCAATTTTAAGACGGTCAGGTGCTAGTCGCCTTGGTCGCGAACACACAGTTGGGCCTGGGGTCGTTCTGATATAATGCTGCGTATGGTGCTTGATTTTCGGCTCCAAAGGAGCTTCGACCGGCCGCATTATATCAGGATATACTTGGAGTATCCGATGGAATGATGTATCACCTGAAATAACCTTTATGTGAGGGCACGGGCAAGCAAATGCAATTGAGGCAATGATGTAAGCGAAGTGCAATTATAAATTAATCGCGAATTACGCACGTCAACAAGTAAGTTATAGAAGGATAGGAAGTCTACACCTATTATCGGCGTGCTCATATCAACTATTATAAAGCGCCAAGAAAATGCACGCCTTAAACCTAAATATAAACATAAACTTAACCAACCATATGTAGCAATTACAGTATTATTTGCAGCAAAGAGCTCGTAATTAGTTTTATTGCGTCGCTGCATGCGAACTAAGCTCAATGGATACACACACAAGTCAGATCCCGTGTCGATTAAAAACTGCACTTTACTTTTAGCGTCAGTAACAAACAAACGCTTAGCATTCGACTTACACTCATCAGCGGTCGCAGAGAGCGATCGCTCAACTAGTTTTTTGAATGAGTACAAGATTTTATACACTTAGCTGCTTTCTCGCCGTAATTGAAGTGGTACCAGCAGTATCGCTGGCCCTCAGCGCGAGCACGACTTCTCGACTGAATGCGGCGCCGGCTACTGGATTTCGATCTTCTTTTCGGCAAGTCACGACGTCTGCTTGTTGTCGACATTTCATCAAGCCTCTTGGTCAGCGCATCAATCTTCCGATTTAGGTCTTCGAATGCTGAAGACGAGCGTGAAGTGTATGTGGTAGCTACTTGTTGTACTGACATTTGGGGCGTGGCCTCAGCTACTTTATCGGCTAATTGAGCGATTTGGTCCAGCGGAAGGTTATCTTGCATAGCCACTATAGTTTGTAGCAAGCTGGGTAGTCGGCTTGACCATAAGGTACGCAGGAACTCATCTGGGAACCTTGATCCAGCTAAACTACGAATATGTCGCAAAAACTGGCTCGGTTTGCGATCTCCCCAACTCCTCATTCATGAGCAACTGCTTAATTTGCTCGCTTCTTTAAGTAGATAGTCTGGCAATTAACTCACGTTTCAGTGTGTCGTATTTCTCGTTCGCCGGTGGTCTAATTATTAGATCCTCGACTACCGCAGCAATTTTCGGATGTAACACCGATATAACATGATAATATTTTGTGACATCCGATGTAATATTCGCTAATGCAAATTGACAATCCAACTGTGCAAACCAAAGCGTCGGTTTCTCGGGCCAAAGTGGCGGCATCTTAATGCCTACGCCGCAAAGTACCGCTTCACTACCACTAGTGCTACTTTTAGTTGCGTTCGTGCTAACCTCATGCCACATTTTTAATGTTCTTAGTACGCTATGTTCTTCTCGGGGTCACCAGTTGTGGGAGGTTAAGCTGGGCAAGGATGGAAACGCTTTTCACATTCCAAGAATATAATGTATAATGTTTTCTTTTTAAACAATGACAGTTTGCAACACAGATATTACAGCACCAAACAAGAGAAATTAAGACTACATACAAATAATTAAATGTATAAAAGACATTTAAAATATGCAAGCCAAAAATAGATTTATGCGATTTGAACGGCAACCGTTACTCCGACGGCGCAAAGCGTGGGGTCTAACTCTGAGGCCGTTTCAATGCAGACTGCCACTGCCGGGAAAAACGAAGATGCCCGGGCCGTCATGAAGGCAACCCGAACGTCGCCGAGCACTCCCGACAGCCACCGACACGAACATCGCGTCGGCGTGTGCGATGTTCAACACAAAAACAAAATAAAAAAGGGCATGTCGCCACAATTATATTCCTATATTCATCTTTTTGAAACAAACAGGCATTTGGTTGTAAACATGTATTGCCATACAACATACATTTTTGAGTATAGTTTGTGGAAATACAACAGTCTAACTAGTGTGCTCCACATAAACACCTTACACATTTTTTCTGTCAACAAAAGGTGTCGTTTGTAAGAGCATTATTATGAAGTATACGTATATTAATATGTACGACTATGTTATATATATGTGTATATATATATATATATATATATATATATATATATATATATATATATATATATATATATATAATTATACAGTGGACTTAAGTTTCCTTGTTGCTTTTTAACTAGAAGAGTGAGAAAAGATTTGCGAGCATTGTGGGATCCTTGGTATGTTCTTTCTGTAATCCAAATCTAAGCTGAAAAGAGGAATCTTTTTTTTTATTCTTTACTTTGTAACATCAGTTTTATGTACATAAAAGTATGAATGTAGAATAAAATAAGGAAGAGTTTTTGAGTAAGCTGGTCTTATTGCGATTAGCCGATGCGTCATCCAAGGCCTGACATTACTCAATGGTTTGATGAATACTCCGATATTCATAGCAGAAAATGTAATAAAGATTTTAATTTACTAGAGGATAGTCCTCTAGGAAATTAAAATCTCTATCTATTTCTATCTTTTTTCAGCGGTAAACTTTGCAACCGTCAGTGAGCAGGGTGATAACGATATTCAGTAAAATAGATAGGGGTTGGTTAAAGGAATTCTATTTTTCTTCATTTTATACAGTAATTTTAGGCTAAGTTACTTGGCTTAGTCGAAGTAATAAATGTACTTTTTATAATAAATTGATGATATAATGGTAATTTTTATACGTGTTATGAATACTATTGAGAAATACTGCTCATAATACCAACCTATTCAAATTTAAGTTTTTTTATCTGTTGGTAAGTGAATGCAGTGGCCCATAGATGTCTACATTTATCCTCGATTAAGAATCAAAACGCAGATGCTTTGTCACCCTTGAGGACTAAGTGGAATGCATCGTTTCCAGTAAAAAGGGGTCTCCGGATCAGTACACTCACCATACGAAACACAGCAGTATTAAACTGCAATTTTATCTTGGTATTCTGTGAGAGCGTGGTCCTTCCCCGGTCGAGCCGACTTATTCGTGCTACAACCATAATAGCTGCAGCGTGGCTCTACCATGAAATTGCTCACTTAGCTGATAACGCTCGACGCAACCTTATGCAATTGTGTTGGACCGAGCGGTGAAGAGGCTGCATCAGTAAGAGATTTACTATAACATTTACCGGTGTAATAGTGTATATTAGTGAACGTTGAGTTCGTACTATCTGTAGATAGAGGTGATCAAATCAGGCAGAGATAACTTTGCATCAGTAACCGATGCGTTCTGCCTGTCTGTGGACAGTGGTGATAAGAAAAATAGTATTAATAAGTAAAGCGAGGCTTAGTATCTGTAGAGTAAGTTAGAGGCCGCTGCAAGATGAATCCCTAGATTTGTATCAGACCAGTCATTAGCATGATCCTGACCAGGCTACAAGAATAAAGATATTAAATTATTTTATTGTCACTGGTCCTTAATATGAGTGTAAATTTTCTAGTCAGTCGGCCATCTATAAGTTGGCGAAAATTACATTCAATGGTTCCGCTACAAAAATAGATAGATACAAGCAAAGCTAATAACATCTTCCCGTGGGATTCGTAAGAGGCGATAAAGGGAAAATGAGGCAGAAGATGGGCAGCAGCATCTTTCTTTTAACAGAAAAATGCAATAAAAACTGCGGTTGCCAACCCGCTAGCCAATCGTAGCAACTATGGCAGTACGTCATGAGTAACGACACAAAAAACGGCCCTCAGTCGCAGACGGCCCCACTATTCTTGGTTATGATGGCAACCATGGTAAAGGTGGGCAGGGTGTGCTAAAAATTTCCGGTGAAAATGCGGCTGCCACCTAAGACGATTCGACCCAGCAACATGTAACACATGCAGGACTGACGAGAAAATTCTGCAGGTGAAAGTAGAGATACACAAGTTGCGGTGGAATATTATAGGATTGTCTGAGGTCGAAGAAAGGAGGAGGACACGGTAATCCTCGAATCCGGCAATTTGTTCTATCACGAAGAGAGTGAGCTCACGTCCCAAGGAGGTATCGGATTTATCGTCCACAAGTCACTCGTTAACAACGTTGTAAAGATTGGGAGTGTATCGACGAGGGTTGCGCACCTTATATTCAGAATCACTAAACGGTATTCGTTGAAAGTCAAACAGGTTTACGCACCAAACTCGGCACATTGGAGGTGGAGGAAATGTTTAAGGATATCTTTAGAGCCATGCATTCTTTCAAAACCAACTATACGCTGTTAATGGGACAAAACTATGCACAAGAGAAAACGGTTAGCTGAGAGTAGCGAAATTCAGAATAGGGCCACGAAACCCAAGGAACCAGCAGCTGACCGACCTTATGGAGAAAGAGAGACTCTTTATGATGAACTCTTTATTCCAAAAACGACCCCACAGAAAGTGGATCTGGTCGAGTCCCGACATATGGATCTGAGACGTGGTACGTTTGTGCCCTTTGCTCAATCAATAGTTTGAATTAGCTTTCTAGATTAGAAATCATAGTCGAAAATTAGGTTCAATCTTAGCGTTACTTATTTTGAAGGGGATTTTTCAAGCCGGGGGGTATGGTTACGCGGAAATAATTTGTGTATTTTAATTTGTTCGTGGGTATATTTGCCAAGTGTTTGTCCTTCCTTTAACCTCATGTCCCTTCCGTACACACTGAAAGGGGAAAGAGGGGGGGGTTCTAGAAGGTGACGCGATTCTTTTGACCAATGAAAAGCGCCCCACCGAGGTGAATTGGTGGGAAAGCTGAGACAATAAAGGCTCGCACGCTGCCCTCAAGCGGCCTCTCTCTTCTTTCGCACCGCTAGCCTTTTTTTTTTTTTTTTTTTGCATGGGGAAATGCCTACGCATACCCGCCTCGCGGGGGCATGGACGGGTTATGTCGGACTCGCACCGACTAAAACCCCATGGTGTTCCACCTTTGTCGCATATTGGCAGGGCTACGGGAACGCTTTCGCACACATCCGCGGCCCTACTAGCGCCTGCCGCCCCATGGCAGCACCTCCTCGGGTGAGGAAAATTCCTCCCCATTCTCCTTCCCAGGTAAGGCGCACCAGAACACATGGCGCGCCTTCCTCCACGGCCTCCAACTACGTCTGTGCAACAGACGCCCCCGCGTCCGATGCACAAAGGCCATGGGGCCAGGAAAAACGAGCACTTAGAAGTACTAGCCTTCCCGACCCCAGCGGCGGATCTGGTCTATGGCTCCGCCGCCAACCAAGATTCGGCTGCGGAGGGTAGGGAGAGCGGCGCCTCGCAATACCGACAATCCTCTCCCCCCCGCAGCCCCACCACAACCGCATCAACGGTGCGGCCCCGTTTGAGTCGCGAAGGATAGGGCGAGTGGCGCATCGCCATACCAACACTCCTCTTCCTCCGCGACTCCACCTCGGCTGCAGCGGTAGAGGGTGCGCGAGTCCCCACTCGCTGCAGTCCACCAGCACACATCCAAAGTGGGCTCCCCAAGCCCACTCGGAGCGGCCACC
The DNA here is from genome assembly GCA_907164705.1 of Parnassius apollo. NCBI lineage: Eukaryota > Metazoa > Arthropoda > Insecta > Lepidoptera > Papilionidae > Parnassius > Parnassius apollo. The sequence goes on from CAJQZP010001355.1 coordinate 59,092, forward strand.
TCAGGCCGGCCCTTCACCTCGGGCCAGCCACGTGGGTTCCTCTTTGTTCACCGTGGGAGACCAAGCCACGGCTACTAAGCCCCCCCCGCCACGACAAGGCGGGAACCGTTCGGGGGGGCGCACCGCTAGCCTGGATCGCATCTCTGGGGCGCCCCAGAAGAAACCACCGCACTTCGCATCACCGCAACGGAAGCGTCGTCCGCAGCATCAGAATCACACCACGATAAGTGTGTCTCCAATTATAATGCTACTTGAGCCTTTGTTCATTAACTAACCCGTACCATTTTGTTGTTATCTGAAGAACCAGTTTTCTATAAATTTTCCTTCTTTAGATAGATGGATAGATAGAAAATTCTTTAATGCATACACCGAAATATAAAATAACAGAGGAAATAAAATATGTTAAAAGCGTTTTAACGTTCTACTCTGCCCTGATACGGAAGAAGGCGGCTAAGTGCATTTTGCCGATTTTGAGCTTTCATCACCACTAAACAAAGCAAAAAATTCTCTATCGGCCAATGTTGGAATCATATTTTTACGATTAATGGTTCCAGAGATATATTAAGCATTTTGGCGGTTAAGTGCAAAATTTTCTTTGCTATCATAAGCTAGAAATCAGTTACGATGCACTGTTACGCTACAAAGCCATTAAGAGATGTTAACGATTTATTTTCTTAGTTGAAGTATAATATTTGATATTGTAAAACTAAGAAAAAATGTAGTTAAACGCATTTTCTAAGCTAAAAGGCAGTTAGCCGTAGATAACTGCTTTATTCCTTAGCAGCATTTTTGCTAGAGTAAGTCGTAATAATACGCTAAAAAGCGGTAAACACTATTAGTAGAAGCTAAAAAACAGCTAAAAGCACTTAATTTCTTTTAAGCATAGAATTTAAAAAATGTATTAAAATTACGAAATTCACATAAAAGCAGTCACGACTTTTTAGCGTATGATTAACCTTTGAATTTTATTTGAAATAATATTGAAACAGCGGCTAAATGAATGTACTACGCTTAAAAGCATTTAAGTGTAAGTTTAGCAATCGATGTGTGCGTAGAGATTTCGATCGGTAAAAAGTGTGCCAAAAGTGTATATTTCTTGGTTTGAATTTTTTATTTGGATCATTGCGTTCCGAGACGTCACGGGAGAAAGCCGCATGCTTAGCACGTCGATTTTTTGGCGCCAACACGTTAGTTATAAGTAGGGTTGCCAACTTTTTTTGACAAAAAAAAACGTATAAAGTGTTTTGGATAGGAAAAAATAAAGTATTAGGAAGAAAAAAAGTATTTTACAAATTTTATGTTTTTATTGCTTTAAACACCTACTTTTGTGTGCTTTTAGCACATGCTAACAATTTTTTGTTGTCTTTAAATGTTACAAA
>CAJQZP010001356.1:0-55573 GCA_907164705.1 Parnassius apollo
CTAATGACTGATAACTAAATGAAAATTGGCTGTTAGTTCATCCAACTTGTAGTTTCTCTACACTACACTACTAAAATATCCTGTCAAATTTTAATGATTTTTACCAATTACTAAACGAGTTCAAAAAATGAAAGTTTCTTAATTCGACGCTAATGTTTTTTTTTTTTGTTTAAATTATTATTTTTTATCGAATAAATTAAATAGTGACGTAGGTATTGTAGTACGATACTAGGTATTGGACATTTTTACATTGCCACTAAACGATCGGAGAATACATAGTTTATAATTATTTAAATTAATTGCTTTTAATATTTATACAAAGCGCTTATCAATAAAAATGATAATAATTCATATTTAATATTTTAAGCTGAACATAGGCCTCCCCCAAAAGAATGCCGGAAAGCACGGTCCTGAGCCACCTGCATCCATCGACTTCCATGTCTTACCAGGTTGTCACTTAATCTAGTGGGGGTCGTCCTACACGCTTTCCGGTACGACGCTGCTATTGAGAACCTTTTTTCCCATCAGTTGTTAGTTCTTCGAGCTATATGGCCGGCCCATTGCCACTTCAGCTTACTAATCCGTTGTGCTTTGTCGGCCACTCTGGTTCCACTGTCGATATCCTTAGAGGCCTATGTTCAGCAGAGGACTTGTGGAGGGTTGTGTAAATATTTATGCTTACCTGGAGCGGTTAACTAATAAGGTTTTAGTAATGCTACTAGCAGTTTTGGTAATTTAACACGCAAAGAACAGCTGGCATAATTATGTTACCGTTACCGTTACAGCCTTTTAAAGTTCACTGTTTTACTTATTGAGACTGTAATGGCCTCATGTGGGGGAGGGGGGATATTTGCCATATTTTCCACTCTCTCACCTCATTCTTTTTATTTTAGTCGTTATTAGGAATACGCTGCTGCGCATCTTCTCAGGGGTTTCCCTTTGTCGCCTCTTACGACACCCATGAGATGATTAAAGGTTGGTGGATATTCTTACACCGCTAATAAATTCTGTTGGTATTAGTCTTCTGTCTGTATGTAATGATGATGGTGATGATTTTTAAACTGATAATATTAGTGAGCCATTGTTAACGTGACTGCAGCGCCGCTCGCTTGTTTGCCCCTCTTCTATAAAGAGCAACATTTCTTTCTGCTAATTATAGCAACATTTTATTTCTAGATGCTATATTAATAGCATCTAGAAATAAAATGTTGTAAGGTATTAGAAGCGGGAACTATTGCTTCTAATCCAATTTTGTACAAAATTTTAGGATTTAAAGAGATGGTCTAAACATGCAGTTAGATTAGAGAGAGAGGGGGGGGGATAAAAATGAGATAGTAAAACTCGATAAATCTATAAAAAGATAATTAGTTTCATTCAACAAATCTTACAACTGCATCCTGTCTATACAGAGCGCTTGTTAGATACCTATAATCTACGATAGCATGTACATTGTACACCGATAACACAGTATAAATAACTGTACTGATAGGTAGTAGCTACCAGCTACGCTACATGCGCTCAAAATGTTTTTTTTTTAAATATAAATCACCTTCTTTATGTATCGGTTTATGAGACCTCATCATAAAAATAAGTAAATTTAGATGTAGCTAATTTCAGTTCTTCAGTATTCGCCAAAAGCAAAGCATTAGTTTGTACGATCTCGAACAATGAAGCTACATCTTGAAGAGACTTCGATCGTGTTTGGAGTTCAACTCTGAATCGGTTAAGATATTCCAACATATCTTTTTGAAGTTCCACTTTCAGTGTGAGTCCTGCATCGCTGGCATCTCACCAACCATCCGTTTTTTACGCCGAAGTCGTTTTTCTGTTGGAATATCGTAGTCTTCTGATTTTTTGTTGCAATATTTATTGCCTCTTCCACAATGTGATCCCGTTTTTTCTTCGATATAAAAACGTAGTGCCTCTATTTTTGTAGCAGTTTCGTCAGCATCAAACCTTTACTTTACAATGCAATCTGTGCAGAATTTGTTTCCCGAAGAACATCATACCAGAAGAAAAGATAATATAAAAAGTGTAATTGCACACAGCAGGCATGAGGTTTTGTGCAGCACTTCTGGTGTCTACATTTTCTCGTCCATTACACAACTCACGCACGTATGGGCCGGCTCAAACCGGGGTGGTACCACGACTTCACGGAATACAGGCTTGAAGTGGAAGCTCTGCTTCCGCGTTTCGTCTGGTGAGTGCAGGCGGCCGGAGGCCCAAATCCCCCCCCCTCCATCAACATGGTAGCGGAATTAAATAATGATAGACTACCCCAGGAGGGTACCAGGACCCCTGGATAATCCCTCGCTGAGCATCCACGACCATGTTTCTCCACTTCTGAGCGTGGGTGCTCAGGCTGCCCCGCGTATTCTGGGGGGGGGGGGCAAAATTCCGCTCAAGACTACAACTGCTCGGGGCAAACGGAGCAGCAAGAACAAGGTGACCCCTGCCACGCTGTCCGTGAATTTCTGCAATAACAGGGGACTTCACTCTAACCTAAACGCCGTCCACTACCATCTCGAGACGGCGAGGCCGGCTCTGCTCTTTCTGACCGAGACGCAGGTATCCTCTCCGGCTGATGTCTCGTATCTCTCCTACCCGGGGTACAAACTGGAACACTCCTTTGTGCCTCGGGCTGGAGTTTGCGTTTACGTCAGAGAGGACATCTGTTCTCGACGCCTCGGCAGACTTGAAGGTTCGGACCTGTCCATCCTTTAGATACGCGTAGACATCGACGACCATCCGCGCGTCTACGGGTGCCTCTATAGGTCCCATAGCGGTAATGCCGAAACAGACCGAATCTTCGACCACGTCCAAATGGCTACAGATTCCTTGCTACAGCAGATCCCCTCCGCAGAGATCGTGATCCTCGGCGAATTTAACGCCCATCACGCTGAATGGCTTGGTTCACGTTTAACCGATCATGCGGGGAGATCTGTTCATGATTTTGCCTTGGCATATGGTCTGAATCAACTGGTTACTTCGCCTACGCGGATTCCAGATGTGTGGAGGATCATGCACCTTCCCTGTTGGACCTTCTGGTGACCTCTCACCCGGACGGTCTGTCGGGAGTGTGGAGCCACTCACGCCGAAATCGCAGTTGCATTCTGCAGGCTGCCGCCGTGTTTGGCAATATAGGTCAGCCGATTGGGATGGGACGATCCCAACGTTGTTGCGGATTCTGTCGCTGATGTGGTACTTCAGGGTATGGAACTTTTTATTCCTTCCTCTGTGGTGCCCATTGGAGGCAAATCTCAGCCATGGTTTGGTCGCTCCTGTAAAATAGCATCATGCTATAAGCAGGAGTGCTACCAAGCTTGGGCTGACGCATCAGCGTCCCGGGATGTAAACACCAGCGCTCTAAAAAAGAAGTATAATTTCGCCTCTAGGTCCTTCAAAAGAGTCATTGCCAAGGCAAAGTCAGAGCACATAGGCAGAATTGGCGAGAAACTAGTTCGCCTTCCTTCTGGAACCCGTGCATTCTGGTCTCTCGCCAAGGCTGTCCAGGGAAATTTCTGTCAGCCATCTCTTCCATCTCTGCACAGGGAGGTAGACTCACTGGCCCATACCGCAAAGGAGAAAGCCGATCTTCTAGGCTCTTTCTTTGCGTCCAACTCGACCCTCGATGACGGGGGAGTACGCCGCCGACCATCCCGCGGTGTTAGTGCTCCATGCCGAAATTGCAGTTCACACAGCGCTCGGTTCGCAAAGCACTCCTCTCCCTGGACATCCACAAGTTGAGTGGGCCTGACGGAATCCCCCCAATTGTACTGAGGACGTGTGCTCCAGAGTTGGCACCGGTTTTAAAGCTTCTTTTCCGGTACTCCTACTCCCTAGGCGTAGTCCCAAAATCATGGAAGACGGCTTTCGTCCACCCGATCCCTAAAAAAGGCAACCGCTCAGACCCGTCCAACTACCGGCCTATCGCCATCACCTCCTTGTTCTCCAAAACAATGGAGTCCATTGTAAACTGCCAGCTCATGAGGTACCTTAAAGATCACCAGCTGATTAGTGACCGCCAATACGGTTTTCGCCGTGGTCGGTCAGCTGGTTTCAAAGGGTAGTACTTGTGGTACACATGTGTATCTTGATCGAGCGAGCGTAAGATGTTTATGTTTGGTACACATGTGTATGCTAATCGACTCTACAGGTTAACGCTGGTGTTCCACAAGGCTGCGTGCTATCGCCAACGCTGTTTCTTCTGCATATCAATAATATGTTGCAAACCCGTAACATTCATTGCTATGCAGATGACAGCACTGGTGACACTCTTTACACCGGCCGAGCCAATATTTCTCGGGAAAACGTCTCCGAGTGCCGGGACAAACTTGTGTCTGAAGTCGAGTCTTTGCTGAACAGAGTCTCGGATTGGGGGCGACTAAATCTAGTCCAGTTTAACCCCGGGGAAAGACACAAGTTTGCGCGTTAACCACTAAAAAGAACCCCTTTGTCGTATCTCCTCAGTTTCAAGGCACTCCCCTTGTTGCCTCAGCCAGTATCGGAATCCTTGGCGTCGACATATCGAGTGACGTGCAGTTTCGTGGTCACTTGGAAGAGAAGGCCAAATTGGCCTCTATAAAGCTTGGCATCCTCAGCAGAGCGGGACAGTATTTAATGCCGGCACACCGCCTGCAACTTTACAAGGCGCAGGTTCGGCCGCACATGGAATACTGTTCCCATCTCTGGGCTGGGTCTCCCCAGTACCAGCTCCTTTCACTTGACCGCATCCAGCGCAGAGCGGCTCGAATCATCGACGACCGAGTGCTTTCCGATCGGCTCTATTCACTGGCACTGCGAAGAGATGTTGCATCTCTTTGCATTTTCTTTCGCATATACCATGGAGAGTGCTCTGAGGAATTGTTCGGATTAATCCCAGCCGCCAAATTTCGTGAACGTACTACGCGGCAAACGTCCCGATACCATCCACACCATCTGCGTGCTTGGCGGTCCACCACTGTACGTTTCAAGAGGAGTTTTCTTCCACGTACAACCTCTCTGTGGAAAAGTTTTCCGCCAGCGATTTTTCCGGACCGATACGACCTGGGGACCTTCAAGAAAAGAGCGTATTCCTTTCTGAAGGTCTTGCAAGGCACCTGCAATTCCCCTGGTGTTGCGGTTGATCATGGGCGGCGGTAGTCATTTAACATCAGGTGAGCCGCATGCTCGTTGCTCTTCTATAATATATAACTCCTAAATTGCGTCTACAAGTCCTTCAAAATTCTCTGCTATTGCTTTAACTGCACAGTAAGGAGCACTCCAACGCGTTGTTTAGAGTCTTTTAACAGATAATTTGCTGTGTTTCATAAGCACTTTCCAACGGCTAGTGGAGGCGGAAAAAAAGAAAAAATCGTCTCTACAGTTCCAAAAATGTAACGCATGATACATTTCGGGTAAATGAATGTTGACCACACACATTAATCGAGTGATCAATACAACCAATAAAATTCTTTTTTGTTTTAATAATGGACTGTACTCCTCCATTCACACCGCTCATAACAGCAGCATTGTCATAGCCTTAGGAACGACACATCATTATATCTAAACCGTCTGTCTTAAGCTTGTCAAGAATTTCATCGCAGATCAGCACCTTTTTTCCTTGCAAAGGAAAAAATCCAAGGATTGTGTCTTTGACTTCCACTTTCCTATTTTCACTTAACGTATCACTTCAAACATTTAGTCAATATTTGAAATGTCAGGTGTGCTATCAAACGTAATACCAAAATATTTCGCTGATTTAATTTCGTTGACAAGCTTAGTTTTCACATGGTTTGATAGAATATTAACGAATTCATTCTATATATCTGGCGACAAATATGATAATTTTGATGTTTTATCTTCCTCCAATTTCATCATGTGTTCTTTCAACACTACATCAGACGTTGACAATAGTTTTACTAATTCTAAAAAATTGCCTTTAATTTTTAGAGTCTTTTCCTTCATCATGTCCACGAAACGCCAAGTTTTGTTTAGCCAGAAATAAAATTATATTCATTAATCTAGTCAAAAAATGCTTCAACTTTTGTTTTTCTGTATCCATTAATTGCAAAGCTGCTCATCTATTTTTTTATTCAATTTTAGTCTCATTTATAAAGTTTTCCATTTCTCAAGATTTTCTAGATGTTCATTTGAACACTCGTGGTCAGCTACTTTCGGATTTAATTTCCACCACTTTTGAAATATAGTCGTAAATTTCCCGCTTTGGTATTGTTACGCGCCTTAGTCGACGGCACTAGCGCCATCTAGTCTCGAACCGAAGAACTAAACTTCTTGAAGTTGAAACTCGAACTCTCGAACCTTGCGCGTGTTTACTGGAATATTCTGGATATTTCCGTGCTAATTTATATAAATAGGCGCTGCAAGATGCGATCAGGGAACTATTGAAGTTGGCGAGACAAGCGAAGCTTCAGAGCGGAATAAAGTGAATCAGTGTGATTAATTATTAGTGTTTTAAGTTTAAATTTGTTAATTAAGTTAAAGTTAATTTTCTTTAGGTAGTGTTAATTTAGGTAATTTTATCGGCAATTTTTATTGTCACGAACCTCAAGCTCGTAACAATTGGTGTTAGAAGTGGGATAAAATCATGCCGATTTTACCTAAGGAGGAAACGGAGGGTGTCCGTACCCGAAGTCAACGCCAGCAGGAGACGGACCAAAGAACATTTGGTGGTGCAACGCCGCAGACGTCGGAGGGCCAGACGCCGGCTGCAGGCCCGTCAGTAGCTCCTACATTTGCAGCACCTGACTTAGGTGCTCTGATGGTGATGCTGCAGGAGCAGGCTCGCCGACAGGAGGAACAGGCCCGCCGACAGGAGGAACAGGTCCGTCGTTTGGAAGAGCAGCTGCGGGGCGGACAGGAGGAACAGGCCCGCCGATTGGAAGAGCAGCTGCGGGGCGGACAGGAGGAACAGGCCCGTCGGCAGGAGGAACAGGCCCGTCGTTTAGAAGAGCAACTCCAACGCGATAGGGAAGAGCAGATGCTCCTCATGAAGGACCTTCACGCTATCTTCAGAAAAGAGATACGGGAGGTGAAGGATAAGGTTGCTCAACATGACAACCGCCTGTCGGAAGCTGAAACTCGAATCGACCCGGTAAACAATCGGGTTGACAACGTAATGGCTGACGTGAAGAAAACGCTGGACGACCTCAAACTTGGGGATGGAACAACAGCTCCCGTAGTAGCTACAACACCTTCGCTACGTGGATTCAAAGTGCCGCCGTTCGACGGAACCTCTTCCTGGTCGGCCAACAAAATCCAGTTTGAGGCCGTCATGGAGGCGAACGGCTGGAATAAAAGCCAAGCCATGACTGCACTCACCCTATGCCTGCGCGACCAAGCCTTAACTGTGTTGGAAGCTCTCGGTAAGAAAGTGACCTACGAGCAGCTCCTTGAGGCCTTGGAGGCAAGATATGGCGACGCTCACCTGGAACACGTCTTTCGCGTGCAGCTTAAAGTTCGCGTGCAGCGCAGCAACGAAAACCTGCAGCAGTGGGCCCTTGAGGTGGATGGTTCGAAAAGTACCATACCAGTCTGTACCTGCGCTCATTGAAGGGAACCTGGTTCAGACATTCATCGACGGCATCCGCGACCTTGAAGTCAGAGCTGCTGTGAGACTCGGGCACCACCACACGCTTAAAGACGCCTTGGCCCATGCACTGGAGGTAGAAGCCATGCGGCAGGATCATCGTTCCCATCGCATCAGGGAGGTTGCAGCAGCTACAGTACGCGACCGCAACAATGTATACAGCCCTAGGTGCTATGGCTGTGGGGAAAAGGGCCATCTTCGATCCAGCTACCCTAAGCGAACCCTAGAAAGGGAAGGTGAACGACCTCAGGAGAGTAGTGCGGCCAACAGCCCCGCCCAGCAGCAGCAGGGAAACGAGTAAAAGCCAAAACTGCGGGGCGGGTGCTGGCTGATGTTAAAAGAGCCCCAAGGATCTCGATCTCACAAACCCATGATGGGAACAGTCTAATCATCAAGGGCGAGGTCAACGGAATGCCGTGTAAACTGACCACAGACACTGGAGCCTCTCGTACGGTTGTTAGTTCCCAACTTATAAGTCAGTTCCTTAGGGACTCCGCATACAACCGAGAACGCATTAATTTGGTAACAGCCACCGGTCAGCGTATACCCGTCCATGGAGAGAAGGAGATGGAGTTGAAGCTAGGCAACGTGATCTACCTGCATAATGTCATCGTGGCTGATATAATGGACGACTGCATCCTTGGCCTAGACTTTATGAGGAATAATCGTTGTGAGATCGACGTTAAGCAAGGTGTTTTGAAATGTGGACAGAAGGAACTTTTTATGGAAGGTGCGTTACCATGGAACGTGCACAGCATTAAGAAGATTGTTCTTCCGCCGAGATCAGAAACGATTGTGCCGGTTAGTCTTCCTCGAAACGCTGGGCAAGCTCACCGTTGTGTACTTGTGGAAAGGGTAAACAATGACCTTCCATGGAAAGTAGCTCGAACCTTGGTCAGGACCACTGACATCTCAGGAGTACGTGTGCTGAACCTTTGTGACCGGGAACAAATTATAGAAAAAGGCACGCTGGTTGGTACTTGTGAGGAAGTGGATTGGTTACGTCGGTGCCGATATATATCGAGTGAGACCCCTAGCAAGGACGCACAAACGAGAGTGACCACATTTATGGAAGACTGTCGCAGCGCTCTCTCCCCGAACGAAATGGTCAAGGCAAAGAAGTTGTTACTCAAGTACGCCAATGTATTCTCATCAAACGATGCTGACATAGGAAAGACTGGCTTAGTTCAACACAAAATAAACACAGGAGAAGAATTGCCTATCCGTCAGCGACCAAGAAGACTGCCGGTAGCACGTGAAAAAGGAAGTAGAAACCATGATTGAAGGAATGGTGAAGGATGGTGTTATTGAACCTTCCTCTAGTCCATTGTGTTCACCCGTAGTGCTGGTAAAGAAGAAGGATGGCAGCATGCGGTTTTGTGTTGACCACCGCCGTCTGAACGACGTTACGAAGAAGGACAGCTATCCCTTGCCAAGAATTGATGACACACTGGACATGCTTACAGGAGTAAAGTGGTTTAGCACGCTGGATCTAAAAAGTGGCTACTGGCAAGTTGAAATTGACCCTAAGGACAAGGAGAAAACCACGTTCTCGACGGGAAAGGGTCAGTGGCAATTTAAAGTAATGCCGTTTGGGTTGTGCAATGCTCCAGCAACGTTTGAAAGGCTGATGGAACTTGTACTCACCGGGATAATTGGCGATGCCTGTCTGGTCTACTTGGATGACATCATTATCGTGGGCCGTACGTTTGAGGAACACCTTCAAAACCTGGAACGCGTGCTTATGAAGATTCAGAGTGCCAACTTCAAGTTGAGTCCGAAGAAATGTTCACTATTCAAACGGCAAGTCAACTTTTTGGGGTATGTAGTATCGGAAGAAGGTATCCGCACGGATCCAGAGAAAAAACAGCTGTAAAGGATTGGCCGGTTCCAAAAGACAAGACGCAGGTTAGAGCATTTTTTGGGTTTGTGCTCCTATTACCGGCGATTTTTGAAGAACTTTGCAGATATATCCAAACCTCTGCATAAGCTAACCGAGGAGAAGCGACATTTCTGCTGGGATGAAAGTTGCAATATCGCATTCCAGGAGCTCAAGGACCGTCTTTGCAAAACACCTATTTTGGGATACCCTGATGCAAGCAAAGAATTTATAGTTGACACAGACGCAAGTAATATAGGACTTGGCGGTGTGTTGTCTCAACGGAATCGTGACCAAGAGGTCGTGATACCGTACTTCAGCAAGTCATTGTCAAAACCGGAAAGGAAGTATTGTGTCACAAGAGGCGAATTGCTAGCGGTGGTAAAGTCATTGCAGCATTTTAGCAAATATCTTCTGGGGCGGAAATTTCACTTACGAACTGACCATGCTGCACTAAAATGGCTATTGCAGTTTAAAAATCCAGAAGGACAAGTTGCGAGGTGGATTGAACTACTGCAGGAATATGACTTTGAGATCGAACATCGCAGTGGGAAATCTCATGGCAACGCAGATGCATTATCACGTAGACCTTGTCCTGAAGATTGCAAACATTGTACTAGGCAAGAAAGTAAGGAAGTGGTATCCGTGAGGATGCTCAGGACAGACCACCTCAGCAACGAGTGGAAGGACAGCTTACAACATGCACAGCAGGAAGATCCGGACATCAAGCCGATTCTGGAATGGATGAAGGCCAGTGCTCCCAAGCCCAAGTGGAGCGACGTTTCAGCGATGAGTTCGACCACTAAAAGCTATTGGGCCCAATGGGACAGACTTGCTGCTTCAGGATGGAGTTCTGTGCCGTAAACGGGAAAATGTTCGGGGAGACAGCTGTCATTTACAAATGGTTGTCCCTAAAGCTAAAGTACCGGATGTTCTACAGCTGTAGCATAATGATTATTCAGGAGGCCATCTGCGAGTTAAACGAACTCTACTGAAGATCCGAGAACGGTTTTACTGGGTCCACTTTCGAAACGATGTCGAGGACTGGTGTCGCAAATGTACAAGTTGTGCGGCTGTAAAGGGACCTCAGACTCGTAGTAGAGGTGCATTGAAGCTGTACAATGTTGGTGCATCATGAGAGAGAATAGCCATTGACGTGGCGGGGCAGTTCCCGGAGAGTGAAAGCGATAACACTTATTTCATGGTTGTGATGGATTACTTCACTAAGTGGCCAGAAGTCTTCACCATTCCGAATCAAGAAACTTCAACAGTTGCAGATAAACTAGTTCATGAAGTCTTCTGTCGTTTTGGAGTACCTTTAGAGATTCACAGCGATCAAGGAAGGAATTTTGAATCTCAAATATTCCAGGAAACTTGCCGAGTTATGGTAATCATAAAACAAGAACGACTTCTTATCACCCGCAATCTGATGGAATGGTAGAACGATTTAATCAGACATTGAAGAGGTACCTAGCAAAAGTTGTAGACAATAGTTTTTGTTGTCATATCGAAGCGCTGTTCACGAAAGTACAGCATTGACACCAGCTTTCGCAAACTTTGGAAGAGAATTACGGCTGCCTGCAGACCTGATCACCGGGATACCATCTGATCCTCCACGTAGTATAACCGATTATGCAAATGACTTGCGGAACAAAATGTGACATTTATGAGCACGTCAGACAATCGGGCCAGCAAATGTCTGAAAAGATGAAAACCCGGTACGACCGCAAAATGAACAACAAAGGGTTCGATGAAGGTTCACTAGTGTGGTTGCATAATCCCGTCCGCAGCAAAGGGAAATCTCCTAAGCTTCAAGCTAAATGGGATGGCCCGTACCGGATTGTGACCAGGATCAACGATGTAACCTACCGGATACAGAAAGGCGCAAGAGGGGCTCCTAAGATCGTCCATGTGGATCGCCTGGCGCTTTATTATGGGGCCGATAATGCTCGGGACGAGCATGTCTTAGGAGGGGGCAGTGTTACGCGCCTTAGTTGACGGCACTAGCGCCATCTAGTTTCGAACCGTAGAACTAAACTTCTTGAAGTTGAAACTCGAACTTTCGGTACCTTGCGCGTGTTTACTTGAATATTGTGGATATTTCCGTGCTAATTTATATAAATAGGCGCTGCAAGATGCGATCGGGGGAAGTATTGAAGTTGGCGAGACAAGCGAAGCTTCGGAGCGGAATAAAGTGAATCAGTGTGATTAATTATTAGTGTTTTAAGTTTAAATTTGTGTAAAGAAAATTAAAGTGTTAATTTAGGTAATTTTATCGGCAATTTTATTGTCACAAACCTCAAGCTCGTAACGGTATTATTGGCCATAGCAAATAAACGACAGCAGAAACATGCAGGTTTTTAGAGGTGAGGGAATAAAGCATCCATGACCGTAGAATTTTTTCACTACTAGGCATAATTTTATAAAACCAATCTTTTGAGAGATGACGAGCGTCACCTTTTATTTTGGTTCCGTGTTTAGAAACAGTGGCAAATGATCCTTCTTTGTTTTAGAAATATTCATATCCTTTTTTTATTATTTCAATGCTAACATTGTAAGGAACAGGAATACTCCATTCTAACACATCTTTCAATTGAGGAAATGGTAGTTCATAATAGTAGTGCTACTATTATTTTCAGTATCTTCTTCGTTGGTGTTAATTATTTCTGTACTGTCAATGTTGCTTCATGAAGATGAGCTGATATTATCTAAATCATCTCATGCATTTGCATCAAGGTGAAAATCAGTTTCTTCTGATGAGCTTGGGCTGTCATCAGTTTTTGTAACATACTTAAAAATCGATCCAGACATACTCTGAGCTACATCCAATCTAGCCTGTTTGGCTTTCCTTTGCTGAAGTCCACTTTTATTTTGGATGTATGCACTTCCCGGGGCGTTTTTCACTTGATGTTTTGTTTCTTACACTAAAACAAAAAGCCAGTTGTATGGTTATGCAATATGAAACGAATTTACGAAAAACTTTATTAAAAAAAAATGAAATTAATTAATTAGACTAATTAGTAAAATTATTCGAATAACAAGATTAGTAAATTACTAATTTCGCATTCGAATAAAGTTATTAGTAAATTCGGTTTCATTCGATTAACGAAATCATTCATAGTCGCGTACTTGTCGATGTGTAATTTCAATTTATTATTGCGCAAAACGTGCGATTTACAACATAAAATTATATTAAAATATGAAAGTAGATAAAATTTCTTGACTTATATTAAAATAATATTAGTTTATAAGGAAATATATTATGTATGTAATAATCAGGTAAAAATTCCGTTAAAAGTATTATGACGTATTAGTCCAGATTGACTTTATGGTGCTAGTCCATACGTACTCACGCAAAAATGACTGATATGACATTAGCCATTTTTGAATAACTCTATAGGTTTCGTCCATAGAAGTACTAGGAAATTAATTTAATTATAAAATTATCTTACCTGTAAAATATTCGATATGAATCAATCAATCTTTTTAACCTTTACAAAACAGCATTTAAGTTTCTAATTTATTTTCTTTTTATTATCTATCACTATAGAATAATACACGTTTAATAATAATACACGCCAACCACACACAACACACTTCCTTCACGAAACAAATGAGAAATGTTGCAACTGAGACGTCAAAGATCGCGAGTATGGGACGGGGAATCCCTCACGACAGCGTATGGCTCTTTTGCGCGAATCCCCGAATTATACATAGAGCTGAGCTAGTTATATTTTTTGTGCTAACGATTTTTTTTGTTTGTACATTGTTCTTAAAGTTGAAAGACCGGGTGGGTGTCATCCCAAAAAAGATGACAACCGGTGCGGCCCGCCGCCACCGCCCCCCCACCCGTATTGCTTCTTCATTTGAGGTTGGGCCGGTCCGTCATCAAGTACCAGTCGCCTGAGACGACTTGACAGGCTGACTGTTATAGGCATATTTACATATGGATCACCTCTTAAAACTAGTCCAGTTATTTTGTTTATTTATCTATTTAGACTCTAAGGAGGTTCTCGTCATATGGAATGGTAATGTGGAACAAATATATTCTTGAATGTGCGAGGTCTATACACAACATTAGGTTTATTCACAAAAATAGTCCTGTGTGGTCCCAGTAGAGCCTGACGCGATACATATTTGAGCACGGCTTCGGGCGAGCACTTATACGGTACGTTCTTTCTATCTTGGCTTTAAGGTTGTACCTGTGCACATACTAAGAGTTAGAAAGACCCGAACATCCGGAGATGACACGCCTAAGTGACTCACTGGGATGGCGACAAGCCCGACAGCTATTGACAGCCCTTTCCCTTAGGATAATTTTAATCGCATTATAAAAGGCATTACATTTTAGAAAACAATGGTTAACATATTTAGTCATTAATAATTTTTCAACGTTTTCCGGAGCCTTAAGTTGTTATAAACGTTCGCCATGTTGTCTAGAAGTAGTAGTCGGCCATTCTCTTAAATGACCTAGGACCATACTTATAAGCGCTAAAATGGATAGGGTGCTAAAACATCCTTGATTTGACCTTAGACATAGTATTAACGCAAATTATTTTAACAGTAATTAATAAAAAATGATCTTCTTCGTTTGTTTCATATTTTAAATTCAGTAATTTATTTCTAAAGTAGAATGTAATAAACGTTTTCACAGTATTATAATAAATTATGAGGATTAAAAAGTCACCTTTATAATATGAAAGGACTTTAAAAAACTTCGCTATTGAGACTTGAGAGAAGCAGCATTAATGGTTAATAAGATTACAAAGTCTATAAAAGTAATGGAAGCATTTTTCATTTTTGCATATTTCTAACTCTTATAAATATAATTCTCTCTTTAATGCTCAAATCTAACAATGAATGTTTATTTTATTTTACTGCCAGCTTTTAATTTATTTCACAGTCCGCCGCACTGTCCCAATACATGACGATGGTCATCACATAGGTCCTTTAAATAGGTTTATTTTTCGCACAAGTGGTTTGCTCATAATGTTTTCTTTCATCGCCGTGTACGTTATAAAGCTAAGCTAAGCAGAAACTTAGCAGTCAGCTGCAGAGGAGTCTACTTCACCTCGTATTGAGGCGAAATACGTATCTTATTATCGACGGTGGTGTGTTTTACTTAGTGTAGTGGTGATGTGTGTAGTGGTGCTGGGATAATGGTGGTAACGGGATAGTGCACGCCCTTGAGAAATAGCGGGAGGTGCTCTTCAACCCAGCTAAGACAATTAATTTTAATACGCGGAGTAGCTAATTAGTTTTTAACGACTTTAATATAATGGATTTTTGCAATGTTATGCCTGGTTTCGTCTAATTTCATTGGGTTTTCGAGCAATGACAAATTCTTCGCGTGCTTATTTTTCAACCTAAGCTAAAGCCGTCCCTTAAAGTATTATAATAATTGCACACCCTAAACGCGAAATAGTGAGATAGGGCTTTACTGGGGACTTGTAAAGGTCACGATACCCGCTCTAATTATACGTACGAGTATATTAAATTCATTTGCTAGTATAGTTACGCTACGGTAGCAACGTAAAAGATTCCAATACTCCTACTCTCATGGGTGTCAAAAAGGAAAATTCAATAAAGAAATTTAATTGATGACGGTATTACCTTATACCATATTTATACGTTATGGAGCCACACTGCAGCTATGTTATGGTAGTGGCACGAATGGGTTGACTTGATATCACGCTCTCACAGTAAACCAGTGTGAAATAGCAATTTATGCAGCTGTGTTTCAGCGATACGGATAACTTTTGATGGCTTTGAGACATGCCATTTTAGTCCTTAGGTATGATAACGTAGTTGCATTTTGATTTTAAAACGAAAATAAACATAGATGTCTATGGGTCATAACCATCGACTGTGTGCTCGAATGTTAATTTTTGCCTATTAAGGAAACATATTATAAGCCAAGAAAATATCCAGGCGGAGCACTATCAAAGATGCGAGACGTCTGGATCCGCAAGCGCTAATAACCCAGCCAAAAGAGTAGCCAGTAGAGGCACGCTGCAGCCATATACAATATAACGTAATTAACGCACACCCTCAGACACCCCAATTAGTATATTATGTTATAATCATAATACATACACTGAATTTTTAGTTAAATTTTTTTATGATTATTTATCAAATTAGTTATACTAATTCCGGAAGAATGTTGTAGTCACAGTACAAATCCACGAACACAAAGACTTTAAAGTGCTTGGAATAAAGTTCATTTTTCTTTATTTTTATTGGACGACAGAATTAGTAATAATACAAATAAAACTGCACTCTTAAAAGTCTTATTGCCTTAAGTTACGGTCCATTTCAGTTTGTTTTGACTGTACAGATTTAGTGTGACTGTAATTATTTTTGGGATAAAAAATTACCTATATAAAGTGCGCTAATTATGTTACGTGTTGTATAGGTGCAGAATGAATAGGTTGGCTCAACTGTGGTAAGACCATGCTCTCGTAGAATAACAGCATGATATAGTAGCCTGATTCTGGTGTATTTCATAATAAAGGTGAGTGTAAAAAATCGAAGACCCATTTTAATGGAAATGAGGCATTCCATCTTACTTCTCATAGGTGACAACGCATGTGCATTTTGATTTTAAATCAATGATAGGTGTAGGTGCGCATACACTCCGGCAATATAATCCTGTCCTGAAATTCAGTCTGGAGGACAATACTGAAACACATTAAAACTGAAATTATAAACGAACTTACAATCGAGTTCCCGCAGTAGTACGTGGTCACTGCAGTCCATGAACATCTGCAGAAAACTTCAAACAAACAAACATACTTGTATATGAGTGTCACCCCTGAAGACTTTGAAGGAATCTCTCATAGCCTGTTATTATACTGGCTTTCTATACCCTTCTCATCGGAGCACAGCGGTCAAGCATAACAGTGCTCTGGCAGTAGAAATAGATAAGAGAATGGTACCCACCAAGACGGACTCCTAGACGGAAAAGGTGGCCAATCGCCTACTGCTGTATATCCTGGTGATGGGATTCATGATTTTATGGTTGTGTATTTTTAAATATACCACGATTTGTTAGTCATAATGCGTTTATTAGCAGGTTGTCGCGTACAGGTAATTGCATTTACATAAAAAATATTTTGGGCGTCTTTTAACACCAAACTTCTCAAGGTTATTTGAAATTAGAAATCGTATTAGCCTTGCAAAGGGCCCTTCAAAATACACGCTGAACATAGACCGACATCAATTTCTTTATAATAGATGTAGGGAAAAGGATATTGGCCACATTTATATTTCCCCTGATCGCCTCGGATGCAGGATTTTAATGTTTATTTTACACCAACATAGGTGTTATTACGCTACAGGGGGTTATTTTTAAAAGCTTTTATTACACTTTCAATATTTGTTTGTTAGTGTCAAATCTTGCAACTATATTTTAAAGCAGTTATCCTCTGAATAAAACTATACGGATTTTATCACGTTTAATTAACAATTTTAACTTATTTTTTAATTCCCGTGTTGTTGATATTTTGACACACGTAGGAATGAGATTATGGTCTCTGCATCTCTTTGAGAAATTTAAAGATGTTGTGTATCTTGCGCGCTTGGGTTTAAGATCTTCTAATCGGCGAATTTTATTTACTACGAGTACTACCAGTCCGTACTGGTTCACATAATGATTTCTTAAAATTTAAAGATGTTATGTATCTTGCGCGCTTGGGTTTAAGATCTTCTAATCGGCGAATTTTATTTACTACAAATACTACCAGTCCGTACTGGTTCACATAATGATTTCTTAAAATTTTAAGATGTTATGTATCTTGCGCGCTTGGGTTTAAGATCTTCTAATCGGCGAATTTTATTTACTACAAGTACTACCAGTCCGTACTGGTTCACATAATGATTTCTTAAAATTTAAAGATGTTATGTATCTTGCGCGCTTGGGTTTAAGATCTTCTAATCGTCGAATTTTATTTACTACGAGTACTACCAGTCCGTACTGGTTCACATAATGATTTTTTAAAATTAAAGATGTTATGTATCTTGCGCGCTTGGGTTTAAGATCTTCTAATCGGCGAATTTTATTTACTACAAGTACTACCAGTCCGTACTGGTTCACATAATGATTTCTTAAAATTTTAAGATGTTATGTATCTTGCGCGCTTGGGTTTAAGATCTTCTAATCGGCGAATTTTATTTACTACAAGTACTACCAGTCCGTACTGGTTCACATAATGATTTCTTAAAATTTAAAGATGTTATGTATCTTGCGCGCTTGGGTTTAAGATCTTCTAATCGGCGAATTTTATTTACTACGAGTACTACCAGTCCGTACTGGTTCACATAATGATTTTTTAAAATTAAAGATGTTATGTATCTTGCGCGCTTGGGTTTAAGATCTTCTAATCGGCGAATTTTATTTACTACAACTACTTCCAGTCCGTACTGGTTCACATAATGATTTCTTAAAATTTAGAGATGTTATGTATCCTGCGCGCTTGGGTTTAACATCTTCTAATCGTCAAATTTTATTTACTACAAGTACTACCAGTCCGTACTGGTTCACATAATGATTTCTTAAAATTTAAAGATGTTATGTATCTTGCGCGCTTGGGTTTAAGATCTTCTAATCGGCGAATTTTATTTACTACAAGTACTACCAGTCCGTACTGGTTCACATAATGATTTCTTAAAATTTAAAGATGTTATGTATCTTGCGCGCTAGGGTTTAAGATCTTCTAATCGGCGAATTTTATTTACTATAAGTACTACCAGTCCGTACTGGTTCACATATTGATTTCTTAAAATTTAAAGATGTTATGTATCTTGCGCGCTTGGGTTTAAGATCTTCTAATCGGCGAATTTTATTTACTACAAGTACTACCAGTCCGTACTGGTTCACATAATGATTTCTTAAAATTTAAAGATGTTATGTATCTTGCGCGCTTGGGTTTAAGATCTTCTAATCGGCGAATTTTATTTACTACAAGTACTACCAGTCCGTACTGGTTCACATAATGATTTCTTAAAATTTAAAGATGTTATGTATCTTGTGCGCTTGGGTTTAAGATCTTCTAATCGTCAAATTTTATTTAGTACGAGTACTACCAGTCCGTACTGGTTCACATAATGATTTCTTAAAATTTAAAAATGTTAAGTATCTTGCGCGCTTGGGTTTAAGATCTTCCGTCAGTCCGTACTGGTTCACATAATGATTTCTTAAAATTACGCACACACTACACATTGAATAAAACTATATTTACGGATTTTATCGCGTTTAATTAACTATTTTAACTTATTTTTAAATGGTCAATCTTACCATCATCCTTCACAGTTAACTACCGTGGGTAAATCTTTGTTTCAGAGATTACGAGGGATCTGTGACAGAAAACATCTGACCGCCAAGCTTCAGCACGTCAAGTAAGTATTGCAAGACAACAAGCTTCGAGTCTCGCGCCTACGTCACAGTGACCGAGAGAAGCCGGCCACAGTCGAGCGTGTGCCAGCTGTACCACCGTACCTATGTCAGAGGAGTCACAGACAAGGTTGGCTACATCTTGAAACGAGCTTCTATTAAAACATACTACAAGCCGCCGAAGAAGATTAGTCAATCTTACCAAGAATAATACGCTAGGCTATTAAAATTAAAAAAACATCCTAATTTCAATAGAAAATATCGATAAGTGCTGCCATCTGCTTGGGATCCCATAATTAACAAAATTAAACCCAAACCCAAACATACCATTGCAAGACTTCAAGATACTGTAACACCGGCTGTAGAAATAAAACAAGCGCTTCTGGCGAGATTTTGTCCTTCGCGCGGCTACAGCTCCCAAGAAAAAACAAACAAAGAAGAAGACCCCTCATGCTCCCTATTAGGTTCATAAAGTAATGAAATAGTGTTTTAGTATTCACTGCCGCAATTTAATTAAATAGTGTACAATATAGTTATTAATTCGCAACTTTTTTAATTTCGTCATAACCCCTGATAGTTTAAAATAGCAATTATCATCAATTAAGTTATTAGTCAGACAGATGTCACAGTAATTAGCTTTCTTCGTATCGGTTCAGTGTCTCCCTTATAATAAAATATAAATACAGTCCACTTAGTCCCCTACAGTAATACTACTTCAATTTTAATTGCTATTGATATTATATAAACGTTTTTCTTTTCAGATTATGAACATTTGTATATTTCTGTTTTAAGCCATTCGTTTAAATGATCGTCGTTTTTACATTCTTTATTAATTTCTCAGTCATGAAAAAGCTCACTTATATTTCATTTATTTAAAGAGTTTCTATTCTTTACCTCTCAGTAGATTAACTTACTATGCAGTCATTTCCTTTCAATAAATTTAAAGTCGGAGCTCATTATGCTTTATGGGATCTTTAGTAAAATATTCATGCATGAAAATAGCGTAACGTCATAAACAGTTGTGTTCGCATTGGTGAATATATTGAGATATTACTACTTATTTATTTAAAGTCATTTCAAGCAATTATATAATATTAACAGTGACATCTTATAAATAATATTGCAAATCATAGAATGACATACCTCTCAACCCCCCAAGCGGTCTCATGAGACCGCGGCCATATTCCGACAAATCCCTAGCGGTCTCATGAGGTTGCACCCACCCACAGCATTTTAACGCATAAAATTTATATATAGAGACCATTTTTCTATGAAGAAGTTTAGCATTATATAATCAATATGAGATACTCTATCCTCTAGTGCAATAAAAAAACTGTTATCCTACGAATATTTATTTATAATCTACGTTTATTTCGTACGTCATTTTCGCGTGAATGTTATTGTGTTGATTTTTGGATTTTTCTAGTGTTTTATTAGTATTTTAGTATAGAGTTTTATTATAAAATTGTAATGAAAGTATTTGTGTGAATATAATTTATCTTTTTACATAAATTATTTCGAGTAATATATATTGAAATAATTGTGATTTTCACGCTGCCGACCTTTGCTTGGTATATATTTTTTGTTATCAAAATACAATAAAATCTTTTTGTAATGAAGTAAACCCGTACTTTGTTTTGACCACAAGATAGAAATTTTATATAGATTTTAAAATGCTAAAGTTCTTCATAGAAAAGTAGTCTCTAAATATAAGTTTTAATGGTTTTAAGTGCTGTGGGTGGGTGCGGTAACGCTTGCGAGCCCTCGAGATTTGCCGGGCGCATGCGACTTGAGGGGTTAATATCATGATTTTAAACTATCGCTCGATCCAGTCGACCCAAGCGTCGCAGACACATCACACAACGACACTAAACCCACACTAAATGGGACAAACACCAATAGGACAACGAATGGGACGCGTCGCACCCGCAGACGGACACGACGCGTTCCAGCTCACACCGCGTACACACCGTACACCCGTGTTCCTGGACGGTTCTCACCGCCCAGACCATCGACCGACACGAGCTGAGCAGTCAGAGACGGGGGTCCGCACCCCCCCCCCCCGGACTGCGGTTAGATAGCTCAAAGAAAAACGCCTAAAAGGCGACATGATGATTGGTAACAATATCAAATCTCATCATCATTTTCACCTCATTACCTTTCCCTTTTTAATTAGCCCTGAGACAAGATGAAGCTGCAAGAGTCGCATAGACTAACAGCACTAACATCTAGATAATAGAGATATCATGATTTTGTTATTACTTTAAACAGATGATACATACAAAGACCTTGGGAAAACTATCAAACTGCTACAATCTTAAGATAATTGACTTTTTTATGTAGTTTTATTATATACTGGTTATTATTTTCTTATGAGATCACAGTTTAAATAAAATATTTCTGAATTATCTATGGTTTGAATAAGGGAGATAAAATAATTTGAAATCATTGGGACAGTAATCTTAGTTCAGAATTAAAGCCACTGCTTAACATAGGCCTCTCCAAAGGAACGCCACAAACACGCTTCTGAGACACCTGCATAACGACTAACGACGACGACGGGATTGGTGAAACAATGCAAGAATTGTTTCACCAATCCCTACACTACGCTCATAAATATGATTTCTTTCCCATCGGTTGTCGGTACTTCAAGCTATATTTCCAGCCTATTGCCACTTCGGCTAACTTCTCCGTGGGGCTATGTTGGATACTCCTGTTCTACCAGAGATAGTTTCATTACGATCATTACCCTTGAATTTTGATATATTTGTGATATAATAGAAAAAAAATATAAATACCCATAACCAACCTACGTTCTACTTACGTGTTCACATGGTAGAGTCGTGCTGTATCTATTTCTGGTTGTAGTACAAAGGGGTCAGCCTGACAAGGCAAGCACCACTCTCTCATAAATTAACAGTGTAAAATAGCAGTTAAATGCTGCTGTGTTTCGTATGATGAATGTAGGGAACCGGAGACCCGTTTTACTGGAAACGAGACATTCCATCTTAGTGCTCAGGGGTGACAATTTATCTGCATTCCTATTTTTAATTTGATATTTATATAATTAGATTCTTAATTAGATTGAGATTCAACTGCATTTTGTTTCTTAATCGAGGATATTTAGTCTATGGGCCACAGCATCCACTTACGATCACGTGCACTGTGCTCGTTTATCTCCCTTATTCTTTAAAAAAAACCTATGAATATAAATTGTCTGTAATATAACAAAGTAGGTATCTGAAAGTAAAACCTACTTTGAATTTTAATTAAAATGAAATCATTATTCAGGCGAATAAATAATTAACAAGTCACTCTTCAAACCATGCCGTACTCTCAACAAGTTTAACTAATTTGTAGCGGTTTGACGAAATTGAATCAAAACACTTGAAATACGGCACGGCGCGGCGTGAGGCTGTGCCTAGCGAAGCGTTAATGTGATTAACGTTTTATCCGAAGCGCATGACACTTTTATGAATACATTCTTGCAGGGCTTTCACCTCCATATTGTTTAAAAATTAATGTAGGATTATATTCGGCGGCACGAATTTTGTTTTTCTAATCGTTTTATACGCGGTAGAGTCATGCTGCAGTTATTTTATAGTTGTACTAATAAATAAATTGGGCGAACTTGCAATTGTGTTTTATTTTTAACACCACGGCTAACTCTTGATTCAGCAGTTACAACAGATTCATTTTAGTAATTTGTATTTTAGCTTTTATAAAATATTTATTTTCTTTTATTTTGTTATATTTCTTTCAATCGTTGTAATAGTTTAAAAAAAAACTATTTTTATTTTATACTAATATTCGTTGCCAGTGTTTCCATTTGAAGTCATTCGCAATGTATTACACAGGTACATAGGTACTTATCGCAATTCGAATGAATTACGATAAGTACCTGTAACATTCGCGAAGTCACCAATCTTAAAAAAAATTGCTTTACTTAAGTTTTCCAGACATTCCTTTTAATATTTTGTTATTGTTTTTTTTTTAATTAATTTCTTCTATTTATATGCTGATATTTCGTGCCAGTGTTTCAGTTTGAGGTAATTTGCACCTATTTAATGAAAACTATAAATAAGTAGGTACCTGTGACATTCACGAAGTCAACCATTCCAATTCAATTTTTAAAATTCATAAAAACACTTTTCATGTGATCTCTGCATCTGTACATAACTTAAATAAAGTTTGAAATGTTTGTCTATAATAACGAAATAACTTATTGCAAATTCTGTTGCAGCCGCCAACTTATAAAATCACTCTGTATATATATATATATATATATATATATATATATATATATATATATATATATATATATATATATATATAAACGTACTACATACATTACGCATTTAATATATTATACACATACTTATAAACTACATATATAAATATCCGTATGATTGATATACATAATATGTATAATAAATGAATAATATATAATGAATTCCATGTACACATGGTATTCATTACATATTATATGTAGCATCTATCACATTTTCTATTTGCAGATGGTATCAGGTATCTATAGGCTGCAGTACCCAACTTACCTACGAGAAATTACCTATTGCAGCCATCAAGTGGCAAGCGCTGCGGTCTGAGGGGTATTAGGGCCCTTATAATTCTAGACATTTCACTTTAGTTCTCAGAGGTAACAACTGTAGCCTTTTTTATTTGAAGTAGGTTGCAGACATCCATAGGTTGCAATAGCCAATTTACTCGCAGGTGTACTTTAAGTTGGTTTTTCACCTTAATTAAAAAAAAAACAATAATACATAAAGATTACTGTTACGACAAAAAAGTGACAAAGTACTCTGTGGGCAAAATTTAAAATGCACGTCATAAAATTTAGCTGCACAGCGGTGTCTGCTTTTGTACAAAGCCAATTCAATTGTTTTATGCGGGGACGAGTTTCGGAAACAAAAGAGTTTTTAGCAAGGTGGCACTAAAAGTTTATAGCAAATTGCATTTTCGAAATGTTCTTTTTTCTTTTCAAGTTAAAGTGTATAGTGCAAGTTTTTTTTAACTTATTTGGAGTAATCAAATGGCTACATTCCTACCTTATGATGAGTAGTGATGAATCTCTTGATGGTAAATCACACTGTCTTATCATAAAAAATGTTACTATACGCATTACGAAACATGAAGTAAACCGTTAAGTTTGAATGCGTGGCATATGAACAGCAAAGGGGTCGATGTACGCTGACGATTACTTTGTTGTCCTTCACCACAGTATCGTTCAAAAACGACCAAGGAGGAAAGGGGAAGTAAGAATTTAAATCATGTATCAAATGCTTTAATATAAAGTACAGTTATATAAGCCTAATGACTCCTGATCTCTGGTAATTCCCGTGGGGATAGACAGATTCTTAAAAGCAGTGAGCTACTCGAAAAATGCTTTACAAAAAAACATGGGTATAAATAGAAGATTGTGAAGGAAGCGATAGATGGCTTGCAAATCGCCTACATAATCACACATGTGCTAGGTAAGTATCACAGTAGGCACAAATTTTTTGTTATAAGTCTCATATAAACCTCGGATTTATAAGTTCTGCGGTCTAATAAAGGCTAATCTTATACTTCCTTAGGGCTATTAACCCCTCCACTTCGTCCCGTGTGTGTCGTAAAGGGCGACTAAGACATGAGGTCTTCCCAATAGTCGCGCGGCTTTCGATAGATGTCAATATGTACAGCACTTCGATATACCGACAGTCAACTTGGCACCGCTAAAGAGACTGCACATTATGAGACTTCTGGGTGATGCCGTGAGATCTTTCTGGCATAACTCATAGTTGCCCCTTAACCCCTGGACGAAATGGAGTGATTGATTCTTTTACGCCGAGCATTGATTTGTGTACTTAAGTACAAATAATAATATTATAATAATTTAAAAGTAATAAATACGAGTATTGTTAAAATTACTTTAAAATTATGAAAATAAATATTAGTTATATTTACAGGACTTAATAATTTTAAGT
Source organism: Parnassius apollo (assembly GCA_907164705.1). Taxonomy (NCBI): domain Eukaryota; kingdom Metazoa; phylum Arthropoda; class Insecta; order Lepidoptera; family Papilionidae; genus Parnassius; species Parnassius apollo. The sequence continues at coordinate 24,843 of CAJQZP010001356.1, forward strand.
CGGCTTTAAATTTTAATACATACATACATAAACACTCACGCCTGTCACCCAGAGGGGTAGACAGAGACTACATACTTCCATTTGGCATGGTCCTGACACACCTCTCTCGCCTCCTTCACATCCATATACCTACGCATACATGCTCGTCGGTTAAGGGTACTTCTAATTTAGCCCGTTTTAAATAAATCGCCAATTTGGTCGATAAATTTTCGCCTAGGGCGTCCCTTTCCGACTCTGCCATTCACTCCTGCAACATAAATTTTCTTTGTCACTCTTTCCTCATTCATTCTTTCCACATGACCAAACCACCGAAGCATTCCTTTCTTAATCCTGGTCACAACATCATCTTGCAAACCACACTCTTCTCTTATCACACAATTTCTTACCTTTAAATTTTACAGGATATTTATAGGATATTTGACATTGCCAACTAAAGTTGCTTTTGTTTTTTAGTTGTTATTGGGTATAATCTATTGTCCATTTTTTTATAGGATAGGATGACAAACGAGCACACAGTCCACCTGATGGTAAGTGGTTGTTGTGGTACATAGACATCTACATCTATCCTCGATTACGAATCAAAATGCAGATGCGTTGTCATCCGTGAGGACTTAGGTGAAATGCCTCGTTTCCAGTAAAAAGGGTCTCCAGTTCTCTACACTCACCATACGAAACACAGCAGCATTAAGCTACTATTCGACGCTGGTATTCTGTGAGAGCGTGGTCCTTCCCCAGTCAAGCCGACCCATTCGTGCCACAACTGTACTACTAATATAACTGAAGCATAGCTCTACCACGTAAAAGATTTTCTGGTTTGTTTCCCTCTGCTGTCTCTTACGACACCTACGAGACGACATCGGATTCTTATAACTTAATATATAAGGGAAAAAAAATAGTTGTCAAACAATAATATTAAATTTATTACAGACTAATACAAATTCTAAATATACAGAGCCTTCCTCTGCAAGTCTTACCTGCAAACGATACTGATCGACTGACGGGCGATTCTCTGGTCCAAATACTGACGGAGAATTTGTACAATAAAATATTGGATCAAATTTTAGAGAGCATCGCACACAAGCCCGCTTGGCGTTGGTAGTTTGGACAAAACTTCCAAGAAAACGCATGCCACCTGATGCTAAAGTCTAGGTCCAGCTGTAAATTTAAAATAGGCGGGTAGTGTCTTTTTCTAAAAGATGCACCCGCTTTGTCGTAGCATAAATTTGACTACTGAATGCAAATCAAAGTCAAGGTAAATATTTAGAACGAAAACAAATATAAATCAATGTTTGGAGTCTAAGGTAAACTTTGCTTTGACTATCACTGCGTTTTCGAGCTCTGTAAGCATTACTTCGCAATCGGATAGATAGGTGAGTTTCCTGTTTCAGCATAAATTTGCAATACTAAAATGTACTTTACATTTCGAAACATTCTACATTTATTTTATCTCCTTGGTCAGCCAGGAGAACAGCGAAATTAAGAATTCAAAATAGGCAACAGTGATAAAATTAATATTTTATTTTATAATTGTTATCACCTTTTAGATTTATAATGAGCCGGCATAGATCTAGTAACTGACAACCAATGAGAAAGAAATATTCTTTAGTGGCGGCTGCGTACCAGTAGTTGAAATGTAGAAGAAGTGACGACCTGGTAAGACTTACAGGAAGTCGATGGATGCAGGTAGCTCAGGACAGTGCTTCCTTGGGAGAGGATGTTTAGCAATGGACTTGTGAGAGTTGTAATGATGGTGATGATGATGATCATAAACTCTTCAAAAATAGCATTGTCAAAGAATTTAAAAATCTAGTTTTTAATATTAATAAATCAATTCGTATATGGTCTTAAACTTTAACCTCTCACAAAGTTTCAGTACTAAATTTTGGTCCACTTATATGGTCCGGGAGAATCGCAAAACATTTGTGAGATAAAATTTGTACATTTGGATTGCTTGAATTTGCTGATACTCTATTAACCAATCTAAAGAGTACAGAAACGAACATAACTTACGTGTATAGATTATATTTGTTGCTCCTTTCGGGCTCCTTAGTTTGGCTGAAACATTGTTTGCTAAGGAATCATTGTAAAGTACAAAGAGCACATTGATTATAAACACTTTTATGTTTTTTTTTTTGCATTTAATTTAATTTTTTTTAAATTCTGACGTTTCTGGTGCTTTTCTACACCCATAGTCACAACATGTGAAAATACCGATATCATTACATCCTATCAAAGTTCACTACTAATCATACACCTCCCCCCCCCCCATATATTGTCTACCATAGTTTCCACGCTTGGTAAACGGACTGGCAACCGCAGTTTTTTATTTATAGTCGTTATTAGGGATACGTTATAGCAACAAACGCAACAAGTGAAATCAAAGCAACAAGTTAATATCACCATCATCATTACATCCCTTCACAAATCTACTGCTGAACATAGGCCTCCCCCAATAACCGCCACAAAGCACGGTCCTGAGCCACTTGCATCCATCCCCTTCCTGCATATCTTACCAGGTCATCACTCCATTCAGTGGGGGTCGCCATACCATTCCCATACTGGTACGAGGCAGCCACTCGAGAACTTTTTTCCCTATCGGTTGCCGGTTCTTCGAGGTATATGGCTGCCTATTGCCACTTCAGGTTAAATCCGTCCGTACAAATTAAATTAAATATGATAAAATTAGTAATACGTAAAAGTAGTTTTATTCAACCATTTTAGCAATAATAATACTTTATAGTAGACCCTGTGACATACCATTTAGAAATAATATTATACGTAAACATAAATTCTCGCACCTGTCGCCTAAATACGGGAAGGCAGAGACTCCGCAGTTCTGTTTGCCACGATCCTGATATGACATTTTACATATTGACTCCTTCTATTCACAGATTGACATAATATACTTTTTACATTTTATCAATTATTTTAAATTTGTAATTAAAATATCAGCAAAGCAGGTCCTGGTATCTGAGATTACATGAAGACATTTTAAAAACTGAAAGTTGTAATAATATCCACTAGCCACAAAACGTATCGTGGGTGTCGTAAGAGGCGACAGAGTAAAGCTAAAGATGGCAAATCAAAATAATAAAAACTGAAAGTTGTAATAATATCCACTAGCCACAAAACGTATCGTGGGTGTCGTAAGAGGCGACAGAGTAAAGCTAAAGATGGCAAATCAAAATAATAAAAACTGAAAGTTGTAATAATATCCACTAGCCACAAAACGTATCGTGGGTGTCGTAAGAGGCGACAGAGTAAAGCTAAAGATGGCAAATCAAAATAATAAAAACTGAAAGTTGTAATAATATCCACTAGCCACAAAACGTATCGTGGGTGTCGTAAGAGGCGACAGAGTAAAGCTAAAGATGGCAAATCAAAATAATAAAAACTGAAAGTTGTAATAATATCCACTAGCCACAAAACGTATCGTGGGTGTCGTAAGAGGCGACAGAGTAAAGCTAAAGATGGCAAATCAAAATAATAAAAACTGAAAGTTGTAATAATATCCACTAGCCACAAAACGTATCGTGGGTGTCGTAAGAGGCGACAGAGTAAAGCTAAAGATGGCAAATCAAAATAATAAAAACTGAAAGTTGTAATAATATCCACTAGCCACAAAACGTATCGTGGGTGTCGTAAGAGGCGACAGAGTAAAGCTAAAGATGGCAAATCAAAATAATAAAAACTGAAAGTTGTAATAATATCCACTAGCCACAAAACGTATCGTGGGTGTCGTAAGAGGCGACAGAGTAAAGCTAAAGATGGCAAATCAAAATAATAAAAACTGAAAGTTGTAATAATATCCACTAGCCACAAAACGTATCGTGGGTGTCGTAAGAGGCGACAGAGTAAAGCTAAAGATGGCAAATCAAAATAATAAAAACTGAAAGTTGTAATAATATCCACTAGCCACAAAACGTATCGTGGGTGTCGTAAGAGGCGACAGAGTAAAGCTAAAGATGGCAAATCAAAATAATAAAAACTGAAAGTTGTAATAATATCCACTAGCCACAAAACGTATCGTGGGTGTCGTAAGAGGCGACAGAGTAAAGCTAAAGATGGCAAATCAAAATAATAAAAACTGAAAGTTATAATAATATCCACTAGCCACAAAACGTATCGTGGGTGTCGTAAGAGGCGACAGAGTAAAGCTAAAGATGGCAAATCAAAATAATAAAAACTGAAAGTTGTAATAATATCCACTAGCCACAAAACGTATCGTGGGTGTCGTAAGAGGCGACAGAGTAAAGCTAAAGATGGCAAATCAAAATAATAAAAACTGAAAGTTGTAATAATATCCACTAGCCACAAAACGTATCGTGGGTGTCGTAAGAGGCGACAGAGTAAAGATAAAGATGGCAAATCAAAATAATAAAAACTGAAAGTTGTAATAATATCCACTAGCCACAAAACGTATCGTGGGTGTCGTAAGAGGCGACAGAGTAAAGCTAAAGATGGCAAATCAAAATAATAAAAACTGAAAGTTGTAATAATATCCACTAGCCACAAAACGTATCGTGGGTGTCGTAAGAGGCGACAGAGTAAAGCTAAAGATGGCAAATCAAAATAATAAAAACTGAAAGTTGTAATAATATCCACTAGCCACAAAACGTATCGTGGGTGTCGTAAGAGGCGACAGAGTAAAGATAAAGATGGCAAATCAAAATAATAAAAACTGAAAGTTGTAATAATATCCACTAGCCACAAAACGTATCGTGGGTGTCGTAAGAGGCGACAGAGTAAAGCTAAAGATGGCAAATCAAAATAATAAAAACTGAAAGTTGTAATAATATCCACTAGCCACAAAACGTATCGTGGGTGTCGTAAGAGGCGACAGAGTAAAGCTAAAGATGGCAAATCAAAATAATAAAAACTGAAAGTTGTAATAATATCCACTAGCCACAAAACGTATCGTGGGTGTCGTAAGAGGCGACAGAGTAAAGCTAAAGATGGCAAATCAAAATAATAAAAACTGAAAGTTGTAATAATATCCACTAGCCACAAAACGTATCGTGGGTGTCGTAAGAGGCGACAGAGTAAAGCTAAAGATGGCAAATCAAAATAATAAAAACTGAAAGTTGTAATAATATCCACTAGCCACAAAACGTATCGTGGGTGTCGTAAGAGGCGACAGAGTAAAGCTAAAGATGGCAAATCAAAATAATAAAAACTGAAAGTTGTAATAATATCCACTAGCCACAAAACGTATCGTGGGTGTCGTAAGAGGCGACAGAGTAAAGCTAAAGATGGCAAATCAAAATAATAAAAACTGAAAGTTGTAATAATATCCACTAGCCACAAAACGTATCGTGGGTGTCGTAAGAGGCGACAGAGTAAAGCTAAAGATGGCAAATCAAAATAATAAAAACTGAAAGTTGTAATAATATCCACTAGCCACAAAACGTATCGTGGGTGTCGTAAGAGGCGACAGAGTAAAGCTAAAGATGGCAAATCAAAATAATAAAAACTGAAAGTTGTAATAATATCCACTAGCCACAAAACGTATCGTGGGTGTCGTAAGAGGCGACAGAGTAAAGCTAAAGATGGCAAATCAAAATAATAAAAACTGAAAGTTGTAATAATATCCACTAGCCACAAAACGTATCGTGGGTGTTGTAAGAGGCGACAGAGTAAAGCTAAAGATGGCAAATCAAAATAATAAAAACTGAAAGTTGTAATAATATCCACTAGCCACAAAACGTATCGTGGGTGTCGTAAGAGGCGACAGAGTAAAGCTAAGGATGGCAAATCAAAATAATAAAAACTGAAAGTTGTAATAATATCCACTAGCCACAAAACGTATCGTGGGTGTCGTAAGAGGCGACAGAGTAAAGCTAAAGATGGCAAATCAAAATAATAAAAACTGAAAGTTGTAATAATATCCACTAGCCACAAAACGTATCGTGGGTGTCGTAAGAGGCGACAGAGTAAAGGTAAAGATGGCAAATCAAAATAATAAAAACTGAAAGTTGTAATAATATCCACTAGCCACAAAACGTATCGTGGGTGTCGTAAGAGGCGACAGAGTAAAGCTAAAGATGGCAAATCAAAATAATAAAAACTGAAAGTTGTAATAATATCCACTAGCCACAAAACGTATCGTGGGTGTCGTAAGAGGCGACAGAGTAAAGCTAAAGATGGCAAATCAAAATAATAAAAACTGAAAGTTGTAATAATATCCACTAGCCACAAAACGTATCGTGGGTGTCGTAAGAGGCGACAGAGTAAAGCTAAAGATGGCAAATCAAAATAATAAAAACTGAAAGTTGTAATAATATCCACTAGCCACAAAACGTATCGTGGGTGTCGTAAGAGGCGACAGAGTAAAGCTAAAGATGGCAAATCAAAATAATAAAAACTGAAAGTTGTAATAATATCCACTAGCCACAAAACGTATCGTGGGTGTCGTAAGAGGCGACAGAGTAAAGCTAAAGATGGCAAATCAAAATAATAAAAACTGAAAGTTGTAATAATATCCACTAGCCACAAAACGTATCGTGGGTGTCGTAAGAGGCGACAGAGTAAAGCTAAAGATGGCAAATCAAAATAATAAAAACTGAAAGTTGTAATAATATCCACTAGCCACAAAACGTATCGTGGGTGTCGTAAGAGGCGACAGAGTAAAGCTAAAGATGGCAAATCAAAATAATAAAAACTGAAAGTTGTAATAATATCCACTAGCCACAAAACGTATCGCGGGTGTCGTAAGAGGCGACAGAGTAAAGCTAAAGATGGCAAATCAAAATAATAAAAACTGAAAGTTGTAATAATATCCACTAGCCACAAAACGTATCGTGGGTGTCGTAAGAGGCGACAGAGTAAAGCTAAAGATGGCAAATCAAAATAATAAAAACTGAAAGTTGTAATAATATCCACTAGCCACAAAACGTATCGTGGGTGTCGTAAGAGGCGACAGAGTAAAGCTAAAGATGGCAAATCAAAATAATAAAAACTGAAAGTTGTAATAATATCCACTAGCCACAAAACGTATCGTGGGTGTCGTAAGAGGCGACAGAGTAAAGCTAAAGATGGCAAATCAAAATAATAAAAACTGAAAGTTGTAATAATATCCACTAGCCACAAAACGTATCGTGGGTGTCGTAAGAGGCGACAGAGTAAAGCTAAAGATGGCAAATCAAAATAATAAAAACTGAAAGTTGTAATAATATCCACTAGCCACAAAACGTATCGTGGGTGTCGTAAGAGGCGACAGAGTAAAGCTAAAGATGGCAAATCAAAATAATAAAAACTGAAAGTTGTAATAATATCCACTAGCCACAAAACGTATCGTGGGTGTCGTAAGAGGCGACAGAGTAAAGCTAAAGATGGCAAATCAAAATAATAAAAACTGAAAGTTGTAATAATATCCACTAGCCACAAAACGTATCGTGGGTGTCGTAAGAGGCGACAGAGTAAAGCTAAAGATGGCAAATCAAAATAATAAAAACTGAAAGTTGTAATAATATCCACTAGCCACAAAACGTATCGTGGGTGTCGTAAGAGGCGACAGAGTAAAGCTAAAGATGGCAAATCAAAATAATAAAAACTGAAAGTTGTAATAATATCCACTAGCCACAAAACGTATCGTGGGTGTCGTAAGAGGCGACAGAGTAAAGCTAAAGATGGCAAATCAAAATAATAAAAACTGAAAGTTGTAATAATATCCACTAGCCACAAAACGTATCGTGGGTGTCGTAAGAGGCGACAGAGTAAAGCTAAAGATGGCAAATCAAAATAATAAAAACTGAAAGTTGTAATAATATCCACTAGCCACAAAACGTATCGTGGGTGTCGTAAGAGGCGACAGAGTAAAGCTAAAGATGGCAAATCAAAATAATAAAAACTGAAAGTTGTAATAATATCCACTAGCCACAAAACGTATCGTGGGTGTCGTAAGAGGCGACAGAGTAAAGCTAAAGATGGCAAATCAAAATAATAAAAACTGAAAGTTGTAATAATATCCACTAGCCACAAAACGTATCGTGGATGTCGTAAGAGGCGACAGAGTAAAGCTAAAGATGGCAAATCAAAATAGTAAAAACTGAAAGTTGTAATAATATCCACTAGCCACAAAACGTATCGTGGGTGTCGTAAGAGGCGACAGAGTAAAGCTAAAGATGGCAAATCAAAATAATAAAAACTGAAAGTTGGTAATAATATCCACTAGCCACAAAACGTATCGTGGGTGTCGTAAGAGGCGACAGAGTAAAGCTAAAGATGGCAAATCAAAATAATAAAAACTGAAAGTTGTAATAATATCCACTAGCCACAAAACGTATCGTGGGTGTCGTAAGAGGCGACAGAGTAAAGCTAAAGATGGCAAATCAAAATAATAAAAACTGAAAGTTGTAATAATATCCACTAGCCACAAAACGTATCGTGGGTGTCGTAAGAGGCGACAGAGTAAAGCTAAAGATGGCAAATCAAAATAATAAAAACTGCAGCTGCAAATCAACTATGGCAATATTTTATATAGAATAATGGTAACAAACGAGCACACAATCCCCCTGATGGTAAGTGGATGCTGTAGACCTGGACATCTATATTTATCCTCGATTAATAGTAAAAATTCAGATGCATTTTCACCTCTACAGTCTAAAATGGAATGCCTCCAATCCAGTTAAAACGATTTTCTTTATAGAACGGTTACGACGATGTTTTGTGCTACGGTTCTGATGAACAAGCCTAGGCCTCCCTCATATATAGGGACACAAATGGGTTGGCTCGACCGGGGTAGGACAACGCTCTGACGGAATACCAGCGTAAGATAGGAGCTTAATACTGCTGTGCTGCTCATAGGGAGTGTAGAGAAACGCATTGCAATTTAACCCTCAGTAATGCAGGGGTGACATTCTGCATTTTGCTTCTTAATGGGGTATAAATTGATATATCTATCGGCTACAGCATTCACTTACCATCAGGTGAACTGTGTGCTTTTTTGTGACTCTTATCCTATAAAAAGTAGAAGCACGTACGTGCGTGCTGTATTTTAATTCTTTGACCCATAAAACCACCGTTCACTTACATAAACCATGAAGGCGTACTGCATTTAATTCTTAATTATCCACGGCATTTACTTACCATCAGGTGGACTGTGTGCTTTTTTGACACTGTTTCTATTAAAAGTGGAGGTACGTGCGTACTGTATTTGAATTCTTTGACACCTAACGCCACCGTTCACTTACACCATAAACCATGAAGACGTAGTAAGTGATTACGTAGCGGTTCTTTTTTCATTCATTTTATTATAAGTGGCCAGGGTGTGCTTCTATAAATATATATATGCACTTGTTTTTATAAAATAGCAACACTTGCGCTACTGTATTCCGGTCTAAAGGACATAGAGATTCAATATAATTATCGGTTGTGAGGCATTTCATCCTAATTTCCAAAAGCATCAGTAGCCATCTTTGTTTGAAGTTAGCTGCAATAAAAGCTGTTCATTAGCTGCAACAGCCACTTACCATCAGCTGGGCTGTAAGTTCGTATGTCAATACAGTTGGAAAAAAATAATGTTTAAGTACTTACGAGTTCAATAAAGTTTTAAAGAAATAAGACAACTCATATAAGAAAGGCATATTTCACTGTTTAACTGCAAATCGTAGGCAGGTGCACGGCCTCCGAGGCAATAGATTGCTTTTGCGCCAGCGATGTGGAGCTTTTATAGTGATTTGAGCTGCAATTCCCTACAGCTGCTGCTCGCTGCAGTATGTGGAACGCTATAAATATGAATATATTGTGTTTTTATGAATCAAATGTTTGTGTTCGATTTTAAATCTAGCAATAAAATTTATTATCTATACATGGAAAGCTGTGGAAAGGGCTAGGTATATTTAAAGTTTATTTGCGTGATAGGCTTCGAAATGATGATATTCACTGTAGAACTAGAGTAACAGCTAATAGACATAACCCAACGAGTCACAGAGATACGGAGAAGTGGCAATGGAACTAGAATAGAATAGAATAAAATAATTTTCATTCAATATAGTTTATAAGTAACTCTTATTGAAATCCATTTTTTTTACTTTTAACAATGGTTCGGAAAAAAAACCTGTATCCTAGAAAAAACTAGCAAGGAATCCAGCAGAACTATTTTTGGAAATTAAACTATACAATAAGAAAGGTTGAAAATACTACTCACAAAACTCATTTTAAGAAACCAGTTGCAAGCGATCACCTCATTCCCAGGGATTAATATCCACTATGTCAAATTAAATCAAAATGAATATTTATATTATAATAACCGTTTTTATACTGTTTTATTTTAATAAAATATTTAAACTTGGTAACAGAGAGATGACCTTGTATATTTTCTGGGACTTTGTTGTAATAGCGTATACATTACCCCATGCATGAATTACTGACTCTATGGAGCCGAGAAACTGGTATCACTACGGGTAGTGTTGTGTTTATTTGGACGACCATTTATAATAGATGGTAACACTTTTTTTCTACCAGGAGTCCGTGGTGTCCACCACCACTCTCTTACCTATTCCTTCCAATAAAACGCAGTGCTTGCGCTAATGTATTTTTGTCTGAAGGATATAGAGAGCCAGTTTAATCACAGAGATTTTCCATCTTAGTCATGAAGAGTGACAACGCTTCTGCATTTGATACTTGATTGGTAAATAGATGTAGGTGCTATGGGCTGCAGCATCCACTTACCATCGCATGAGCTTTATTTTTGTTTGTCACCTTCATTCTATAAAAAAGTGTAGGGTGGCCACACTAGATGGAATGACAATCAGGTTAAATGTGGAAAGTCGATGGATGCAGGTGGCTCAGGATCGTAGCTTTTTTGGCGAGTGACCTATGTTCAGCAGTGGACTTGTGATGGGTTGTAATGATAATAATGTTGATATTTATTGGTCATATACAGTATGGGATTGATGCCGGCGAAGATAATTCCCAGGTTGCTTGCGTACTTTGACATTTACGGAGAGTGTTCTCCCTCAGAGCTCTAACCACGAATCTAAAAGTGCTTTAATTCCATTAATCCATCAATTTGCTTGTAAAAATTCACTACTGAATAAAGGCATCTCCAAATGATTGCCTCATAAGGAAATTATTTAATACAGTAGCCACGCTTTGCAAGAGAGTTGGCAGCCGCAGAGTTTTACCATTTTGAGTCGTTTTCAGGGATATAGTGCCGCCCATCTCCCGTTTTATTTCCCTGTGTCACGGTATTATTTGAGTCAGTGAATTTGTTTTTATTACTTTAACAACTCTTTTTGTCACTTGACTATGAATCCATCATTGCCCTAATCATAAGAGTGACTGCTGGTCATATGGCTCAGAATTCTATTGAGCTAAAATTAGTAATTACCTATCAAGAAACTTAATAAGAGCAAGGGAGTCAGGCAAGAACTTGGTGATTCACCCCTGTGCCTCAAAAAGCACGTAAAGTCGTTGGCTTTGCACCTGATCTCATTTCATCAGCTTATTATAGTAAGAAAATTATAAGCACACATAGCTTGCGCACGAACTCTTGACTAAACTCCTGTTCCAGGCAGATGGCTGGTCTCTTTTGCGATTGGCCACCGTGGCCAAAATTTGGTTTAGAAAATATAGTTAGAACAAAAAAGCAGAATGCTCACTAATTGTACATAAGGTACATTGAAACCTAGTAATCATTTTATTACCTGCCGACCATACATGACGTAAAGCAATAATTTTATATATATATATAAACACATCATTTATCATTTATTTATTTATTTTCTGGATCATAATTATAACATAGTTTTCATATATATATATATATATATATATATATATATATATATATATATATATATATATATATATATATATATATATATATATATATATATATATATATATATGTGTGTGTGTGTGTATTTTCGAGTGACATGTAATTAATTTCAATGAAATTTATAAATTTAACATATTTTCTTACTAGTGTGCAGGCTTCTCCACGTGGCTTTTGTCTTTTAAAACTTGAGGCTAATTTAAAATAGGCATAGTCAAACTATCTTTGTCTCCATCTATCATGTTATGTTGGGTGATACAAATAACCTCAACTATTATACCTTTATCTATTACTTCATCTAAAGATATTTTGAACACGTCAGATTTACGACTTTTTAATAATCTACTTTGTTGCGCCAATTTCTAGCTGCTGAATGATAGAATAAGTTAACTAAGTGAACTTTGTGTGAGTACCTATATATAAGTGAGTATGTTAATATAAAATTTACATATTTTTGATTTTGACTATCAAGTATAAATAAAAACATATTAAGAAATCATTGTAAATATGCCGATTTTTAAATGCACAGGAAAAGTTTCATACAAAACTTTTCTGCTAGTCTCAAGCATAGATTAAAGCATGAAGGATAATCGCGCAAATCTCTTTCTGTATTACATTTGCACTTATCAAAAAAGCAATCTACATACGCGAACGAATTAGCAAAGCTAAGTGCTACTGAAATGTGATTTTTAAAAACGGATTTTGAAATTGATTTTTGAAATATGAAAAATTAACGCCTACTTTGCCCTTTGCCCTTGAGCCTGTGACTCTGCGAAGTGACAAGGTCAAAGATGCCTACTAAATTAATTTTTACGAGTATTGCCATTCGTAAAGTAGGATGGATATGATTTGAATTTCGATACATTTTAATTTATTTATTTATTTAAAGCAAAAATTTTTTGTTTTTATTTTTTGTATAATATCAGTACCATAGGCTTCTAATCCGTTTTTATTAAAAATTTTAGTTTTTGTTTGTTGTAAAATATCAGTGCTATAGGCTATTTCTCCGTTCACACGCTATTTTTCCCAAACATAAACTTGAAACAAAAATAATGATTTCTTATATTTACGCGAACACTACACATTGATTAAACTACTTTTACGGATTTTATCGCATTTATTTTAAAGGAATTAAAACTAATAGTAAAATAAACGCGATAAATCCGTAAAAGTTGTATTGAAACAAAAATAATTAAAATTTTGGTTTTTCTGTCTGTTTGTTCTGGCTAATCTCCGAAACGGCCGATTTTGATGGGACTTTCTTTGGCAGATAGCCGATGCTGTATCTTTTATTTTAGGAAAAGAATTGGAGTTTTACGCAAAAATTTAAAACACATTATATCCAATCATAATGAATTCCACACAAACGAAGCTCGGGAACAGCCAGTAATTCTCTATATTAAATCTTGTTGATTAATTTTGCGTTCAGATACCAAATCACTGCAATCACAGAACTAATGGCTCGCGTTTCTGCGAATTTCTACCAATTATTTTGCCTGTCTTGTAGGGACTTTTATTAATGTCGATTTTTATAAGCTCTTAGCGTTCTTGGTAGAGTGAAATTTATCAAACGCGCTGAAACGTAGCTTATATATTTTTATAATGATTTCTTATATTTACGCGAACACTACACATTGAAATAATACTAGTTTTTACGGATTTTATCGCGTATATTTAACTATAAATACCCGACGTTTCGAGCGCTTTACAGCACCCATGATCACGGGGGGGGACTGAGATGTTCAACGTCCAAATGTCATAGTTAACAGTGGTTACCATAGATAAAAATTTAATTTTGTTCCGATCTATACAGTATGAACTTAAGGTATCTTGAAGTCTTGCAGTTGTATGCTTGGGTTGGGATTTAATTTTATTTATTATAGGATCCCAAGCAGATGGTAGCCATCTTCGCTATTGAAATTAGGATGTTTTTTGATTTCAATAGCCTCGCGAATCATCCATGGAAGCAATCGGTATTCTTTAGTGAGGATTTGTGGTCTATAAAATCTGATGTAGTGACGGGGGCGATCCTGTACGTGTTCACAGACTGCAGACTTCCCGGAGCGTCGATTCTTCAAGTCAGCTATATGTTCTTTAACGCGGGTTTTAATTGATCTTTTAGTTTGTCCTATGTAGGAGAGACCACACTCACAATCAAGCTTGTAACTCGTGCATCTTGCAGAGATATGTCGGCTTGAAGTATGTTTTGATGGAAGCGCGCTTCAAGATGTAGCCAATCTTGTCAGTGACTCCTCTAACATATGGCAGTACAGCAGGTACACGCTCGACTGTGGCCGGCTTCACTCGTTCACTGTGACGTAGGCGCGGGACCCGAAGCTTGTTGTCATGCAAAACTTGCTTGACATGGTGGAGCTCGGCAGCCAGGTGTTTACTCTCACAGATCCCTCGTGCTCTCTGAAACAAAGATTTACCCACGGTAGCTAACTGTGAAGCATGGTGGTGAGTCTACGTACCACTTGTAGAATCTTGGATTTATGGGAGAAGTAAGCAGGGCTTTCTCCTCAAAGTCTTCCATGAATATGTCGGCGACAATGGGAGATACAGGTGAGCCCATCGCCACAAGATCTACTTGCTTGTAGAACTCCTCCTTCCACAATAGGTAGCCAGATGTAAGGCAGTGTCTGAGTAATAGACGACACTTTCATAATTCTACCTTTAGATAAAGTAACTGCATTTTTAGACCATCTCAACTCTATAAATTCTAAAATTCAGTTCACAATGGAGTTAGAAGCAAACAATTCTTTAGCTTTTCTAGATGTGTTAGTAATTCGGAATTCTGATAACACCTTGAGCCATACTGTGTATAGAAAAAAGACCCAGACAGATAGATATTTAAACGATGATTCTCAGTTCAGGCAGTTGGCCCTCTGACGTCTGCGGCGTTACACCACCAAATCGTCTCTGGTCCGTCTCCTGCTGGAGTTGACTTCGGGTACGGACACCCTTCATTTTCTTTTTAGGTAAAATCGTCATGATTTCATCCTACTTCTATTATTACGAGCTTAGGGTTCGTGACAGTAAAAAACTGCCGATTTAATTACCAAAATTTTACACTTTTATTACCGAACACCAATTAAAACTTAAAAGACACTAATAATTAATCACACTGTTTCACTTTATTTCGCTCCGAAGCTTAGCTTGGCTCGCCAAATTCAATACTGCTCCGATCGCGGCTTGCAGCGGCTTTAAATACACCTTTTCCACCGAAACATCCAGAATATTTCAGTAAATATGGGCGCCGACCGACCAGACGCAGAAAGTTCGAGTGTGGGGCTTCTAGAAAGCTTAATTTTTATGTTCGATACTAGATGGCGCTGTTGGTCGAAAGTTCAAGATTGACATTTTTTAGGAAGCCCTCCTCGCTCTAGTCCCCGACATTAGATGGCGATAGTGCCAGGTACCTGACTCAACATAGATAATAAACATACAACGATACAAATAAGAATCAATAGCTACCTACATATAAATCACCGCAGTCTGTTTATTCGTGAACAGTTTTCTCCGGAACTACTAAAAATATTTTTCTTTCTTTTAATAGTTTAGGATAATCTACCCAGTATTTATTATTTTATAGAACCTACAACTTTTTTATACTTTTTATTATTAACACTGCACTATTATAATATAGAATAACGATAAAAACTACTAGATAGTCGCACATATAAGTTTTAGGTTATAATGAGATTGAGGTTTGATTGTTAATTTCTCAGTATTGCTGTTAGATGCGGTAAAACTAATATCACTAGTGTAATCTAGAGATATAAGTAATAAATTGACATACATGTCATTAAGTTATCCCACAATTTGTGGTGAGCCCATTCTCCATACAAAAAGAAATTGTCTTTTTCACGTACTTACATACATAATATTGCAATTACTTAAATTAATATTTCGGTGAATATTGAATGATTAATTGATTTAACATTGATTTATTCGATTTTAGTGTAAATAATAAAAAAGCATTGTTTTATTAAAAATAATTGTCATGTTATACTAAGACTAAAAAATTAAGGGTGTCCGGCCTTTTTACCGAAATGCCCGGCTTACTTTTTACCTTACGTGAAAAGCATTTAACGAAAATGCAGGCATTATTATAGTATAGGATATTTGTGGGATAAAAATATTTTTTTGACGGTATATTCAATAGAATCTACAAATTATAGCTCCCAAATCATGTCTCTCAGAGCTTTGATCTAAACTTGTATCGGGAGAATGATTAATACTGGATAAATAAATAAGTTATCTAAAATTTTCTCTCAGCTTGTTTTAGTACAAAAACGAACTATTTTTACCAAGTATTTGTTATTTCAAGCAACGGACTAAAAACATAATTTCAACGGCGAAACCTTGTTATTTCCCGTTTTTTGTAATGCTCCTCTTATGTGTGTTATCAGAATCAGTATTCAAATGTACAAAAATATCTTTACTTCAAAAACCTCTACCATAATCTTTTTTTTTTATTAAGTTTAAACAAATTTTGATTTTTATTTTGTATATGTACTTTTACTACCTATAAATGACACACAAATAACTATTTTTCATACTACTTTCATAAATATACTGTTATTACAAAGAACTATGTAATTCTTTTTCTATCTACTTTTTCTTCTATGCTCGAATCCTGGTTTGTCTGAAAATTCACTTATTGATTTTTTCTGTTAAGAAATTCTCAGTGGCAAACTAGCAAAAAGGAAGTTGTAAGAAGTTGACGGTGTTCCAACCCCGTTCTTTGGGAAGCATATAAAGCTGTTGGTCCTGTGTCTGTTACTACTCAATTTAAATAAACGATAGTTAACGCTTATGAAAACTTTGGTTAGTTTTTGAAATTACGAACGATATAACATTAGTGTTTTTCTGTATGTGACATGTTTTCTCTGAGTGTTTCCCGAGTTTTGAAGATTAATAAAACAAAATGAGTTATTTTATAAAACAAAATAAATTCTTGACTAAAAGTAGCAATGTAAAAAATATTCACTATCACATATCGGTCCGTGGGTGCCATAAGAGGCAACGTAGTGAAATAAACCAGGAGATGGGCAGCAACATCTTCTTAAAACATCAACAAGACAAATTAACCGTAGTTGTCAACCATGTTGCAATCAATTGGGTGTTACTACACCAATCGATCGATCGTCGATCTATGCCATTGATCGACGTCGTTCGATAATCGATTGTTTCTACCACAACAAAGTGTGGTAGAAATAATCGATTGACGTCCACCAATCCATTCAATCATCGATCGATACCATCGATTTACTACCAATCGATTGGTGTTGTAACACTTGTATGAGAGATCTACGTCGAGCAATGAACTTTTGATTGGTTTTAATAATAATAATAATAATAATAATAATAATAAAATTCTTAAATAAAACCCAAAAAACGTAGACAAAATTGTTAGTGTATTAATAATATTCATAACACTCGCAAATATTTTAGTAAAGGACAATGCGAAGTTCAGTTTATCAAATTCGCTATCAACTATTTAGCATATTTAATGCAATTGAAATTTATCTCAGTCATGAGTTTCCAGCCGAATATTTGAAAACAAAAGCGTTTTTTAAATGAGCTAGGGTAATTAAAAATTTTATCCGACAGTGGTGGGACAAAACGGAGGGTATTTGTTACGTAAGTATCTAATTATATCTCAATTATCATTATCTTCATCATCATTACAGCCCTTCACAAGTCTGCTGAACATTGGTCTCCCCCAAGGGATGCTAGAAAATCGAGTTCCCGCATCGTTTACCAGGTTGTCACTCCATCTAGTTACACAGTAAACTTCGCTTACCAGTACAAACCTGCCACTTGAAAACTTTTTTCAGCTTATATTACAGAACATACATAAATAGGAAGGACAGAAATAAATAAGTAAGTATGTGAATATGAACCAAGAAATTGCGACTTATAATAGTAATAACGGTAAAATGTTTTATGTATGATTGAGCGTGTAGTAGCGGTGTGAGAATATCCACTACCCCATATCACCGCGTGGGTGTTGTAAGAGGGGACAGAGGAAAAATTCAAGAGATGGGTTTCAGCCCCTTCCTAATAACGACTAAAAATAAAAAAACTGCGGTTTCCAACCCGCTTGCCAAGATTGTCAATATGGCAAATATCCCCTCTATGAGGCAATCTACGGGGGGGCCTGTGTTCAGCAGTGGACTGCAATAGACTGTAACGGTGACGTTTTCATGTACAGTGAAGTGTCGGCCCGAAATAGTAGCTTAGTAGGCTTGACGAGCCGTGGGTTTACAACGGAGGCCATAAAGAAAATTACAAAAGTATATAGTTAGTTCGCTTAGATAGTGTCGGTATACGAGGAGGCGCACTTATAATTGTGCTTTGATTTTATTGTTTTTTACCGTGTTTGAAATAAATGTTTTTCTACATACATACATAAACACTCGCGCCTGTCACCCAGAGGGGTAGGCAGAGACTACAGACTTCCATTTGGTACGATCCTGACACACCTCTATCGCATCCTTCACATCCATACACCTACGCATACATGCTCGTCGGTTAAGGGTACTCCTAATTTGGCCCGTTTACAATAAATCGCCAATTTGGTCGATAAATTTTCGCCTAGGATGTCCCTTTCCAACTCTGCCATTCACTTCTGCAACATAAATTTTCTTTGTCACTCTTTCCTAATTCATTCTTTACACATGACCAAACCACCGAAGCATTCCTTTCTTAATCCTGGTCATAACATCATCTTGCAAACCACACTCTTCTCTTATTATTAAATGTTTTTCTGTTCTAAGAATAACACAGAATAAGTTTTTATTCTTATGTTTATATATAATATATTCGTATTTTATATATGATATATATATATATAAAATACTGTTGCGCGGCTAAGTTGACATCTGGCACTATCGCCATCTAGTGTCGGGTAACGGAGCGAGGGGAGAGCTTTCCAGAAAATGACACCACTAATCTTTCAACAACGTATATAAATAATAAAAACAAGACAATAATAAACACAAAACAAAGATAGCCATTAACCTTTCACTACGGCGTTTAATTTTAAAATGCCAAATTTTCCTGCCTGTGTACGCCACACGCGACGCCCTTTGATATCGCGGCGGCGCCTTTGTCAAAATACGGCACATGCCAAGGCGGCCCGACACAAAGTCGACTGTATCTAAGCGAACATACCATACAAATGACATAGATCTCGCATTAAAAATATGTTCAAAACTCTTTTTTCTTCATTTTTTTAAACTTTCCTGATATTCATGGAAATTTAATTTAAAAAAAAAACCATTTCGTAAGTGGTGATAGAGGGAGACTTAAACAGGAGACAGGCAGCAGTATCTTCCTCGTAACAACATAAAATTTAAAAAGAAATTAATTGTTCCAACTCGCCAGTTCAACATTGCAACTATGCTGCAATCGCTCTATGAGTCTGCGGGAAGGACCTATGTTTAGAAGTGCACTTTCATAGACCGTAATGGATGAACCTCCAGACAAGCCATTTCACCAAGACCAAGACCTTTCACAGTCTTTAAGCCTAAAAAAACGTAAAAAAATTAAATTGAGCGCGGGCGTTATGCTTTTTGACTTTATATTGTTATTGTTAGTGTTATGTTAAAATGCGTCATTGTGTCACGAACGATAATAAATTATAATAATGAAGACACATTTCTTATATATGCCAATTAATTATTTTCTAACAAATATTTTGTCATTGAGTAGAGCATCTCAAGACACTATTGATAAGTAGGGAAGTACTGGCAAGACCGCGCGCGCATTTTAATATTATTCATTTATACGTTCCATTATAAAAAAATAAAGAATACTGTACGGTTGTGCGGTTTGATAATAATTTCTTCCCTCACAGAATGACTTGATGTCATTCAACTAAATATATCTGTGAGGAAAACGTAGATACTAACGGTAGGGTTAATGTAATTGACGTGCCTTGAGAGTGGATTCAAACTACGTTTTTTCAGTACGTATCACAAAGCTGCATTTATAATTTTTGTATAATTATTACAGATTTTTATATGATATTTGTTTTCTTTTTTAAATAAAACCTAACCTTTTAAATGTGAATGGGTCGGCTCGACCAGGGAAGGACCACGCTTTCACAAAATACCAGCGTAAAATAGTAGCTTAATGCTGCTGTGTTTCGTATGGTGAGTGTAGAGAATCGGCGACCCTTTTTACTGGAAATGAGGCATTCCATCTTTGTCCTCATGGGTGACAACGCATCTGCATTTTTATTCGTAATCGAAAATAGATGTAGATGTTTATGGGCCACAGCAACCACTTACCATCAGGTGGGCTGTGTGTTCGTTTGTCACCTGTCCTATAAAAAAAATAACAGCTGACTTCCTGGCAATGGATTACTATGCAAATATAAATTTAATATAATAAGAGAGAGCTTTGGATATACATCAACTAAAGATACAAGTTTTATATTTGTTTGCGGTTTACGGATAAGTTAACCTTTTATTTCCTCATAGCCTCGTACGGAAGTTAGGCCAAAGTAAGAAGCGTCCTTCCAATAAATTGAGTGACGGTATGGTAAGACATTCAGAAAATTGATGGATGCAGGTGGCTCAGGACAGTGCTATATGGCGTACCTTTGGTGGGCGTAACTTGTGAAGGTCTGGGCTGTAATGATGATGATGATGATGATGATGAAATTTAAAATATAATTAGGGTATTACTAAGGCACCGTCTCGATTTAGCACAAACTCTCAGAAAGTTATGGTGATGCACTGATCACGGTGTTAGCTAGTTATCCATTCCCCGACCACGTTCAATTGGCTCGTTGTATATGTTGTTGAAGTGCTTGTTTTATGAAATACTGCTTCTACAAATGGTAGACAACAACGCTTCACATAATTGGTTTGGCTGAAGCATGCATTACGAAGTGAATTTGTGTAACTCTTGTGAGAATCGATTGGCAGAGAGAATTATTTCACAGCTGTGTTGTTTTCTCATTAAGACAATATATTATTTAGTCGACTTCTTGAAAATGGAGTATCTTTACAATTCGACTGTCTGTTCATTTGTATGAAGTTTAAGTTATATCTTTGACTATTGTGTATGGATTTTGATGATTCTTTTTTATTAAGTAAATTATACTAGGCTATAGTCTCATATAATTTTGAAGAAAAATTCCACCCCTCTGGTGGCGAAATAGTGGATGAAATTTATAATGTCACTATTTAGACGACGTTGAGATTGTGTTACTCTTCAGTCCACTTCAAATATTAAAAGAAATAATTTACAATAAAAAGTAAACAGCCGATTTCAAAATAATACAAAAGAATAAAATAACTTCGCATTCTGAAGTAGAGGCTTTAATCTTTCTATACTCTATATTTTAGCACTGACTTCAGAACATGAAATTATTTTATTCTTTTTAGTTCTATGAAGTCGGCTTTTATGTTTTATTAAAAGTTAATTTTTCAAAGCAAAATAATATATTAATATAAAAAAGACATATGTGTAGATTTATGCTGATGTATTTAATTATATACTCAGCGAGAAGGACGAAAGGACTAAGTTAGATTGACAGAAAACCTGTTGCTCGTTGAACGCAATAATTATTGAGCAATCTACTGTTACAAAAGCACATAATAAATATTTGAATGAACATTCAAACTCATTAAGATTGAAACTACGTTTACCTGGATAGTAACGGAACAATTTTAATTAAACTAACTGAACATCAAAACATCCAATCACGACTCTACATAGAATTACACAATAGCGGTAGCCGCAAGCACTTTAAAATAACCGATGGGAAATAATGTAATGTAATTCCAAAGGCCAAATAAACTTTATACACACATTTACTAAATCTGTACAAATCACGACTTGCATAATATTACATATAGTCCGTAGCTCTGCCTAGCCCTTTGGGTGACTCTCGCATAGCATCTAGAGGAGTAGGCAGAGACTTCTATTTAGCACTATCCTGACACACCTCTCTCACCACATTCACATCGATATACCTACACTTTTAATCTGGCCCATATTCAATATATCGCCTGTTTAGTCGATAAAATTACGTCTAGGGCGTCTCTTCCCGACTCTGTCCCTTCTACAATATTTTACTTTGTCACTTTTTCCTTGTTCATTTTTTCATACGTGACCAAACCAACGAGGCATTCCTTAACAATATTAAAGTTTCTCATCCTGTCATTCAGATTCAGACCTAATGACCGCCATTCTACAGCATTTATTCTAATCTCGTGCTTCATTTACCACACCCAGTTTTAAATATCGTAAGGTAAGTACTGACACATTACTACAAGTGCCTTTATTGCCACATTCTGACTTCCAACAATAGTGTGAATAGCCTCATTTATTTGAAATATATTAATAAATGTAATTGTTGGCTATTTTGAAGCGGTAGGATAATAATGCTCGATAGACTCTTATGCTTCATTATTGTTATAAATATGTGGCTATATCGACATTTTCTGATGTTAAATTACAAAGCGTATTTGTTGAATCAAATAGAATTGAAAAGCGCTCTCGCGCACTTGTTTGTAGCCTACTAGTCACGTGTGCGGCGACAAGGTCACGCGTTTTGACGACTTATCTATCATATTATTTATTCTGTGCTTCTATTGTCTTATTATTTAGATTTCTATATATACTTTAACAAACAACGAAAAATAACAAATACTTTAAGTTGCTCTCTCTCCCTTCATTAAATGACAAAACATTTAAATAAAACTATTGTTTACGGATTTTATCACGTATATTAACATTAAAAATTTTAATTTAAAATTAATTAAGTTAATATACGCGATAAAATCTGTAAAAACCAGTTTTTTTTAAATGTGTAATGTTCGCTTAAATATAAGAAATCATTAAATTACAATAATTTAAAAAAGTAAAGAGATATCTAGCCACGCACCCGGCTTCGCTCGGATGGGCTTAAATCACAAATTTTTTGCTTTTTTTTTTAAAAAAAAAGGACGCACCTACCTGTTCGTGCTGCAACCATAATAAAGCAAAAATGCAACGTGGCTGTACTACGTATAGAGGCAAAGAAAGCTATTTTTCTTTTGATTACTAGGCAAAAAGATCCTTACTAAAAATATTATTGTAATATATATACCATGATATAGTACTGCTTCTTTATTGATTTAAAAAAAAGAATATTAACAATGCTATTAACATTACTAATATGCCCCTTAACCACTCGTGGTAAGCTTAAATTGCTTGTGTTACGAGTTCACGCCAGTAGTCGAATGGTGGATTCGAACCCACGACCTTTTTGAGTTCTCGGTCCGCGCCCTGCCATTAGGCTACTGTCGCTTATTAAAGTACTCGTCGTTTTATTTTTTACACCTATTGAAAAGGAACCAGACGGGCTGAAACTTTCGGGCTCTGAAACAGGAGGGAGGAATCGAGGCTTCTCTCGATCCGGCCTCCTATAACGCCTACGTTGGGTTCGGGAACAACGTATGTGATCTCCGCAACGGAGTAACACAAGGGCGATAACCTCTTCCTTTTCAGCAAGTAGGTTCAGACGGGGATTACGGGTCTTCCGAAGTCGTCCCGGTCCCAACGCCTTAATTCTTCGATGTGGACTGTATAACTTAAGGGATGAATTTCTTGGGAATAAAACAGCAATTATCTTCAAACCGTTCCGTGAGAGAGTAATCACTTTTCCCTATCACTTCCCTATACTCTTCTTATTGACTGCTGGTTTTTCACTTTTCTCGAACTTTTTTCCCGAATATTTCCCGAAGGATTCCCGAACATTTCCCGAAGGATTCCCGAAGGATTCCCGAACTATCTCGAAGGATTCCCGAACTTCCCCGAACGAATTGCAATAAAACTCATTTACTAAGCTACCCCAGAGCTATACGCGAAAGTGAGCCGCGCCATTCGCGCGCTGGCGCAACTCAATTACATGAATTTGTTCTATTACTCTCTCACGTTTTACTTAATTTCTTTATTTGCATAAGTCTTACATCAATACAATTTATCTGTATAGATAGCACAAAACAATATCTTCACTACGATATACATTACATTTTCATATCACGAAAAACCTTTTATTTATTAAATGAAATATGCCTATTTTAATCACAAGTGCAAAGTAAAAATTTCTTAAATATTTAACACAGAAAGTTAAAACAATGTTTCCCACTTGAATTTATACATAAGTTAACTAATACATTAGTTTAATTTACATTTTCTCTATTATAGTGAATATAGTGAAATACACTATTTAAAACACTTTTAAATTTCTTATACAAAACTATCATTATTTCACTTATACACAGGAATTTTCACATAAAAATAACACAGAATTCACCTTTTTAGCACGTACAATCAACTTGAAATGTTTTACAAGTCATTTTTACATAAATTGCTGAAATTACAAATATTTAAATTTTTACATATTCGGCCTCCTAAGGGCGTGGCTTAGCGTGCGTCTATGAACTCACACTATTTGAACAACTAACTTTTGCACGGCTCTCGGCTATCAGAAAAAATGGAAGTCTGATATACACTAATTTTAACAATATTGGGTGAATAAATGCATCTACACAATATTCGAACTGTAGGAAACTATCTCTAATCGGATTCCTATCAGCTATCACGTTTCCTATCAAACAATATAAGTGAATGTTTTCATAAATCAATCATAACAAATAGGCATTTGCTTTCGTACAAAACATATCAAACTCATATAAAACAATACTTATGCAATTAATTTCCGTTAATTCTGTTTATGCACAGAGTGATCATCTCGACCGGGGAACAAATCCGATCTTTAACTTTAATATTTCTTTGAATTTACATCATTGGAAAGATGATTTCAACCGGGAAACCAATCCGGTAACATAATTTATATCTTAAATTCCTTATGAATTTATTAAGCGATATTACTTAGAAAACAATAAACTAGTCCGGCCTGGGAGTCGAACCCAAGACCTTCATATCATTAATTCGATATTTCTTTAAGATTTAACTAAGCATTTTCTTATCAGAACCTTGCTATTGGACAATATGCCTTTGAGACGTTATTCGTCATCGGTTGACTTAATAAACTGAAATACTCTTATAGGCGCGTCGCCAACAATCTCCCCTCCGTGCGTAAGCACCATTATTTGGGAGGCGTCGCGGGTACCAGGACTATTATTCTGGATGTAGGTCTCCTCAAGATACCTGTGCTAGTAATGACGTCAACCACTCTGGTGTGACCGTCTGGTCCCGGTAGCGTTCTACTAATTTTGCCTTTCGGCCACGTATTTCGTGGCAACGAATGATCTATTATCAAAACAATATCACCTTCTTTAGGTTCCATGAATTTTCCGTTATTACCTGTTCGAGGTATTAAAGTAGGCATGTATTCTTTCAGCCATCTTGTCCAAAAATGGTCGGCTAACCTCTGTGCAGCTTTCCAATTGAGTTGACCTGTCAGATGTTGCTCTAAAAATAATCCAGGTGGTCGATCACCACATGAGCGTCCCAGAAGAAAATGATTGGGTGTCAAACCCTCTTCAGGACTATCCATACTGAATGTTACCAGAGGCCTGGAATTTACCGTATGCTCTGCTTCTAAAAGCAGCGTATGTAGAACCTCCTCTCGTGGGCTCCTTTCTTTGAGCGTAGCGGTCAACGCAATTTTAACCGATCTTACTAACCTTTCCCAGGCGCCACCCATGTGCGGTGCTCCCGGAGGTATAAATTTCCATTTAATATATTTCTTAAATGACTCATTTTTCATGCCCTCATGGCATTCTTCGCATGCTTTCAATAATTCTTTATTCGCAGCTTTGAAATTCGTCCCGTTATCACTGTATATAACGGCTGGTTTTCCTCTTCTGGCGATAAATCGCCTCAATGCCATTATCATTGACGCTGGTGTCAATGAGGCTGCTAATTCCAGATGTACTGCTCTGGTGGTCAGACACGTGAATAAAACACCCCAACGTTTTTCGTGTCGCCTTCCTATAGTCACACTCATAGGTCCGAAATAATCCACAGCTGAGCACGTAAAAGGTGGTTCATGATGAGTTATTCTCTCCAGAGGAATATTTCCCTGCGGCAAGTTCTGCAGCTTTGACCTGTATGTCCTGCACCATTGACAATGGTGTGACACACTACGTACTACATTACGTAAGTTCAAGACATAAAATTTCTGGTTCACCTCATTCATCACCGTCTGGTGATTGGCATGTCCAAAATGATGATGAACTTCTCTAATCATCATTTTAACGATTTCGTGTTTACCGTCCAATATGACAGGTTTTCTACTTTCCTCGGTCAAATTAGACTTAAAAGGTAAACGTCCATTTAAACGGAGTAAGTTATCTTCTCCTATTTCCATAGATAATTTACTTAAGCGTGAACTTCTTTCAACGCTTTTGCCTGCTTTCAAGCATTTTATTTCCGAATAAAAACACTCGTCTTGAACGAACTTCCAAATTAACAATTCCGCTTTTTTCAAGAGCGCTATGTCCAACGCGCCATCGGGTCCTTTAACCGACTTTGCTAAAACTTTGTTGGAACACATAACCGACTTTTCGGCTGCGTCGTCGGGTCCTTTAACCGACTTTCTTAAACTCTTGAATTTTTCTACCGCTTGTAAGGTGCGTGTAGTTGCCCCAAGGAATTTCTTAAAGCTGCTAAATCGTCCGTAGTCGGGTAGACTTAACGGTTCTTGCTTTCTCAGCGCATTTACGCCCTTTGGCGATTTTTCTTCACCTGTTTCTAAGCTATTTTTGTCGAGCTTCTTTTCGATATTAAACAGGCGACTTTCAACCTGCGCTCTATTCGATGGCATGCACTCATTGTCTGTGCGCCATAACAAAGCAGTCTCGTACCTATTATTAGGTATACGACGTACCGTTTTGCTCAAAATATTTAAAGCTCGTTCTTCTGGGTCGTTCGCAGGCTTTCGCGCAGACACTCCCAGAGATTCCAAACTAAAATAATCCTTGATTAACTTATCCATATCTTCCTCCTTCTTGGTGGAAATGTGGTTAACAATCTTGATTGGTTTAATACCACCCGATATGTGACCATGTAAAACCCATCCAAGTTTGGTGAGCGATGCTACAGGTAGGTTCTTACCTCCTGAAATTAATTCACGAGTAACTATGAGATGCCAATTGTCCTGGCCAATTAATATGGTAGGTCTGGACCTCTCATACATCAACTCATCCTTAATCGGTGTCAAATGAGAACACCGTTGTAATAATTCTCGGCTTACTGACTGAGGAGAAAGGTTAAGTGACTTAATTGTTTGTACACTTATCTCTTCTAAGTCATTCGAGTAAATGCCTTTTATCTTAACGTTTAAGCGATACGAACTGTCTTCGTTAATTTGCTTACCTCCCACGGCTTCGATACGTAATTCCTCTTTACGTCCGCGAGGCGCTAACTTCTGAGCCATCCACTCCTCTATGAGTGTCATGGTCGATCCCTCATCCAGAAGAGCTGTTGTCTTGACCTTTCCTCTAGGTCCATACAACTCGACCGGTATAATCTTTAAGTATGCACATGCTAGTGCATTCACTGTACTAACAGTTGTAATCTGAGCCTCTTTACCCCCCTCGTCCCTTTGTGGCGAGGTATTTTCATTGGGGTATCGGTGTAGCATCCGATGATGTGACATTCTACATCCCTGTACACCACATTTTTTCGCTTTTGCACTCTAACCTCCTATGGTTAGGTGACAAACATTGGAAACATACTTTCGCTTTTTTGACTGCGTCCCATTTCTCGCGAATATTCATGTCCTTAAACTTGTAACAACTCACTATAGAGTGCTCCTTGTTGCATATAACACACTTATGTGTTACCCGACTTACAGGCTTGTCCTGGGTTGTCATAACCACTTGTCGGTTGTGCCCTTTATTATTTCGGCGTTCTAGACGCTCGCTCATATTACTTCGGCGCATACAGCGCTCGCTCTCGGCACAGCTGCGTACAGACCCCTTTGCGGTGTGTACAGTTTGCTTCCTGAATTCAGGACGCTTCCGTTTTTCAGGCGCATTTTCATTGCTTAAAGACGTTCCAAATTGTTCACTCAATAAATTTAAAAACTTGGCCATCTTCTGTAACTCTGGCTCCAAAGGATACTGAGCTCGATATTCAAACCATTTAAATTTAATCATAGTTCCGAGTTTCTCCACTATGCGGTTTACTAACTCCGGTGAGTATAAATACTGTGGTTGATTCAACGCTTGTATCGTGGCAACCACGTTCGTAATACGACTTGCAAAAGATCCTATATTTCGGCAATCTTCTGCCAACCTTGGCATACGCTTTACATTCTCGATTTCGGCTAGAATGAGCATCTCAACCCTACCGAATCTTCTCTCGAGAGCGTTCATTATTTCTTCAAGTTCACACAAAGTAAACAACAATGACTTAACCGCTTCCTTGGCGGTGCCCTTTAATGCCCTCCTAAGGCGTGCGACATTCTGCACCCCCTGAAAATTGGCTTCTCGTGTCTTCAAACACCGTTTTGAAAATTATCCATTCACCCGGGTCTCCATCGAACACCGGTAATTCCTGGAGGAAATGAAGCTGGGAAGACTTATCTTTTCCCGCTATCTTTATTGCACTCACAATCGCTTCGGTCAATTCTGACACCTCACTCGCGTGTGTTTTCTGTGCATTTCCTTGGTTGCACTCGATCTCCGCCCCTTTGCGGCGTGATCCTTTACACGCTTCCTTATCAGTAATATCAGGTTGCGTCACACTAACCGGCGCGCTCATTATGGTCTGCTGAACCCAACTCATTACGAAAGGTTCCACCTGAGTATTCCGCTCCTCATCATCCTCACTCGAGTCGATCTCCTCTTCTCGGTTGAGTCGTGCCAACTCCAATTGAGACTTGGCTAAGGCAGCAGCTGCCTGTGCTCGTTCGAGCTCTGAGCGTTCGAATTTAATCCGCGCCTCTAATTCGGCTTTCAGCCTCGCCGATCGCGATGACCTACTACCTCTCTGTGACCCTTTGTCACTAGTGTGCCCAATTACTGTCCTTGACGATGCCGCTTCTTCGGTCCTTTGACCTACTTTTTCGACCACCGTTTCACTCCTGGATATAACGGATTGTTGTGCGGTGCTGGCCTGCGTACCACTGGTGTCCGTCCTGTTGCTTGTCGTTGCCATGGACGTCCCTGAGTCCCACGTGCATGTGGACGTGTCGGTGGTGGCTCCACTTGAAGGAGTTGCCCCATTTGACGCAGTAGCTGTGGTCGCTCCAGATGATTCCGCCTCTTTAGCTTTTCTTGAGAGCCCTGTTCTTGTCCTGCTCCCTTCGCTCCTCTCTGTCTGGTCTTGTGCCTTCTTCATCTTGCAGGAAGGTGATTGTTGGCCTACGGTCCCTACAACCCCTTACCTACAACCCTTCTACACCCCAACCTAACACCACTACCCCTCCACTCCCTTATCTCCCAACCCTACAACCCTACTACCACCCTAACAGCCTTATCAGCCCTATCAATCCTGAACGGGGCCTATCGAGGTGAGCCGTCCAGGAATGGAGTCGTGCAGGAATGGAATGGAAGAAAGGTTTAGGAACTGTCCCGCCAAGGAATATGACGAAACAGTCGAGCGGTAGTGCAAGCGCAGTCTCGCTCGAGAGAACTGCTCCACCCGTAGGTGTTGTGCCAGAGCCCGACCGTTTGGCACCGTTAGGTGGTCGGGATGTATGCTGTGCTCGCCGCCCAGTTGCCGGTGACGCCTCGTCCAAGCGCCCTCCTCCGGCCGCGATGCAGTCAGGTGCCCACGCGCACCCTCGCCTGGCAGCAGCAGCGGTGGATGCTTCTTCTTGCACCCTGATGACCCGACAGGAAATGCCGAACACGGTCGTCCGACAGGAAATGCCAGACACGGTCGTCCGACAGGAAATGCCGAGCACGCTTGCCCGACAGGAAAAATGCCAAGCCCTGCTTGGCCACGATGAGTGCCTTCACAAGACACCTGCGCCCGGCTGCGATACGTGCCCCATGCGAGCACACGCCCCAAGCCGCAATCCCGGTTTTCTTTCTTCCGGTAGTTCCAGGTCCAGTCCTTCTGTGCTGACGTCCTGGTCTTCTGGCCTTTGGTCCTATTGCTTCAGCTCAAACCTCCGGCTCCCTTCGGTTGCTGATCTTCACTCGGCTCCGAAGGTCTTCTTT
The DNA here is from genome assembly GCA_907164705.1 of Parnassius apollo. Lineage (NCBI taxonomy): Eukaryota > Metazoa > Arthropoda > Insecta > Lepidoptera > Papilionidae > Parnassius > Parnassius apollo. The sequence goes on from CAJQZP010001356.1 coordinate 54,777, forward strand.
CTCCACAACCAGCAGTCCACAGCTGGTTCCTTGATCCGGCTCCGAAGGTCCAATTGAAAAGGAACCCAGGAGCACAAACTTTCGGGCTCTGAAACAGGAGGGAGGAATCGAGGCTTCTCTCGATCCGGCCTCCTATAACGCCTACGTTGGGTTCGGGAACAACGTATGTGATCTCCGCAATGGAGTAACACACAAGGGCGATAACCTCTTCCTTTTCAGCAAGTAGGTTCAGACGGGGATTACGGGTCTTCCGAAGTCGTCCCGGTCCCAACGCCTTAATTCTTCGATGTGGACTGTATAACTTAAGGGATGAATTTCTTGGGAATAAAACAGCAATTATCTTCAAACCGTTCCGTGAGAGAGTAATCACTTTTCCCTATCACTTCCCTATACTCTTCTTATTGACTGCTGGTTTTTCACTTTTCTCGAACTTTTTTCCCGAATATTTCCCGAAGGATTCCCGAACATTTCCCGAAGGATTCCCGAACTATCTCGAAGGATTCCCGAACTTCCCGAACGAATTGCAATAAAACTCATTTACTAAGCTACCCCAGAGCTATACGCGAAAGTGAGCCGCGCCATTCGCGCGCTTGCGCAACTCAATTACATGAATTTGTTCTATTACTCTCTCACGTTTTACTTAATTTCTTTATTTGCATAAGTCTTACATCAATACAATTTATCTGTATAGATAGCACAAAACAATATCTACACTACGATATACATTACATTTTCATATCACGAAAAACCTTTTATTTATTAAATGAAATATGCCTATTTTAATCACAAGTGCAAAG
>CAJQZP010001357.1:0-22449 GCA_907164705.1 Parnassius apollo
AAGGAGGACAAGCCCACAAAAGTGGGCATACGGGGATTGCCAGTGGGCATGGATCCATCCGCAATAGAGGGGGGCTATAAGGGCCGAAGGATTCCAATCAAATAAGTGAAAGGGATCCCCCCTCGTAGAGGCAGACCTGGGTGCCTCTACTTTGAGCAGCTGGACCACCTGAGCCTGGAGCGCCCAAATGAACTTTACCAATTCGACGAACTCAAGTCGTCATAGAGGCCTGGCAAGGAAGAGTGGGCCCATCTCAACGCCACCGCTGCCAGGCCTTTGGCCATGCATCCACGAATTGCTTCAGGCCAGTGAAATGTGTTCGCTGTCCCGGGGACCATATCGCCAGTAATTGCCCAAGGGGTAGAGATAAAGAACCGCGATGCGCCAACTGCGCCAAAAACCATACAGCCAATGATCGTCGCTGCCCAGTCTTGAGGAGGATTGCAAGGAAGCAGGGGGATCACTCTGCCTGGCCTACTCTCAGAAGAGCCCAAGAGGGTCCCCCAGAGTCGTCCCAAGGCCGTGGTTCAGGAAGACGGGTGGACTACAATTAGAGGAAAGGGTAGGCAACCCCGTCTCCCCTCTCCACCTGTCACGACACCTATGGAAACGGTGGTGCCGGTTATAACAACAACCAAGGCAACCACCGGGACGACTCTCCAGCTCCCCATTAATGACGCAATTGAGCGTCAAACCTCCCAGAAGAGCAAGCGGGGGAGGAAGAAGGAGAAGAAGGTGCAGCCCCCCTCCTCAGGCAGCCACTCTCTGTCCCAACCCCAGCGGTAACGATAGCCCAGGCGCAGGTTACCAAGTAACAACAAACAGCTAGAATGGGTAGAGTGCCAGAAATGGCTCTATCGGAAAATAGAGCCCGCTCTACATATAGAGCGCGCTCTACCCATATACAAAGAAACTTAAACCAACACCCGAGACCAGTGCCAACGCCTTCTCAGGCAACAAGAATACCATCAGCCGGCTTAGACACTGCTGACGCCATCCAACGCTTGGTTGGCATAGCAATCGAAGTCGGTAGTCAGGTCCTGGCCGATATTAGAGCCGGGACGGAACCTATAACAGCAGTGATGAAGCTAGCTAGCTAGCACGGCATTACGGAGGAGAGTAACCTGCGTCTCCTCTACTGGAACCCGGATGGGATACAGCAGAAGCTGCTTGAACTCCGCACAGTCGCCCAACAACAAGACATTCAAGTCTTCTTGCTGCGACAGACAAAACTAAACCCGAACACGCACGTAAAGCTACCCAATTACCACATGTACAGGAAGGACGAGGTCACTTCTCAAGGGGCCGCCTATAGAGGGACGGCGGTTCTAGTGAGGAGGGACATCGTCCATCAAGAGCTCGATTTAGCGGAATACCAAACGGCATAAAAATGGAGGCAGCCGGCGTGGAACTAAGGATCTACGCAGCATACCGCCCGCCAGGGACTCGATTCTGCTCCTCTGACGTCCGGACGGTAATGGAAGGCGAAATACCTACCATCATCGCCGGGGACCTAAGCGCCAAACACCCAGCGTTGGGATTAAGAGTGATCAACCCGCCGGGTCATGCACTATTTGAAGATGCTGAAAGACACAGCTACGACGTCTTAGGTCCCGAAGAACCTACACACGTTCCGACAGACCCACGGAAACGTCCGGATGTATTGGACATCGTGCTCTCTAGGAACGTCAACTACCCGATAGTGGTAGAGGTCCCGATCTTGATTACCCTTGGCCTAAAGGCGGTGACTACGCCGCCCAGAGCATTTAAGACACGTGTCGACTGGAGACTCTACCATCAATACCTGCAGGAGAGACCTCCAGCACACCATTCTTTAAGCACAGCGGACGACGTAGAGGCCGCTGCTACTAGAATTACCAAGGCGATCCAGGAGGCCCTCCACGCTGCCTCTACGATCGTCCGGATATCAGCAAGGAGAGACGATTTGCCGCGTGAGATTAGCGTGCAGATCAAGAGAAAAAGAGCGTTGAGGAGGCTCTGGACGCGTACTCGCTGCCGCGAGAATCAAAACGCAATTAAACACCTTGTCGGAGGAACTGTCTGTTGCAGTTTAGGCACATAGAGGAGGGTCCTGGGAGCGACGTATATGCAAAGCGGAAGAGCACGATGCGTCGCTCTACAAACTGAACCGACAGTTAACTAAAGCCAAACCTCCCGTTTGTCCGCTGACCAACAACGCAGGCGAACGTCGTTACGATGCCAAGGGTAGAGCGGATATCCTAGTAGAGCACTTCGAGGAGCAATTTATTCCGAACCCAGCAAGTGCGGAGTTCATGGAACTTCATGCCCGGAAAGAGAGTCACGTACAGGAGTTCCTGTTGTCGCCCGCGCCACCGCTTACAGGAGAGTGGTTCATCTCCCCCGCTGAACTGCGGAGGACAGTAAACCGCCTGCAACCGAGGAAGGCACCGGGGCACGATGGGATTACCAACGCTACACTCCAACAGCTGCCCAATAGAGTCCTAGTAGAGCTTGGTCGACTCAACAATGGGATACTGTGGAAATCCCACTTCCCGGAGGACTGGTAGAAAGGCAAAGTCGTCGTCTTGCCGAAACCCGGGAAGGACAGGCATAGAGCCGCCAGCTACATGCCTATCACGCTGCTACCGCTAAACTGCTAGAAAGATTGTTGCTAAGACGCCTCCGTCCGTGCATCCAACTTCGGACGGAGCAGCACGGATTCAGGAGGGATCACTAAACAGCAACACACCTGACCAGAGTGCTGCACCTGCTTGCAGCTGAGTACAACCGTGACCGCACATCGTTGGGCGTCATTCTCGATATCGAGAAGGCGTTCGACAGGGTGTGGCATTCTGGATTGCTTTATAAATTAGAAGAACAGACCAGTGTGCCTCCTGCTATTTTGCGGCTAGTGGCGTCTTTCCTGGCAGACAAGAAGTTCTACGTCTGCGTAGAGGACGCCGAGTCCGCAACAAGACCCATTAGAGCTGGCGTTCCATAGGGCAGCTGTTTGTCTCCAGTCCTGTACGCGGCTTACATTAACGACATCCCTACACTGGCAGGAAGGCTGCAAGAGTGGGAGGACGACGTGGAATTGGCGTTATATGTGGACGATAGCGCCTACTTCACCTCGTCTAGAAGAGCCCACATTGCCACTGCCAGGATGCAACGTCTGCTGGACCTGTTGCCTCCATGGCTAGATGAGTGGAGGATGGTCGTCAACGTTGGTAAGACAACCGCTCTGCTCACTCGCCGCCTCAGGAACCTACCGCCACCGCTAACCCTCAATGGCCAGAAGATCGCGTACGAGATGGCCGTGACCTACCTTGGGTGCCAGATTGACCGGGCGATACGCATGACTGCGCACGTCGACTTCGTCCTTCGTCCGCATAGCCAGATGTGCGCGGGCGATGCTCCCTCCAGTCCTGGCATCCAAGCTACCACTTAAGACCAAAGTGAAGATATACAAGATCGTATATAAGACCCATCATCACCTACGCTGCTCCGGCCTGGTACGCGCTTTTGAGCGATCCTCTGAGGCGGCGACTGCAGGCCCAGCAGATTTGACTTTAAGAATCATTGTCGGTGCGGGTCGCTACGTCCGAAATGACGTCATAGCGGCCGACTCAAAGGTAGAAACCATCCAGGACTTTGTGACCCGGTTGGCACGCGGACTGTTCGACCGCGCAGACAACGGGCCACACATACATCTAAACAACTTAGCGCCGCTACACACTCGCCTACCGGACGGGCGACCTTATCCAAGAGAACTCCTCTTTATATAGATTAGAGAGTTGAGTAGCAACCCACAAACCCACAATGCCGCTGATAGGCCAACTTTGACATCTCAAGACAACCTCCTTTTTCCGTAGTCTTAACCGACTACGAAAAATTTACCAACTACGGACTAAATCCGTAAAATTATCAACAACGCCTAAATAAGGCTCCCATGAACGGCCCATAGTAGTGGGCCGCAAGGATAATCCGGGTAATGGGGGCACACCCCGAGGCACGAGACCTGCAGGACCTAAGCAGTTTTCGCAGATGGCAACACTGAGTTACCTTTTGTTGTTCTTTAGTTTCAATCTGAGCTCGCAAAGAGCACTTTAAAATATAAATTTTAATTAATTACCTGACCAAAATTTATAATGAAGTAAAAGTTAGTTTCACCTTTCAAATTTCGTAAATAAAAACCAGTAAATAGCATAAGTATACTAATGTAATATCATGCTGTTCTGATACTCAAACTTGCAGACACCGAGAAACAAAAGAAACACAGTTTTTTTTTTCAATAAATGCGATTCGTTGCTCTTCACAACACACCATACATGAGGATTTTTGTGAGTTTACTGTAATTGTGATTATACCCCCTTATTCTAGTGTTTTAGCAATAAACGAGTACATAATATTTTGGAGCGTAAATAGATCAGTCACCCTCGCCCACACTACGTGGAGATAATTGACGTCTAAATAAAGAACAAAGTCCCAGAAAATATGTATGCAGGACTTATCTATGCAAGACATTGAAATTCCAAAAAGAACGCCACAAGATAAACATATTTATTTGGTTGAACATGTATAATTTGAACTTCGCGTAATATTTGTTTATTTTATTCTTTATTACACCAAAGATTTTGTACAAAAGTTGAGCTTGTCGCTATATTATGATTTATGACATTCTCTACTAGCTAACCTTATTTAGAACTGAGAATAAATAAATGAACGATTGATGATTTGATGAATTTAGTTTAAATATGTACACATGCTACACATACGCAAAATATACATACAAATATAAAACACACACACACATAAAAAAAAAAAAAAAAAAAAAAAAAAACAAAAAAAAAAAAAAAAAAAAAAAAAAAAAAATATATATATATACAGTGTGTCCGGTCACGGACTAGCGATATTTTAGTTACTTATAATACAGCTATTTTAATATAAAAATACACTACACACTGAGGTCTAATCCCCTCCCCCTTATTTGGCAGCCATTTTGTTTTTCTCTTGAGATATTCTCTACGCGTTTACGAAAAAAGTCATATCTCTGAAAGTTTTAGTCTTACTGAGATAAAAATTAACTCATTCGGAGGCCAATAATATTGTTTATCGTTTACATTATGAAAATTTTTGTTGACATACTTGTAACTTTGAAGAAAAAAAATTTAACTTCAAATAAATATCAAAAAAAATGCTAATCGGCAAATTATTGTAAATTACTGCAAAAAACAACCCCATTCACCCTTTTTATTTTTTATACTAGATCGACAGATTTTGAGTTAAGTTACAATACAACATAAAGTTTACAGCTGTATCTTTATTACTTTAAGAATTATTGTTGTTTGAACATAGCATATACGCAAACACAAAAGGCCTTTGTTAAATGACAACTGGCACTGCCTGCCTAGGAGTAATAGTAATCTGAGATTACTTATGATCTTCGTAGAATTAGAGATGATGAATTAGAGATGAGAGAATCAGAATCATCATTTATAAGTAGTATAATTTGAGAGCCGGCAGCACAGAACACTATTACTCCCAGACAGGCAGTGCCAGTTGTCACTTAACAAAGTCCTTTTGTGTTTGGGCATACGCCATGTTCAAACAACAATAATTCTTAAAGTAATAAACATACAGCTGTAAACTTTATGTTGCATTGTAGCTTAACTCAAAATATGCCGATCTAGTATAAAAATAAGAAGGGTAAACGGGGTTGTTTTTGCAGTAATTTACAATAATTTGCCGAGGGGATTAGACCTCACTGTGTAGTGTATTTTTATATTAAAATAGCTGTATTATAAATACCTAAAATATCGCTAGTCCGTGACCGGACACACTGTATATATATATATATATATATATATATATATATATATATATATATATATATATATATAAACATAATTGATACACTTAATATAAAAATAAATAGACATTTACACATATATATCTCTATATTCAACTTAATGTATTAAAGATAAAGATAAAGATATTTTATTTTGCAAATATGGGTACAGTACATGGAAATATAGGTAGTGAGTTCAGCCATATTTTACCAGTAGGCATGCAAAAAACAAAATATACTATCACCTAAACAGCTATAACAAAATAAAATAATAGCACAAAAACAAACATAATTTAAATTTTTTTAACATTATACAGTCTTAATCTTAAAATGAAAAATTTTTTTCAGTCAAATATTCTGTTACGCTATAGTATGCTTTGACTGTCAAGAAGCTACGAAGCCTTTTTTTAAATATCGATAGCGGCAATTCTTTCCAACTTTTTGGTATTTTATCATATATGACTGGAGCCATGCAGTATATACTTTTGCGCATTAGTGCTGTCTTAGCGGATTGATGACATAAAAGGGTATTGTCGCGTCTATTACGTGGAACTACTTGGTCAAGGCGTTTAAAACGTTTCGGATGCAATTTCACAAACACTGCTACTTCTAGTATGTATAAACAAGGCAATGTCAGTATTTTATACTGTTTAAAATATGGCATGCAACTATCGGTAGTTTTGAGCTTGAACATCGCCCTTATGCATCTTTTTTGAGCCTTAAACGCTGATTCTTTTTCGGTTGAGTTACCCCAAAATATTATTCCATATCGGAGGTGGGATTCTGCTAAGCCGTAGTAAGCAGTGAGAAGTGCATCCGTGTATACTATTGAAGACAAATTATGTAAAGCATATGCGGTTTTACTAATTTTTTTACATAAAGTATTAATGTGTGCTTTCCAGTTAAGATGTTTATCTATTTCGAGACCCAGGAACTTTGCAGTTTCAACTTCTTTTACAACATCATTATTGTAGTGTACATTTAGGCTCATGCTAGGAATCCGTTGACTGAAATGGATAATTTTTGTTTTATTTAAGTTTATTTTTTAATTGTTTTCGTCCAACCAGTTTACAACTAATTTTAAGGAGTTATTAATGTCATTTTCATAGGTCTCTACACTTTTACATGGTATTGTCACTGTGGTATCATCCGCAAATAGTGTTACTGGTTGCTCAATGCATTTAGGTAAGTCATTGATGTACAATATAAATATAAAAGGACCCAGCACACTCCCCTGTGGTACTCCAAATTTAACTTCGCGCTTTGACGATCGAAATATCTCTTCCTTCTTATTTGCTATATTAATTTGATTAATTTCGGTAATTTGTATTCTATTCTTTAAGTAAGATTCAATTAGATTAAGAACATTGCTTCTAATGCCATAGGCTTCAAGTTTTTCTAAAAGAGTAGCGTAATTTACATAATCAAATGCCTTTGTCGCAAAATATGCCACAGACATGTCTACGTTTATCGATATTGTTAATAATATTGTATATAAAGTCATATATGGCCATATTGATTGTCCTATGTGGTCTAAATCCTTTTTGTTCCTCACATAAAATGTTATATTTTTCACTAAATATAATTTCCTATATATATATATTTCTCAAATATTTTTGAAATTACGGGAATAAGTGAGATGGGCCGATAATATTCCATTAGTTCTCTATTTTTCTTCTTAAACAGCGGTTTTATAATTGATGTTTTTAATGCATCTGGGTAAATACCTGCGCTAATACTTAGGTTGATTAGATGACTTAGATGTCCGCATATTTCCATTGATATGTGTTTTAATATTTTTGTAGCAATGCCATCGTATCCGACGCTACTTGTATTATTTAACGACATTATTATTTTGTGAATATCTAATGGAACACTAGCCGGCATGAACAGAGATTTACTGTTGGTGTTTATTTTATAAGATTTATGTTTGTTAGTGACATCTATGTTTGCCTGAATAATATCGATAAAATAGTTGTTAAATGCTTCAGCGATGCACTGAGGATTTGATAGAGTTTGATCATTTACCTTAATTTTATTAATACTGCGTGTAGGTAAGTTGTATTTTGTTCGTTTAATAATTTGCCAAGTTGTTTTAGACTTATTTTTAGATGCTTTTATTTTTTGGTTATTTTGTGCCTTTGGTGTCAATCTAATAATTTTTTTATATAACTGCGAATAATTTGAAAATAAAATTTTGTTCTTACTGTTAGGATTTAATCTTAGCTGCCACAGAAGTTTTCTTTTCTTTCGACTGCATAATTTTATTCCTTTAGACAACCACTTTGGTTTTTTTTATTATGTCTACTTTAATCAATTTAATCGGAAAACATAAATCGTAAATAAGTCTAAACGTATCGATAAATTTATTATATTCTGCGTTTGGATCATCTGTATCGTATATTTCCGAAAAAGAGATATGTTTTATGTAATCTTTAAATTTCGTTATATTTTCCATATTATAATCACTTCTAGGCGTATACCAATAGTTTATTGCATATATTTTTTGCACTGGACAGTGCAGCAGCTGTGCTGTATGATCGGACAGCGCAAACTCGAAGACATCAGCCTTAAATGATTTATTAAAATTGTGCGCAAAATTGTCTAAACATGTGAAGCTAGCCATGCGGGCCGGTTGTTTTAATGCCAGTTTCAAGTTATATCTAATTAATACACATTCAAATGCATTTGTGAGACTATTTTCTTTAAGAACATCTATATTAAAGTCTCCACCAACAACAACGTTTTTATATCGTGAATGCGATATTCCTTGCAAAAAGAGTTTCTAGTTTATCCAGACAGTAGTTAAGATTGTTCACATTTGGTACTCTATATATACACACGACAATTATATTATAATCGGTAAGCTCAATAACACAACATTCAAATATACCTGGAGATGATAAACTCGATATTTTAGGTAGATCCTTAAATTGAAGACCGTTTCTCACAAGAATGCATGCACCACCCCTCCCTTGCGCCTTTCTACAGTAATAAGTAGCCAGACAATAATTCGGTACAAACAGTTGTTTCTGATACCCCTCCTTAATAAAATGTTCCGTAATGCACAGTACATCTACCAGTATTTTTTTTTCCACATAGCTCATCTCAGCACACGGTAAGTGCGTTAGATTTTTTTATTAGGCCTGCAATATTTTGGTGTAAAATTTTAACATATTTATTACAGAAAAAAGGGTTCATTCCCGGAATCTTTAGTGCTAGAAAGTGAAAGAGGAGATGACTCATACCTCTGTTTCGTGTCACGGAAGTGGTTTATATTATCTTCGTAACTTAAATCGACAAATTCATTTATCATTAGCCTCAGATTAATGAATATATTGGCCATACCGTGATTATTGACACATCCATTTTTCCTCCAAAACATTTTATAATCGTATGACAGATACAAGTTAGAATCAACCAAATATGCGTAATTATGAGTATTTACATCCAGATACATTAGTCTGTTAAACGTTTCTATTCTTCCGTTAAATATCGCGGAGTAATCGTTGAGTTTAAATGTAGGCGCGCATATTATGACATTTGTGTGTTGTATTTTTAAAAGCGTTTCCCGTATGGTAATTGTTAGATTAACATAGTTTGTAGTACGCCGAAAGTCTTCTTCACCAACGAAAATCACGCAATAGTCGTTCATTGTATAGTTTTTTAATTTTAGATCAATGTTATCAATAAGCTTCTTCATCCCACAATTCGGTGTCAAATAATGGCAAATTTGATAATTTGGAAACGTATCTTCTGCGATCGTTAGTATCTTGTTATTGTTATTGCTACGAGTACTTATGATACATAGTTTGTGTTCCTTGTTATTTGTGTGAATATTCTTATTACTATTAAATGTTTCTACACCATTAAATACTGGTTTGTTTTTTGGTTCAACTTCCGTTATGTTACAAGTAGCGCCATCTGTTATAGATAGATTAGAATCTTTGCACTTTTTATTAACGTCATAGTTAGACAACTGAGTACGATCTTTTGAAAATTTCTTTTTAGTTTGGTTTGTTTTGTGTGGTGTATTTTTTAACAACGCCTCTTCCTGATCGGTATTCTCATGTGTTACGGAATCGTTAGTTAATGAGTTTTGATGTGGGTTATTTTGGAAGCTATAAGTTAAACGACGCTTGGTATCTTTACGATTTATACATGTTTTTTTCCTTGTTGAGGATATAGGACTTTTACATATCTGCTTGAGAACTTCTATTTCTTGTCTAAGTTGAGACACTTGTTTCTTTAGTTGAATATTTTCCAAGATAATATTATCGAGCTCATGTTGTGTACTATCTAAATTAGATTTAAGGTCACTTATTTCTGACTTTAAGTCTTCGATCACGTTTGTTTTATTTGCAGTTAAGTTTAAACTCCTACTCAATCGGCCCTCGGAAAACGTAGAATCAAACGAATCGCCCTCATTCAAGCTTTCATATGATTTTGTTTGGTATCGACATCTTAGAGTAACATTACTAGTACTATCCATTTTCTGACGGTAGCGAACGAGAAGCACACAAAGCAGCTATATAATCTTCGGTATTAAATTCCTATCTAAATTATATTTAGTAATTTAATAGGTATTTAAGTTTAATTGTCAATTTATTACAAGGAAAAATTCACAAATATCACAAAAAGTCAACAACAAACGCTAGGTTCGAACTCGAGAAACTTAGAGTAACACGGCGTTGGCAGACAATTGAGCCAATTTGCCGTTAACATATGTGATGAAAATAGGCTTTATAAATAATAAATTGTTCCTCAGGTATAAGATGTTCGTTACGTTGTTTGAATTTTTTGCAATTTTACACCGTCACCGTCACTGTTTTGTTAAAACACAATTAACTTAACACTTTGTTGACCAAAAAAAATTTAAGCACTGCACTTGCATATAACGGTAAGATAACACTATTACTTCACTATTATGCTATTTTATGTCTACTTTCCAATGCATTTGTGGCTTAGTTTTGTCTTAGGTATTTTTAGTATTTAAAATACGCGGAGCGATAGGTTAAGCGTGCATCGCCATCTTGCATCTTGCAACTACTATTGTGTAGGCTTATATCAAATTATCTCAAAAATAATATTTTTAGTTATTATTTTCATTGTATCATGTTCAGTGTATCATACTATACATATTGACATGGTATTAATATAAAGATATTATTATTATTAATTTATATCCATTTAAATTTATACTGTGGGTGTCGTAAGAGGCGACTATGTGAAATGTTTTTTTTTAGTTTCCGACAGATCGTTGTGTAACAGTATTATAACATTTTTTAAGGTGACTTCCTCGTTGGCCTTTTGGTCGTAAACGCGATTGGTAATCATAAGGTAACGGATTAGAATCCCGTGTCTGGCTAAAATCTGTTTTTTAGCTAAAATAATCTTTTTCTTTTTCTGTTAAGAAATTATAAGTGTAGCGGCCTGGAGTCTGAGTCCGCTGGTGGTGTTTTACCCCCATGCATTGGAATACACGTAAAGCATTTTAAGTTCTATTCCTGATCTTTCCTGAATACCTGATTATCGTCCGTTTGCTTAACACTCCATTAGTCGCGCCCATGTTTGGGACGCGAGTGCTCGCGCGTTCTACATATGTAGAACTATTTCGTGTAAAGATTTTACTGGAACAATAAACAAATATAAAAATACTTCAATATCATATGAAAACAAACTTTAATAAGAAACTAAAATAGACTAAACATAACTGTAACCATTTATTAGACAGTTAATATCAGACTTCTTGTGAATTTTGAGAAAAATCAATGATTTTTTGGCATCAAACCTTCTCAGTCTCCTTTTTTTACTCGCTCATATCTTCCACACAGTCTTTATCATTTTTACAACAGTCAAGGCATTGAAGAACTTGATGTTTAGGACGAATCCACTTTTTACAGGTGTCACATTGTTTTTCTAGTGGTCTTATTGCGCGCTCTGCCACAAAAGGAACATTTCCCGACTTGACCAGTATTGGGGAGTTGTGCTGGGCATGGTTGTAATTTCGATGGCTCTTTCATGCCCAAAAGAATTTTCCCTTTCATTTTGAATGATTTTGGAATACTTTCAATATTTATTCTGCGTTGTATGCATGGCGCGACTAGGTGAAAACCAAGTTCATATAAAAAATTCTTCCTGGCCTAATTTCTGTAGGCCTTGTTTATTGTATGTAGTAATATAACCGTTTATAGCACTTATATTCATTAAATTAAAAAAAATGGTAAGTGGCCATCGCCTGGAGTTTTTAGAGATGTCATAAATACTACAAATTTTGTCTACAATGTCCACGCCATATTTGGTATTGTTGTAAAAAGTTATTATTTCCGGCATACGTTTCTCTGCTGTTTGTAAATCGATATAATCATCATAGTGCATAGTTGAGTATATAAGCACCACTTTCTATGATTTTGGCATGTAAAATACTAAAGTACCTTGTTTTTGAAAGCCAAAAATTGACCTCGTTTCGCTTCCGTTTCTTGTGATTTTGAAGTCTTTGGGAATTTGTGGCTTATTTTTTCTCCACAGTGCCTACGACACTAATTTTGCTACCTAAGATTTCTAAGCATTGAGGTATATTCGTGAATCAACTGTGCATTGTGACGTTACAACCTAAACCATCCAATGGGGTAAGCATTCGTTGCACAATGTCCACAACTTTATTTGGTTGTACATAAGGACCATCTGGCTGAGCACCTGCGTATATTTCCATATGGTAGGCATAAGGTACCTTTGTATCCGTTGGTAAAAATATGTTTATAATAATAATTTCTTATTCGCTTAAACATGGTACATTAGAGGTGACAAATATTGGATATTGTATATAGTCCACATGTTTACCACATCTGGCATGCGAAAATTATTAATTAAACGAAAAGACATAGTCATGTACCTACATTGATTAATTTAAAACAAATGAATATAAATTAAAAACGTTAAAACTACAATCATTATTACAAGCAAAGAATTTAAATATGCATTATTCATTTAAATCAAATAAAATTAAAATACAATCAACATGTCAATCATTATAAAAAGTAAAAATTAGAATGTCAAAAGAGTACATATACAAAATCTACAGATTACACAAAAAATAGTCTAAAAGAATACATTAATGTCAAGTTCAGGCAGCAAGATTATTCATTTAAAAATTGTTTTACGTCATAAACGCACTTTAGTAGTAGCCAGCTTTTTAGTTTGGTTTTAAATTTACCAGTTTCTGTCTCTTCTTTAATGTTTACCGGAAGTTTATTATAAATTTTTACACTCATCGCGTAGCAGCCATTATGATAAAATGCAGTTTTAGGTATACGTACTATAACTAGTCTAATTAGAATTTCGATTGCTACGCAAGTATACCTCAGATGCATTTTTGTACATATGTAAATGTTTTTTTACACGAACACTTGCTTCAAATATGTACATACCTGGTAAAGTTAGTATGTTAAGATCCCCAAACAAGGGCTTACAGGAATCATACCATTTGGCCCCAGTTAGGGCTCTCACACACTTTTTTTGAGCTATAAAAGCTCTTTTTGAATAAGAGCTATTACCCCAAATTAATAATCCGTATCTTAATATTGTTGCAACATATCCATGGTATGCAATGAGTGCGGTTTGACTTGACGATGTTCTTCTTAACCTATTTAAAACATATACAAATCTATTAATTTTATTACAAATTTCGTCAATATGAGCCATCCAATTACAATTACTATCTATTTTATTCCCAGAAATTTCTTCTGTTCGTTTTCTTGCACTTTGTCATTATTATATCTTACGTCAAGATCTAGTTTCTTTCTACTATTACTATAGAATTGTAAATAACAGGTTTTTGCGATATTGACTTTCAAATTATTATTATGTAACCATGAAATGACATCATTTATTGCACATTTTATGTCGTTTTCATAATAATCTTTATTTCCATGATTATTTTTTATGATTAAAGATATGTCATCCGCAAACAAAATGCATGGGAATGGAGTTGAATCCGGTAAATCATTTACATAAATTACAAACAAAAAAAGGTCCAAGAACACTTCCCTGAGGAACTCCAGCGTACTTAAGAACTAGTCGTGATCTGAATTTTGTCAAAATATTATTTTTATTAGGGCTTATAACTTCCACACACTGTTTTCTTGATGATAAGTATGACTTTATCCACTGCGATGTCAGTCCTCTTATTCCATACTTTTCTAGCTTACGTAATAAGGTGTCATGGAAAACAGAGTCAAATGCTTTTGACATATCGAAAAATACACTTGTTACATTTACCTTATCATCTATTGCATCGGTGATTCTTTTTAATAGATCAAAACACGCCATCGTGGTTGATTTGTTTTGCTGAAAGCCACACTGTTCTTTTTTCATAAACTTGTTTTCATTAAAATAATGACTAAGCCTACTATGCATAGCTTTTTCAAAAATTTTTGAGAAAACCGACAAAATTGTTATTGGACGATAGTTATTAATATCTTTTTTATCACCTTGCTTAAATAAGGGCTTGATCAAAGATAGTTTTAATGACTCTGGAAAAGCACCTACTTCGAATGATAAATTTATCAAATATGTAAGTATAAGCGATAGTTCATCCTTACAATATTTAATTACTTTTGTATTTACGCCATCATAACCTTCACTTCTAGAATTTTTTTAAATTAACTATTAATGACTTTGTCTCCTCCAGAGTAATTGGACGTAAAAACATACTTTTGCACGGGCTTTTAATGTTATACAGGTGTGTTTCTTTCGCTTGCTTAAGGTTAACTATCCTTATCTGACTTTCATAATACTCACTAAAAGCATTAGCAATCTTCTGTGGAGATCTTAGACATTCATTATTCTTGTTCATCATGTTTAAATAGTTGTCGTTCTCTTTTAACACTGCCTCTGATTTTATCATATTCCATGAACATTTTCCTTTATTCTTACTGGTATTAATTCGTTTAAAATAATTTATTCTTTTAGACACGTCAATACATTTTTTTAGTAATTTGCTGTAAATTTTGTATTTTTGTTTATTCTCTTCAGTCTTTTCCTTATAATAACCAATTGTGAGTTTCCTTTTCATTAAACAACTAAGTCTCAAACCTTTTGTAATCCAGTTATTTTTATATTTCATGTCTAGTTTTTTTTATCTTAATCATCGGAAAGCATAGATTATAAAATAAGATAAAAAGGTCCATAAATTTATTGTATGCAGAATTGATATCCTTGTCCTCAAAAACTTCCTTAAAAGTAAGCTTTTTTATACATTCACGAAACATATTAATGTAATATAAATTATAATTCCTTTTATACTCCCAAATATCATTTAACTTTTTTCTCTGCTTATGTACATCAATAGATAATATTTGCGCGGATTCATGATCTGATAAATATAACTTTTTAACACATGTTGTTGCATTCATTATATTACTAAATATATGATCTATACAGTTGTTTCCACGCGTTGGTTCATTAATATGTACATATAAATTATAATTCGAAATGATATCATTTAATTCAATTGTATTTTTACTATTTTCCAAGGTATTAATGTTAATGTCTCCAGCAATAATAATTCTTTTATTGTGATTATTTATTAATTTTGACAATAAGTTGTGTAGTTTAAAAAAGAATATATTCACATTTGAACCAGGTGTCCTATAGATGCATATTATGTAAATATTATGTAAAGGAATTTCTATTCCACAACATTCAAAATGCTCGGATTCTGTTAAATCTGAAATAAATTTTATTTCATTCCACTCTATATCTTTCTTTATCAAAATACATACACCACCTCTATTTTTTTTACGTCCATAGAAACTAGCTAATTTGTAACCATAAACATTATAATTATTATAATCACTTGCTTTAACAAATGTTTCCGTTAAGCATAAGACATCTATTCGTGTATGCTCCTCTTCGTGTAAATTTTTTAATGTTAATTCTAAAATATCCTTTTTTGGAGCAAATGCCAGCTATATTTTGGTGTATGATTGTGAATTTCATATTTAAGGATTTTTCTTTATGGACGAAAGGAATCATGTGATACTTGTTTATAAGATTTTACAGAATGAAAATAATAAGTTATTAACCCTCTATTTGGTTTAGAATTTTTAGAGCTCTCGTTGATGATATTGCAATTTTCATTATTATGTCTAACATTCTTTTTATTCATTAAATTAAAATAGTAAGGTATAGTGCCCTTTATGAATTGACCTTTAGGTGAATTAGGTTTAGTTTTTTGGGAGTTAATAGTTTTGTTGTGTGTCAATCTATTTCTTAATTTACTTAATGATAGAAATGATGTATCATAGTCAAAGCAATCTATATTAAAATTTATTTTTCGACTCATATGCCACAAATATTCTTTTACGTAATAAAAATTACCACTCGATGTCAAAAAAGTACAATTATTATACAACCTAACTAAAGAAGCTATATTATCATTTAATGTTTTAGTATTCAAATAAGGATTATTTACGGCTTCTAAAATATATACTCTACTACATTTACTTAACTTATAAAGCACCAAGCTTAAATCGTTTAATAATTTGATTGGGTTAGAATCATTCGCACCCGTCACAATCACAATCTTGTCGTCATGGTTTAAGTTCTTAATTATATGATTAGAGTAGTCCAACGAATCTGCACAAAGAGATTGTGGTTTTATAAATGACAGAATTTTGTAGTTATTATCACCCCTAATTTCTCGATGCATGAGTAGTTTAGTCGCAAGTCCTGTCGCTTGTTCATCACCCAGTATATAAATTTTTTTTGCTCCAATGTACTATGTGTTGATTGAGTTTCAATTTTCTGTTCTTTGAGTTGTTTTACCGGCTGTTTACTTTCCGTTTTTTCTGAAGTTCCATCTAGCGGACATTTATGGAAACTCAATTGAGAATCAGTTTGCCCATTTAACAATTTTGTTTTTGTCGTAATCAACATGTCCTGCTCATTTTCTTTGTTTGAATCAATACTTAATATAGAACTTCTCCTATTTTTCTTTTTCTGTACCGAACTGACCGATTTTTGGGACCCGTAAAAAAAGATTGTTACATGTATCTCTTAGTTGAGAAATCGTCTTTTCATATTCCATATTCTTATAATAATATTATATATTATCCCATACTTTGCTGGTTGCTTCATCAGTAATAACTTCTTCCAATCATTTCAAAATATATGCCATTATTGTGCGAAATATAGTTACTTCGGTTAAAAATAATATTATCAAACAAAAAAATTCATAATAACAATATTTATACATAATACGAGTATAAAAACTTACATAAAATAAAAACGTTATGTAAACTTCCGACAAAAATAACACGCGAGTGCTCGCGCGCTCTACTATTGTAGAATTTTAGTTTTGGTGCGAAATTTCTAATAAGTGCGATCGCGCTGTTTTCCGAAAGGGTACTAATTTTGATCACCAGCTAGTAATAGAGGAATACTATGAGTGTGTGCGTTAGACACCCACAATTAATGTTAAAATCCCACG
Organism: Parnassius apollo; assembly: GCA_907164705.1. Lineage (NCBI taxonomy): Eukaryota > Metazoa > Arthropoda > Insecta > Lepidoptera > Papilionidae > Parnassius > Parnassius apollo. The sequence goes on from CAJQZP010001357.1 coordinate 17,322, forward strand.
TAATGCATGCCTGTTCTACAATAGTAGAACGCGCGACTAATGGAGTGTTAATATTTAGCTTGAAAGTGGTATTTTAGTGTAACATAGACACTTATATGTTACGGTAACATATAAGTAAACCTCTGCACATTAAATAAAAATATACTAAGCGGATTTTTCGTTACTCTACACGATCAAAACTTTTAGAAAATGGTTGATATTTTTGATAAGGTTGCTATGCCAACAAAGTATGTATATTTAATAAATCACAATATGCATAAATCTTTACAACAGTAAAACGTTAAGAAACATGCAATCAACGTTACTAGTAACATCAAAGCTACTTAGAAGTAACGTTAAAGCGCGATCTTTCAGGATTATAAATAGACATAACTCGACATCGAGCTGAATATTAAGCATAGATACGCTACCACGCATAGTATTAGTTATTCGTGCATAATACTACAAATATACAATAAAAACTGATATTTACTGTTATTTCATTTAGCTGCTACATTTGTATCTTGACAACAGTTATTCATTTGTTTTTTCCTCATTATTTTTGTCTTTGGTGTCGCTTGTTACCGCACAATGAAAAACATGAAATATCGGTATATTTACGAGTATAGTACGAGTTCTACCGTGGGCACCAGTGCTGCAGAAACAGCTTGAAGGATTAATAATGTGTACGGCGCTGGTGTCGCAAAAGAAAGAACGGTAAGTTTTTGATAGAAAATGAAGAATTAACGGCCATTGTGAAAGCGTGTGTATTTTATTAATCTTGAACCCTCTCAAAAATAAAAGGAGGTTTGTACCCAGCAGTGGGACATTACAGGTCGTAACGTTCCATTTTTCATTAATTACCGCCTATCAAGTTGAACATAGACCTCCGCATATATGGCTTCATAAGGGGAATATTTGCTAAAGTTGTTTTATATTAAGTAATACAAATAATGAAAATAAATAGTGAAATGTACAATGATTACAATTTTACAATAACGTCTAAATAAAAAAAGTAAAGAATTGTCAAGACAAAGTTAGTTATGAGAGGACTGACGATAGAAGCTTTTGAACTATTGTTAGAAAATCTTAATTGAAATATAAGGACTCTAGCGGAACGTGACTGGACCCTTTAGATGTTTATTACGTCGTTCCGTTACGTAAATAAATATCAAAAGTATAATGACTCAATATGGATTATGGAATCGAATGAGATATATTAAATATTTGTCTAATAGAAGTCCCATTTTGAACAAAATACATTATTGAGTTATATGCCAGGTTTCGTAGGGTAAGTTACGAGATCCGGTGAACCTTTTTTATTGGTAACGAGGCGAACCATCTAAGTCTTTATTGGTGAAAGCGTATCAATTCCTTTATTTTTATTCTTTAAAATCTAAATGTCATTGCCATCATTTACCATCAGGTGGACTTTTTGAGCTTTTCTGTTGCACTGAGCAAGGGTATAAGGGTTACCTAATTGTATTTATGGGTGAAGGTATTAGTTGTATAATTAATTAAGCAGTTTTTATTTTTAGATTAATAAATAAGGAAGAGTAAAGTAAAGTAAAGAGTTTAGATTAATAAATAAAAATAAATAAGAAAGAGTAAAGTTAATAGCAAAATTGTCATACAATGGTAGTGTAATAGAATCCATTTATAGATTAATGGACAAAAAAGTACACAATCCGCCTGATGGTAAGTGAACGCTGCGTGTGACCAATATAGACCTACACCTATATTTAATCAAGAATCAAAATTCAAATAAATGCACTTGTCACCCTTGAGGACTAGGATAGAATGCCACATTTCCAGTAATAAAGGTGTGTGGTTTTTTACATTCCGCACGGACCGCAGCAGAAATTAGTGGCTATTTTACTTTGGTCGGTTTGAGAGCGTGGTCTTTTCACAGTAAAGATGCCTCACTCGTGCCACAATCATAATATAGCTGAAACGTCCCGTCTGTGTCAGATTACCGTCCGTGTGCGTAATATTTAGCTTTAAAGTGGTATTTTTAATTAGAGTCTTGAACCCCCCCCCCCCTCTATCAACTAAACCTCTGTTTCTGGAAATATGAAAATTATACACAATAGCAGTATATATTATAATGAATTAAAAAGAAAACTATCGCAGCTAATTAGAATTAACAAGTTAACGAGTAAAAACAAAACAACTTACTAAAATGCATTTGGATTAATATAATTTTCATAGAAAATGACCTAAAACCAGCTACATCATAACTTTGTAATGTTATTAAAACTGTGTGAAATATATATCATAAAGAAAACGACTTATATGCAATACTATAGATTAAGTTTATCATTTACGGGATAGAAAGCACTTACTTACTACTTTCGCTTATTGTTTAGTCGGTTGTTATTCTAGGCCTCATTCAAAGTAATCATATAGCCTCATACATTTTCATTTGTAGTATGTACTCTTGGTTAACGCGGGCGACCCTCAGGATAGTTTAGGCAGTGGTGGTTTACGAGATGGTTCGTTACGGTCATATAATATATATATATATATATATATTAATTTTCAGTATCGATACGGTAATATACGATTCCCTATAAGTCTGATTGCAAAATAAGTCCTTCAGTTACCATCGCCCTATTTGAGAATTTTTACTCGTACACATTTTTAGGCGTTAAAGCAATCAAACTACGGAACCCTACGTCTACATTCTGCAGGGCCCGACACGCACTTGGCCAGTTTTTTAACTCTCAAGTCAATAATTATTACAAACTACTTACCCACTTAATTACCCTATAGAATTAAAAACTAGTCATATGTTAAAAGCTAAATAAATTCTAAGCAACCGAATTTCTCTTATAAATATCAATTTCAAATCTAACTTAATTAAAATAAAAAATAGGTTTTTGTAGCCAAGTCTTTTTGACACATTTGTAAATATTCTTGTTGCCTGAGCTGACCAACGAATAATTTTTCGTCCATGTATTGGAAACACTGCATATTGAACTATATGCATTTTTTCTGTAAATCAGAATTTGTTAAACGATTAGTTACAATTCCAATAAATATTTACGTGAAGTAAACGCCGATATCAAAGAACTGAAAAGAATACAAAAGTATCAACATAATAGCTTAAAACGGTGCTAACGCTAAAAACAAAGTATACGTGAAATGGAAAAATGAAGATGATATTTATTATTTTCCTTATTTAAAAAAACGCTTTCCTGTGGAAGATTTTATTGGGCAGGTAAACTCCGAAAACAGACCTTTTCATAGCTCGCTGAGTTATTTTCATCTTCCTCTTACGGGCAGTAGTTATGGACTACGTCTTGTGTCGTTATTGTACGGTAATAAATAACAAAACAAACGAACGTACCCACGACCTTTTTGAGTTCGCGGTCCGCGCCCTGCCATTAGGCTACTGTCGCATGTGATATTAGTTTAACGTGATAATTACTTCTAATAAGGCAAAATAACTAGAGATTATGACATTATGATAAATGTTCAGTGTTAAACGGCTCCGTGGCTTAGGATTGAGTTACGGCTCTAAAAGCCGCGGGTTCAATTCCCACACGGAATAAATTATGTTTGGCTTGGAAGTATTTGTTCCGTGTTTGTTAATAATTCTTCCAGGATGCTTGTCCTTGTGCAATTTATGTTTGTAAACTGCCCTCTACAGGAATAAATACGAGGAGGGGCAGAGGTATTTTTTTCCTAAATCATCATTTATTCATAAAAGAAGGTTTAATTTTGGAACGCTAAAGGATAAGACAATAATATTTTAGTTGTTCCTAGGAATTAAATTAAATGAGACAAAAGTAAACCAAAGGAAAGCTCAGTTAATTTGAAAGTTGTTATTTGTCGTACATAATATGATGCCCCTCGAATATGTTCTTGTAATTGGAGCGTGAAATTAGTGAGACACAAGTAAACATTTGAGACGGTAAGGATATAATTGTTTAGTTTGGTTATTGAATTAGTCGTTTTAAGGAAACTAAGAATTTATTAAGTATATAAAATTATTTTAATGGTCAGAGTAATCAAATATTTATTTATTTACATGTATTAAAAATAATTAAATTATGAAATATTAAAAGATGTAAAAGAAAAAACTCTTATCCTCTTATTTCTGTTGTAAACATGATTCAAAATGGCAAGACTTTTTATAAAGTTAGGTTGACAAGCGAGTACATCGTCCGTCCATCTGATGGCAAATGGATGCTGTGCCACATAGACATCTACATCCTCGATTAAGAATCAAAATCTAAATGCATTGTCATCCGTGAGGACTAGGATGGAACGCCTTGTTCACTATTCGACCCACTCGTGCTGCAACCACAATACGAGTATAACTGCAGCGTGGCTCTACCACATATATTATACACATTGTTGATGCTGAGAACACAAATACGCTATTTCATAATTACACAGCATGTGTTTATTAGGGGATTCCAATTAAATAAAATTCCCGAAGAATTGACTTAAATCCCAATATGAACCGGCGAATAGTATAGGGAACAAAATATTTTAATTGTTATCGCACCGAAAAATGCCGGGCCGACAAAAACAACTTAAAATATTATCCGCATTGACTTTTATCTCTAATTCTGGTTGAATATTAACAAGATGAATATAATCTCAGGTTTCGACACTCATTTTGGTATTTACTCGAAATTTTTTATCTAGATGCATTCTATTTGTTGTGGAATTCTCCATCTATAACCCAATTCCTATTCAAATCATGAACTCCGCAATCTCTTCCAAATATTATGTCTTCAATCAAAAAACAATTACTTTCTAAGCAATATCGAGATAACTTTGACAAAGACATTTCACTCTCGGCCGATCTGGTGGCGGCAATAGTGATTTCCCGTGGCCCTGAAATCGCGCCGCGCGAATCATCGCCCCGCCTGTCGCTTCGCCGTTCGCGCCGCCGATCCCCGTGGCCAGGCCGTAAGATGGAACGCCTTGTTCACTATTCGACCCACTCGTGCTGCAACCACAATATAGCTGCTGCGTGGCTCTACCACGTATATTATACACATTGTTGATGCTGAGAATACAAATACGCTATTTCATAATTACACAGCATGTGCGTATTGGCGAATTCTAATTAAATAAAATTCCCGTAGAATTGATTTAAATCTTAAGGTGATCCTAACTTAAAAGAATA
>CAJQZP010001358.1:0-301995 GCA_907164705.1 Parnassius apollo
AATATGCAGTACTACTCAGACATTGCCTTACATCTGGCTATCTATTGTGGAAGGAATAGTTTTACAAGCAAGTAGATGGAGATCACCTGTATCATTGTCGCCGATATATTCATGGAAGACGTTGAGGGGAAAGCCCTCCTTAGTGCACCTGTTACTCCAAGGTTCAACAACGGTCCGTAGACGAAACTTTCACAATTTTACCATCAGAAAAAGTAACTATATTTTTATAACATCTTAATATCATAAACTCTAAAATTCAATTTGCTATGGAGTTAGAGGCAAATAACGCCTTAACTTTCCTAGATGTGTTAGTCAACCGAAATCCTAACAACACCATAGGTCACACTCTGTATAGAAAAAAGACCCATACAAACCGATACTTCAGCGGTGAATCGTACCATCTTCCTTCACAGTTAGCTACCTACCTATGAGTAAATCTTTGTTACAGAGAGCACGAGGGATCTGTGAGAGCAAACATCTGGCCGACGAGCTTCAGCACGTCAAGCAGGTTCTGCACAACAACAAACTATGGGTCCCGCGCCTACGTCACAGTGACCGAGTGAAGCCGGCCACAGTCGAGCGTGTGCCTGCTGCGGCTACATCTTGAAGCGAGCTTCTATTAGAATACGGAACCAGTTTTACGGAATTTATCGCGTTTTATTCAATATTTTTTCTCGTAAACATAAGAAATCATTATACAAACAGGCATTTTCAATTTAAATGAAGGTCATATCAATCATTGATTGGCAAGACAAAAGAAAATATTGCTTTCAATAATCTGATCTTACGAGTAGTCAGTAAATTATATATAAAAAGTAATTAATTACATTTCTACTAAATGTACACGTACCGAAAGAAAAAACAATTACTGCTCCTTTTTAATTACTTTGCGGCCGTGTTGTAATAACCAAGACGTATTTAGGTTCTGTTAACGTAATGAACTAAAGAACTCGAAGAAACTGGGCTTTCCCATTACAAGATTAATTGAAAAAACTCATTTACTAACTTCAATGCTTTGGATCCATGATTACTGTACGAGCACAATAGTTGTGGACAGTTTTTGAATTAATGTTGTTTAATGTAAAATTGGACAAAAATATCGTATTTTAGACACGATGTTAATACTCGAGTATTGGTACTTCTTGAAATAGTATATGGGCAGAAAAAGTATGCACAAATATTCTCGCACAATACTCATTTAAAACCTTAACGGAATGGATTGATAAAATATTTTAATTGAGTTGAAAAAATATCGCCAGGCGGTTCGAGTGCTCATTTTTAAGCGATAACCATTAAATGTTTTTTATATATTTTATTTTTTATATATTAAACGCATGCTGTTGAATGAGATTCTTAATCGGCTATATATTTATTAATATCCTTTATTTTCTGAAAATAAGCAAAAACATAATGATTTTTTATATTTACGAGAACACTGCACAATGTGTAAAATGAGTATTTTTACTGATTTTTAACCCCAAATAAACAAACACGTGTAAAAAAGGTAACTTTTTGCCCACCAAATGTCATCTTAATTCATTCTGTACAAATATTCATCCAACAGAAAACACCTCCTTATGTATCTAGCGTGCTTGCAGCAAATAAGAGGATAATGCTTCTCGTCGCCAGTCAGATTATTTTACGTCTGGCTTAAATAGGATGGTTTCACCACCACCTATTACCGGATATGTGATCTTTTTGACATTTCCCATAGCCGCCATTTACAATTCGCACGGAATGAATTATGGTAGCAGCGTATGATGATCTATCTCTATGTAGTAGTGAATTATACAGGATAACTAATAAGACAGGCTTTTATCCATTAAATAAGATTTTAAGTGAAATACTTACATCAACGTGAACTACATTTGAAACACAAGAATAAGAATAAGTCGCGGTGAATATATGTATATCACTTCAATGGCCCATAAATATATTCTCCGAAACTACTTTACGACAGATTTACGCATGTGCTTTTGGTTTATTCATGTTTAAATAATTGAATAGAAAACATAATAAATAGGTTGCTTAGTTACTTATAATATTTTTATTATTACACTTATAACATTATCTTTCTTGGCTCTTCGCGTAATTTACATGTGATAATATATGTTAGAAGCTAAATTTAATTTTTTTTTTATATAGGATAAAGGTGACAAACGAGCATACAATCCACCTGATGATAAGTGGTTACTGCGGCCCGTAGAAATCTATATTTATCCTCCATTACGAATCAAAATGCAGATGCGTTGTCACCCGTGAGGACTAAGATGGAATGACTCGTTTTCAGTAAAAGGAGTCTCCGGTTCTCCACACTCACCATATGAAACACAGCAGCCTTAAGCTGCTATTTTACGCTGATATTCTGTGAAAGCGTGGTCCTTCCCTGGTCGAGCCGACCCATTCGTGCTACAACTGTACCAGTAATATAGCTGCAGCATAGCTCTACCACGTATAATAATTGTCTGCAAAGGACCTTTAAAAAGCATTGAATCGTTCGTAAAGATATTTTAATTAGAAAAAAAACATGTAGTGACAGCGTATACGCACTAGGTAACTCGTATCGTCCAGTGGACGTCGGGGAAGGGAAGCAAACCAGGAAATAGAGAACAGTGTCTTTCTGATATCAACTAGAAAATATATAACTGCGACTGCTGATCCGCCTCATAAGCGTGGCGTACTGTTGATAAATAAATTTATTTGGAGAAGATGGTTTCAAAAATGATTTATTTTGTTTGATGATAGTTTGAAAGCGACTGTAGCCTAATGGCTGGGCGTGGACCGCGAACTCAAAAAGGTCGTGGGTTCGAATCCGCCATTCAACTACTGGCGTGAACCACTCGTAACACAAGCAATTTAAGCTTACCACGAGTGGTTAATTGGGAATATTAGTAATGTTTATAACATTGTTAATATTCTTTTAAATAAAAAATAATGCATGCTAAACATATTTACATCCTGTTTTTTTAATTCCAAATCAAAAATAACTAAAATCGATTATTATAACGTCCACCAGAATGTTTGTTCTATTTTTTTTAACTTTCCGCTAAGAAAATTTAAATTGTTATTGTTTCTACCCCGTTTTTCGAAAATTGAGTTTTCATAAAATTTTGACGTTTTGAGGTCACAGGAAGCCAAACTGACAATTTGAAATGACTTGACTTGACTTGTCCGATTGAAATGAACTAAGCGGATTTTCAAAGTGTTTCTTCAAACTTAGATTTCCTATGAATTGTAACTAATTTGTACCGGTAGATTTTGAGAAATCTTAAAAATAAAAATTTTGAAAATCTTTTTTTTTTTTTTTGACGATTAAACGGTTTTGCCGTCCACGTCGATCGCCGCCGGTCCGGTCACAATCGGTTGATTCGTTCGTTGGATGTCGTAAACGAAAAATTTAAAAAACATTGATTTTTTAAATTACTCCGATATTTCATATTCAACGTCATAATTTGGTGAAATTTGGAGCGCTTTGTATTTGAAATTAGCGGGAAGTTCCAGGGATAGCCAGCAGGGCATTGAATTTTGTTTTCTGTCACGCTTAGAAACCATAACCTAGATTTAGTATCATGTTTATGAAAGTGCTAACACAGAATAAGTAAAGTTACTAAGTAGTACTAGGCTTTAATGTTATGATATAATATGTAAAAAAAGCATAAGGCAAAAATATGTAAAAAGGCATATAATATGTAAAAAGAAAAAAGCATAAGGCAGTAACGAAGAGATAAATTATATTTCTTTGACATACTTTGTTGACTTCTTTTAGCATATAACTAACAAAGTCACATAACCCAACGGATCAGTAAAGCGGCAATGGACCGCCTACATAGTTCGAAAAAGCGGCAACCGATAGGGAAGAAAGGTTCTCGAGTGGCACACTCGTAACGATAAGATTAGTATACAATATGTAACGTAATTAACGCACACCCTCAGACACCCCAATTAGTATATTATGTTATAATCATAATACATATACTGAATTTTAGTTAAATATTTTTATGCACTGATTATTTATCAAATTAGTTATACTAATTCCGGAAGAATGTTGTGGTCACAGTACAAATCCACGAACGTAAAGACTAACGTGCTTGAAATAAAGTTAATTTTTCTTTATTTTTATTGAATGACAGAATTAGTAATAATACAAATAAAACTGCACTCTTAAAAGTCTTATTGCCTTAAGTTAAGGACCATTTCAGTTTGTTTTGACTGTACAGATTTAGTGTGACTGTAATTTACGTAGTTTTAATTATTTTTGGGATAAAAAATTACCTATATTAAAAATGATAGGAATCGATTCAGTAAACGATTCTGAACAAACTACTTTCTCAAAGTGCGTTAATTATGTTACATGTTGTATATAGATATATAGGGCTGGTAAGAGACGCAGGACGTCGATGAATGCAGGTGGCACAGGCACAGGGCCGTGATTTGAAGCATTCTTTGAGGAAAGCGTATATTCCTAGGTAGACCCCTTCCCAAAGTGCCCTACTCTATTTTCTTCCAAAGTAACCTTTACTGCAGCAAATATAATAAATGTTAGCAACTATATGTACATAAGAATGTACAGTTTTAAGTTCGAACATCGAAGGGCGGTATCTCATCGCCGGTACTAACACAATTTCCCAGGCAATATCCGCATTCGATCTGAATCGTGGCTGCTATTGCGAATAGACTTTACTAAAATAAACTATAGGGTAATTGTTTGAAGGAATTTGATGGGTGAAAACTGCTTCAAGCGGCCTCATATCATTACCATTAGCCTATAAACTAAAAAAGATTATGTTTAGGGGAGGTCTCTCCTTTTATTCAATGTCAATGATTATTTACTTTTTGTATAATGCTGGAATAACAAATGGATTTATTGTCCACCTGATGACAAGCGGCTACTTCAGTTCATGGGCAACTGCGGCTAACTTTAAACAAATAAGGCTGCAGACACGTTGTCACCTCTGAGGACTTAGATGTAATTTCTCATAGTCTGTAATTATATTAATTATAGACACTATATAGACCGTAATACATCAGTGCATGCACAGCTGCTTGGCTATAGAAATAGGTAAGATTTAGAAGTAAGCTAAGTGCTTGTAGTCTACAGACAATTACGTTCAACATTAAACAAAGAAGGCTTAAGTGCGTTGTCATCTCTGAGGACTATTTTAAACGTGGTAGAGCAATGCTGCAGTTATATTAGTTGTAAAATTGTAGCAAGAATGGGTCGGCTCGACCGGGGAAGGACCACGCTCTCACAGAATACCAGCGTAAAATAGTAGCTTAATGCTTTTGTGTTTCGTACGGTGAGTCTGGAGAACCGGAGACTCTTTTTACTGGAAACGAGGCATTCCATCTTAGTCCTCACGGTTGTCAACGAATCTGCATTCCAATTTGTAAACGAGGATAGATGTAAATTTCTATGGGCCACCGCAACCTCTTACCATCAGGTGGACTGTGTGCTCGTTTGTCACCCTATCCTATAAAAAAACTATAATGCCTTACAGTCTGTAATTATGCCGGCTCTTTATCCTCTTCTATTGGAACACAGCAGTGCAAGCAGAACCAAATGGACTCCTAGTGATTAAAAGAATCCTACCACCTCGTGGATACAAAACTTTCACATCGTATTTTAAAACATAAGTATAGGTTGATGACGATTACGTTGACTACAAAAAGTAGTAAAAAATATAACGTTAATATGCTACTTATGTACGTATATAAATAACTATAAAGTTTATTATCCGTATAATGGAGACCTAAAGCAATCCATCAACTACTCTGTAGATGTTTTAAAACCGACTAATAAAAATGAACTCGGAGAGCCATTACGCCAGACCAATGATGCCAAAAACACCATTTTTCGGATGCCAAATAATTTCCTGATAAGTGTGAGATACGAGGGTGGATTGAAAAGTACTCGGCCTAACACAGATCCATTCAATTATAAAAATCAAATCTACCCACATTATTTAGTTCAGTTCAGACTAGTTCATTGTGTGAAGTTCGAAACGTGTGCGATAATTAGTTGTGATTTTATAAATTTATTAACAAAGTAATCGGACATAATTTCCGCGAATGGAGCAAATCGAGCGGCGTGCTGTCATTAAGTACCTCCATAAGAAGGGGCTATCATCAAAAGCCATCCATGATGACATGGTCAGTACATTAGGCGATTGTGCTCTGTTATATTCATCCGTCAAAAAATGGATAGCAGAATTTAAGCGTGGTAGAGGGAGTGTGAAAGATGAACCCCGCTCTGGAAGGCCTTCGACGTCAACTACTGACGAAAATATTAAAAAAGTACTTGATTTAATAATGGGAGACCGCAGATTAAAAATTAGAGAGATAGCCGAGATTATAGGCATCTCTTATGAACGAACTCAAAACATCATTGTCAACGAGTTGGGTTTCCACAAGGTGTCTGCGAGGTGGGTTCCGCGACTGCTTTCAGTTGAACAAAAAAGGACGCGATTGACTATTTCACGCGACTGTTTGGAGTTATTTGAAGCCGATGCAGATGATTTTTTGAATCGTTTTGTTACTATGGACGAAACATGGGTTCATTACTGTACACCGGAAACAAAACAACAATCCAAACAGTGGAGAAGACCTGGTTCACCACCCCTAAAACGGCTAAGTCGATTTTGTCGACAAATAAGGTGATGGCTTCAGTATTCTGGGACTCGAAAGGTGTGATTATGATTGATTATCTTGAAAGGGGTCAGACTATAAACTCTGATTACTACTGCACCTTACTACGTCATTTACGACAGGAAATAAAAGAAAAACGTCGAGGAATGCTCAGAAGAAAAGTCCTGTTTCATCAAGATAACGCCCGTGTTCACACGTCAGTACAGTCAATGGTTGAAATTCACAACTGTGGCTTTGAACTGTTACCGCATCCGCCGTATTCACCTGATCTGGCACCATCAGACTTCTTTCTGTTCCCTAACCTAAAAAAGCACTTGGGAGGTCAAAGATTTTCGACAAACGACGAGGTCAAAGCAGCTGTAGACGCATATTTTGACTCTAAGGAAGAATCATTTTTTTTCAACGGTCTAAATGCTTGGAAGGGGAGGTGGCAAAAGTGTATTGAACTTGATGGTGATTATGTAGAAAAATAAAAATATAACTGATTTAGTATGTGTTTATTTTCTTGGTTAGGCCGAGTACTTTTCAATCCACCCTCGTAAATTGTCATTGTTTAATTTAAAATTAAATAAATTCTTAGTATAACACATTTCATTAAAAAAAATATAATTTAAGGGTGGCAAACGAGCACGTAGTCAACCTGATGATAAGTGGTTGCTGTGACACATAGGCTAAGAGGAGCATCGACGGAGACCTAATATACGTCTGGATGAGAGATCAGCAGAAAGTCCAACAGGAAAGGTACATGATCTTACACATCTGGGATCCGCGTAAGCGCGGTAACCAGTTGTGTCAGACCATATGCCAAAGCAAAGTCATAAACAAATCTACCCACATGATCGGTTAAACGAGAACCAAGTCATTCAGTCATTGGTGGGCGTTAAAATCTTCAAGCATCACGATCTCTGCGGTTGGGACCTGTTATAGCATGGAGTCTGCAGCCATTTGAATGTGGTCGATGAGCCGGTTTGTATCAGCATTACCGCTATGGGACCTATAGAGGCACCCGTAGACTCGGGATGGTGGTCGCACTCTACGAGCAGCCATAAGATGGACAGGTCCGTACATTCAAGGCTGTCGAGGCGTCGAAAACAGATGTCCTCTCTGACGCACACGCGAACTCCAGCCCGGGCACAAAGGAGTGTTCTAATTTGTACCCTGGTTAGGAGAGATACGAAGTACCAGCTGGAGAGGACACCTGTGTCTCGGTTAGAAAGAGCAAGGCCGGCTTCGCCGTTTCCAGATGGTAGTGGATGGCGTTAAGGTTTAAATGAAGTCCCCTGGATGTTGCAGAAATTCAAAGATAGCGTGGCAGGGGCGCCTTTGACTTCAGTTACGAGTTCAAATTCGCCCCCCCCCCCTCTCCCAGAATACGCGGGGCAGCCTGAGCACCCACGCTCAGGAAGAGTAGGATAGCTTGGGCGTGGATGCTCAGGGAGGGATTCTCCGTCACCGGCGATGCTGGTACCCTCCTGGGATAATGTTTTATTTAACTCCGCTACCATGTTAAGGGGGGTGGGGGGAAATTGGAACTCCGGTCGCTTGCACTCACCAGACGAAATTCAGAAGCAGAGCTTCCACTTCACGCTGGTCTTCTGTGAGGTCGTGGTACCACCCCGGTTCGAGCCGGCCCATACGTGCAACAGCAAAGTCTGCCGCGTGGCTCTAACCCAATTAACATTATTTAGGGAAGATAACAGGATCGACAAACGCATCTACAATTAGATTATTAATCAAGAATAAGCCTATTTTTCACCCTTTCTTGTATAAAAACGTTACAGTTTATTTGTATGATCATGTCAAGGTAAGTATAAAATATATTCAATCATAACTTTTGTAATAAATTCTTATAAAATGTCACAGTATCGAATACCTTTAAGTGCACTCGCGTCGTATTTCAAACAAAGCGGCGTACTTTATAAGACGCGAGTATATTTCATCGGCAACCTTATTGCGTTCTGTGATTTATATTCGTTCGTGTTATCGTCGCACAATCCACAATATTAAGTTATTATTTCATTATTGATTCGAAACATTTGTGAGCGCTTTAGCGGTAAGACTCGTATATCGTGACGGCAAAGAGCATGACTCTTTTCTGCCGTAATATTGGATACATTTCCCATTGATTACCTCATTGGTCTGGTAGTCTAAACGCAGTTACTAATCAGGAAGTTTCGGGTTCGAATTAAGGGCCAAGCCAAAATCAGTTATTGGGATTTTCTGTAAGAAATTCTCAGTATCAACTCGTAGTCAGGAAGTTGGCGGTGTATTACAACCGTGCCTCGGAAAGTATATCAAAGTCGTTGGACCCGCGCCTAATCTCTCCGGTCGTGTTAGATACCTCGAACTATGAAAGTGAGAGAATGGTACTCCTCCACTTGACCGCATCCAGCGCAGAGCCACTTGAATCGTAGACGACCGAGTGCTTTCCGGCAGGCTCGATTCACTGGCGCTGCGAAGAGATGTTGCATCCCTTTGGATTGTTCGGATTAATCCCAGCCGGCATATTTCGTGAACGCACTACGCGGCAAACCTCCCGATACCATCCACACCATCTGGATGCTTGACAATTCCCCACTGTACGTTTTACTAGGAGTTTTATTCCGTGTAAGACCCCTCTATGGAATAGTTTATCACAGGCGATTTTACCGGACCGATGCGACTTAGGGACCTTCAAGAAAAGAGTTTACTCCTTTCTAATAGGCCGCCAACGCAACTGCAATTCTCTTGGTGTTGCAGTAGTTCAGGTGAGCCTATGCTCGTTTGCCCTCTCTTCCATAAAAAGTGAGTGCGCCCGTGCTTGCGCATACACTCGGGCACATTACTCCGTGACCAATATTCGGTCTGGAGGACATTATTATATGATGGATTATGTAGAGCAGTAGACTGTTGATAAGCTTTCTCTTAAATTTTTTTTCTCCTTCATAAGCACATTGAAGACTATTGATGACCAAAGGTCTCTCCTGCTACAAGAAGGATTAACTTAATCGCCACGCTTCTTAGATGGATTGACGACCGCAGCATCAGACGCCTCGCTGACGAACGCTGCTGCCCTTCGCTGCTCTGGATATCTTAAATCGAGGGTAATCGATATGGAATGGAATAGAATATTTTTTATTCAATGCAGATACACGGGAATACTTGTTGAAATTTGATTATACTTTTACTTTTCAACCAATAGTAAAGCGTAATCAGAAAAACCTCTGTACTTGGAAGAACCAGCAAGAAACCCAGCGGGACTTTTTAAAACTTTAAAATACAATATAATATGTTATACAATTAATATGAAAACATTTAGAAACAGCATGATAGCGGTCATCTCATTTCAAGGGTTTAATATCAATCATATACACCTTAGTAGTATAATAAAGGGTTATTTTTATTAAACAATTTTTGCTCAATATTTTTTATTTCATTACCCCATGAAGGAATTACTGACTTTTTGGAGTTAAGTGCCGCCATCTGTCAGAAGTGTGGCAAAATAATAATTTAAAAATTAATTCCATTAGCAAACTTTATCAATGTTTTTATAAAATTTAATATATAACTAAGAAAACTTGTAATCGGCATGGCAAAGGGAAGCATGCTCCTGATAAATAATGTACAAGAAAACGTTCATTAGCTTTAAAAGGCAATCTCTTATTGAATAGCAAAGAAAACTTCTACTCGAATGTTTTTTATTTTATTCCTTTCATAGAATAACGATCGTCTGTGTTTCTCAGATTTTATTTTATATTTATACTTTAATAGTCTAAACCTTGACTTTTGTTTCTTTTGTAACAATTTCGCATAATTGTACTGTTGCCGTGTCAAGTAATAATAGATGAATCATTTACGGCACTGAAAATTTCGGGAATCAAGGAAGTGACACAACATTACTATTTAAAAATGTATTTATTGCTTTTAGAAGTATTCTCCGCGAAATTTGACACACTTTTCCATACGATGGAACCAATCATTGAAGCAACCATTCCATTCGGAAGTTGGGGTCTCCAAAATGGCCGTTTTGTAGGCGTCCACAGCTTCTTCAGGTGATGAAAATCTCTGTCCACGCAATTTATTCTTTATTTTAGGGAAAGTATAGAAATCATTAGGGCTTAGGTCGGGACTGTACGGCGGATGGTCTAATAATTCTATGTTTTCTTGCTCTAAAAACTCTTTTGTTCTGTGTGCGGTGTGAGAACTCGCATTGTCGTGATGGAGGATGATGCGGCGGTTGCAGTTCTCTTTACGGAGTTCAGAAACGACCTGTGGCAAACAAATGCTAGCAGCTAGCTAGAGGAATAGTCGTAACATAGCAGGTTTTGGAGACAAACGTGGCCACCATTTTTTTTTTGCAACACTCCGTGAACGAACAATTTTTGTTGGCTTTAACTCATTTTCGAATGCCCAAACTCTTGACTGGTTTTTCGTTTCGGATTCGTACGCATATATCCAGGATTCGTCACCTGATACGATGTTGTATACAGCATTTGAGGATCCTGCGTGGAATCTTTCGAGAGTTCTGACGCACCAAGTAACGTGAGCCGCTTTTTGCCCTTAATAGAGCGAATGCGGTATCCATCGGGAAAACAACTTTTTTACACCTAATTGTTCATGCAAGATTATTTTTATTTGACTCATACCCAATGTCTAAAGTTGCCTGAATTTCGCGGTATGCTGTCGAACGCACAGCATCGACGCTTCCTTGGGTGACTGCAGTTTTTGGACGACCTTGACGGGGATCATCACTGAGCTTGACACGTCCACGTTGAAATTCAGCAAGCCAGCGATAAATTGTGGTTTTGGATGGGGCTTCATCACCAAATGCAGAAATCATCCGGTGAACACACTATTTTTGTGTTAAACCACTTCGAAAGTCATAATAAATCATCGCTCTTGAATTTTCTCGAGTCAATTCCATTTTCTCAACGACTAAACAAGTTTGACAAAACCTTGTGACAAGACCGAGAATCTTTTTTTAATTAAATAAATGGTATTCAATTTTTAAAACCAAGGAGTTTTCAATTAAAAAAGATTTTAATATGACAGGAACAGTGGAAATATTCTATTCCCGATACTTCTAGTGCAGCCTAGTATTATATATAAACTCATTTGCAAAAAAACGGGTGGTATTGATTTTTTTTCTGTCTGAAAAAAAACGAAAAAAGTTTAATTCATTTGAATTGAACATATTACGGGCCGGTTATAAGAATGCCGTAGTGTTTAATAAAATATATTTCAAAATTTTGTCTGAGGCTGGTTTTCTGGCAAAATTATTGCGCTGCTTGTGGAGGGTTGCAGTCAATGCTTCGTGGCTCAGAGGCTAAACGTGAGTCGTTGGACAGTCCCAATGACCTGACAGCGCTATCAAAGTTATTGCGCTGCTTGTGAAGGGTTGCAGTCAATGCTTCGTGGCTCAGAGGCTAAATGTGAGTCGTTGGACAGTCCCAATGACCTGACAGCGCTATCAAAGTTATTGCGCTGCTTGTGGAGGGTTGCAGTCAATGCTTCGTGGCTCAGAGGCTAAACGTGAGTCGTTGGACAGTCCCAACGACCTGACAGCGCTATCAAAGTTATTGCGCTGCTTGTGGAGGGTTGCAGTCAATGCTTCGTGGCTCAGAGGCTAAACGTGAGTCGTTGGACAGTCCCAACGACCTGACAGCGCTATGAAGGTTATTGCGCTGCTTGTGGAGGGTTGCAGTCAATGCTTCGTGGCTCAGAGACTAAACGTGAGTCGTTGGACAGTCCCAACGACCTGACAGCGCTATTAAAGTTATTGCGCTGCTTGTGGAGGGTTGCAATCAATGCTTCGTGGCTCAGAGGCTAAACGTGAGTCGTTGGACAGTCCCAACGACCTGACAGCGCTATTAAAGTTATTGCGCTGCTTGTGGAGGGTTGCAGTCAATGCTTCGTGGCTCAGAGGTTAAACGTGAGTCGTTGGACAGTCCCAACGACCCGACAGCGCTCTAAAAAGACCGGTTTCGTAAAGAGAGGGTCATGTACTGAACCACAGGATGATCGTTTTCTGGCAATTCAAGCGTTGAGAAATCGCAAATTTGTGATTTCAGCAAGAGGGGGTCACTCTTCATACTAAACTTTTATCCGCATAAACAATAACGTGTTTCATTTTTACTTAGTGAGCAGGTGCTTTCAACTTTAACATATTTTTTATTAACTTATTCAAAATTTTATGATAACACTGATGAAAACTATTCCTTGCGAATTAATTAACAAAATTTCTCTCAAAAACTCGCTACGGGCTCTTACAAACATTGGCTTTCAAAACCAAGTCAATGAACGTGTTCTGGGTTGTTTCAACAAGGAAATTTCTCTCGCAAACGTATTTGTTTCGACGTTTTCTGCAAATATCTGTGCAAAATTACGCAGCGAGTGAGATGTTTGATTTAAAAGTCAGCAATGAGGTAACATATTTCGAATAAAAAATGGTATTTAATATTTTAACGATGAAAATGTATACTTATTTACACATAGATTATCTCCAAAATAATAAAATTCGATTCTAAAGACCTTGAAACTTAGAGGTAGGAGAGGAAGTACGACGAAATGTTGGCGTTGGAAACTCGTGACCTATTTTAATAACTTCCTGCTTGATAGTCAAAAGACTTGTCTTTTGACTATCAAGCACGGGTGGGTTATCACATCCGTGGAATAAGAGAGAATGCTTTACTTGAAGTAATTACTTACAACAGTACCTAGTAGTGCCGGTGTGAGAATGTCAACTACCATATCGTACGACAGATAAAATCAAACCAGAAGATGGGCAGTAAAGTCTCTCTTATAACAAATAGAAAATTAAAAAACCAGCTGTTGCTGTTGTCAGAGTGGCAGGTTGTTAAAGCAAATATCTCCCATTTGAGGCATTCTACGCCCTAGACATTTTAGATATGATAGACTGTAATGAATGAACGATGAATGCACTACTTCTTCGAAACAGAAATAATTAACGGGATGATTGTCAAAAGTACTTGAAGTCGTCATCATCATAACAGCCCTTCACAAGTCCACTGCTGGACATTGACCTCCACCAAGGAATGCCAAAAAGCACGGTCCTGAGCCACCTGAATCCATCGACTGCATGTCTTACCAGGTCATCACTCCGTCTGGTGGGGGATCATCCTACACTTCACCTATTGATACGAGGCTGCCACTTAAGAAACTTTTTTCCCCATCGGTTGTCGGTTCTTCGAGCAATATGGCCAACCCATTGCCACTTCACCTTACTAATCCTTTGAGCTATGTCGGTCACTCTGACTCTACTACGGATATCTTAATTTCTAAGTTTATCACGCAGATAAACCCCGAGCATAGCCCTCTCCATATCTCGCTGTGCGATGTTGAGCCTTCTCATACGGTCATCAGTGAAGGTACACGTCTCAGATCCATAAGTTATTACTGACAACACGCACTGGTTGTGCAATCTCGTTTTCAGGTTTTGATGTATACCTGACAAGAAAATGTATCGTAGTTTCGCCAACGCTGCCCAGCTAAGTTGAATCCGTCGATTGACCTGTCGTTCGAAGTTGTACTTACCTAGTCGTACTAATTGTCCCAGGTAAACGTACGGTACAGGTAACGTCGGCAACAACTTCAAGCTTAGTGCTCTCAACAACTGTTATCCCATACTGAGATTTTCTCCTGTATCGTGGAGGCAATTTCCAAACATAAATTACATAAGGATAAAGATCCAGACCCACAACAATTACTTTTAAGCGTATGGCGTATACTTACTCTGTACGGAATTCGAACACGCAGCCCCTGCAGCTCAATATTAAGTCAGTGCGCCACGGAGCTATCTATATAATATTATTTTTATTTTTCGCGGGTAGGTGCAGAATAACACACAGCTATTTCTTGTGCCCTTGGTAAATACTAATTCGTAAAATGTCTTTAAGCCAAATATTATGATAACAATACCAGCTGATTAGTTCTCGTTAAGCATGCACTAAAGTCAATTTATCTGAAAAATACGAAAGAATCTAAATCACCTGTTTGGAATTTCAATAAATTAATTTCATTTTTGTCCGCCTATAATGCAGATTCCAACAATATTTTACAAACATCTCGAAATACCGCAATTTTATTACTTCTATACTATGGTGGACGTTTACATTATTTTATTTTATTAAGAGTAGATTCTTTGATAATATTTATATCATTTTATGTTTTTTATTTACGGATTAAATTAACAGTTATTTGAACAAAGTTGAAAAGGCTGGTTTTAGGGACATCCACTCAACATATATTTTTTGATTCTTCTACTTTTGAAATATCCGTTTTTTAGCTCATCCATTTCTATTCTAATTAATATAAAAAATAACTAACATTTCCGAAGAAGGATTAACTTAAGCATGTTTTTACTAAATAACTTCCTCTGCAATGAAATATGACAAATATTTTAACTCATTACCAAATGGCGCCACCTTGTGGTAGAAAAGGTCGTAGTAGCTCATTCAAATAATATCACACATTTTAGTACCAGCAGTGCCATCTTGTTGAATATAAGAAATAATATTAGAATAAATTTTGGTAACCACCGAGGTTTGAGGGCTGAATAAGTAGTGAATTCAGTTTTCTATATATGATATAGATGGCGCTACAGAAAAAAATATTAAATTTATGTAAGAGCCGTTATTTGACAAGTTTAGTGTGTAGGTCTAATTTTTTACTTGTATTAGAGTTTAGCACCCGGATGACCGAGCTTTGCTCGTTTTTTTTTTAAATTACATTTAGTTACAAATTACATACCGATGAAACATAAATAATATTTTTTGATCTTATTGACAAAAACTGAACTGGCTATTTGAATAAAAAATCATGAGTGCTATTAGTTTAATTAAAATTTTCGTATTTTTAAAAAATACTAAAAAAGGGCTCGAAATAACAGATTTTCTCATAAAAGAAGGGAACTTGAAAAAAAAGGAAAAAAAATCAGATCGAAGACAGGATGCGAACCAAGGAATTACGACTTCGCGACTGCCCGATATCCACTTGAGCTATAACGACCATTAACACAGTGTCAAAATTTACCTTCTTATATTGTAGCAGTTTTCATTGTCTGAAAACACGGACAAAAAGACATTTTCTAAAAATAAATCCTAGCTAGATCGATTTATTGCCCCCGAAACTCCCTGGACACTAAATTTTTTGAAAATCGTTGGAGCCGTTTCCGAGATTCCGATTATATATATACAAGAATTGCTCGTTTAAAGGAATAGGATGTAATCATTTACTGTCACTGATTATAATGTTTTATACAAAAAAGAAATATTTTTTCTCTTCATAATTTATTAAGTTAACTACTCATCTATTACAACAAAAGGGTCGCTACATCTTTGTCATTGCTAATAACTATTTTATACATGTATGTTTGTATAAAATCTTTTTCGTTTGCATAAATTTTACTGATACACAATATTTTCCACAGTCCTCGTTATAACTTAATAGTAAGCTTTAAAATCCCTATTTTATACATGTAGATATATGTTTCCTTTACACCGTTGGTTGCCTGGAAGAGATCGCTATGTAGCGATAAGGCCGCCAAATTGTACATGTAATCTGCTCTCTGTTATGTTCTTTGTAAATATATTTGTGGTGTACAATAAAGTATATTCATTCATTCATTCATTCATTCATATGTTTGTTTAAAATCTTCTTCGTTTGCATAAATTTTACTGATAGACAATATTTTTCACAGTCGTCGATGTCATTAAATCGTAAACTTTAAAAGGCCTCAAACTTTATTTGTCTAAAAACTACAATAATCACCATCCAGGGATTTAATTTAAATCACCATCACTTAGCATCCTAAGTCATGCAAATATGAAGGTACGCTTCTAAAGTAAACAATTCGCAATATTAGCATTATAAATATTTAGAACCCAGTTTGCCTAATAACAGCCATGAAACTGCTATTCCAGCATTTAGTTAAATAAATACCATGAGGATAAAGGAATTTAGCACATAAGGACAACCGCTTACCCGCCGTATATATACTACGCGTAAATTTATAAGTCGAGAACCTTGGGAGAGTTCACAGGGAACTCATTTCTCTATTTATCAAGTTGTGTATAGAAACACCATAACTATGGTATTGGTAAGTAAGTAGAGTGCAGGCAGCGCTGAATAGTACTTATCATAAAAGAAACATGTGTCTGAAGTCAAGTCTTTGCTGAACAAAGTCTCGGATTGGGGGCGACTGAATCTAGTCCAATTTAACCCTCAGAAGACACAAGTTTGCGCGTTAACCGCTAAAAAGAACCCCGTTTTCGTATCTCCTCAGTTTCAAGGCACTGCCCTTGTTGCCTCAGTCAGTATTGGAATCCTCGGCGTCGACAATCGAGTGACGTGCAATTTCGTGGTCACTTGGAAGAGAAGGCCAAATTGGCCTCTAAAAAGCTTGGCCTGCTCGGCAGAACGGGACAGTTTTTCATGCCGGCACACTGCCTGCAACTTTACAAGACGCAGGTTCGGCTGCACATGGAATACTGTTCCCATCACTGGGTTGGAGCTAATCAGTGCCAGCTCCTTCCACTTGACCGCATCCAGTGCAGAGCGGCTCGAATCGTCGACGACCGAGTGCTTTCCGATCGGCTCGATTCACTGGCGCTGCGAAGAGATGTTGCATCTCTTTGAAAAATTCACGAACAAAACAAAAATGAAAAAAAGTAGATTTTTTCTGAAGGTTATTTTGTTGCTATCAAATCCTTGTCAATCTGGTCCATAAAAGGTTGTGGAATGTAATGGTATGATGATAATGGAAAATTTGAATTTGTTGTCAGAGCGATCCAGACATTCTGACATACTACTTCTACTCGTACATCTGCCTAATGCATGAAGATGTTATCTTGTGATAAGCTAATGGTAAGGTGTTATATGATAGTTAGACTAATAATTTGGTTTGGGAATAAAGCTAAAAATTAGTCTTAAACAAGACTTGCCTTGAATAGACTCATATAATTATAGTTTAAGAGCCGTCTCGCCGGTATTTGTACAATATTTTAAAATGTTTGGTCTAAAATTGCTTCTATTCATATCAACGGTAGTAAAAAAGGTCTTTGTAAAAGGATTGGTAAGAATGGATTTCGTCCTCTCTGAACTCTCTTTTCGTATTTGTTTTATGTAGCCAATTCTGTATGGGTTCATCTTTGGCTATAATACTAAAATAGCAGAATTTCTTCATCACATCCGACAGTGGCATGGTGCGTCATGAAGATGCTTGATCTTGAAATTTATATGGTAAACAAATCGCGGCCGCTTTTAGTCGTAGTTACATCGGCTGGACGACCCAAGTGTCAGCCCTCCGCCGCCGATGGCTTGACTCCGAGTGCGTTTTTGTGAAGCACGCGTTGAAATACACAATTTACTCCCTGCAGATCCACTTCTGGACGGCTTCCCGCTTTAGTGTGGCTTGAGCTTTAAGGTTTGGTTATACTACATCTTCAGAAATAATATTTTCGAGTAAATCGAAATAACCTTGCTTGATTGTGTAAATATGCTCTCGATTACTTGCAATATAGATCCATTGTATAAAGTGCCACAAATGTATCAGGAGACGCCAAGAGATTGTGCTTTACTGTTTAATTTTAAACAATTACCATTTCCATTAAAAGTAGCACTTCAATGACACTTACCAAATCTCAAAGTCAAGCCTTAAAAGTAGTGTTATTACATTTTGGTATGTAACTTTTTTCCCATAGTAAGCTCTACGTATATAGTATAGAACCGTTTGCTGTAGAGCTTACTACGTAGGGTATAGTTACTATTATTACTCACGTGTTTCTAGAACCTAAAATCTGCATGATTTATGATGATTTACTGCAACTTTTGTTTAAAAATAATTTGTGATAAATTTTTTGTCGGTTTTTATTAACTGTGATCAGAGCCGCGAATATGAGCTAGTCAAAAATTAATAAAATATAAGTAAGAGAACGGCGCACACTTGCAGGTAATTAAAACTTAAGTATGAAAATATGTTAACAGCAAAACACGACAAGGTGATAATTAAATTAATAGCAGTGGACGCATAATAACTTGTGTAACAGAAAATTATGGAAATTGTATGTATCAGGAGCCGACAACATTTCGTGGCTTTTTTATTGAAAGTATCCCGGTATTTATCTAACCAATAGTCACCCAATGTTGTGTTTAGGTTTGAAAGGCTTAAAAAGTTAGTTATTCAACTTAAAAGTTAAGGATACCTACGATCACAATTCCTGGGTAAGGTGATTGCACACAATTTATTTTTAATATTATTTAAATATGTAATTACAATAGTACACCGCCGGCATCAATAAAACTGTTAATTTTTGCAATTTTAGGTACTGGTTTACCTAGTATTCGGCGGTAAAGGAAAACATCGTAAGGAAACCTGCATGCCTGAGAAATGAGAAAAAAGATATTTCGTAGTTTGCCAATACGCATTTGGGCAGCGCGACGGACACTTCCTTGCCTTAATATCCTCTCAGAAATGGGGGAGGCCTGTGCCCATCAGTGGGACGTATATAGGCTATAACTTAAATTTTTAACTTTAACAGTATAATTAATTTTACTAAGTGATACAATCAATCAGAAGAACTTTAAATAAATAAATTATCATAGCTTTTCTTAAACTCTGAATTACGTGCTGGTTGAATTACTTGGTAGACGTTAGAGCCATTTCGGAACTAGTGAGGTATTTTCTGAACCAGTGGTGGAGAAAGGGAGACCCTTTTTAATTGTCACGTGGTATTCTATCTTAGTCTTCTTAGGTTACCGCGCTTTCGTAATTTGATTTAAGATGTAGATGACCTGTGTTCGTTTGTCACTCTTATTTTTTTTAAATAAACTTTTGTTATAAAATGCTTAGGATACCTGTCTGATATTTCAAGTTTTTCATGTTAAAATACATAAATATAAAATAAAATGAAGCCAAACTATTCACCTAAGACTATTTTGGCCTGTTTTATTGAGTTTAGTAATGATAGTGCAAAATGATAGAAGCCGTGAAGAACGTAAAATCCACACTTCGTACTCCACTAATAATCTTTACGATCTCTGCATTATGGATTCCAAATAATGTAGACGGCTTGAAGAAAACGTTATTAAATGTGTATAGGTTTGTCCTATTTACGATTATCCTTGGTAAGTTTTTTTATTTTTTGGTGCTGCAGATTAGGGCTTCAAATAGAATTAAAATAGTGGTAACGATGTCAATGCCAAAGGAACGTAGTTGTAACTTTGTATAGTTAGTTGTTGTAACGTGTATAGTTAAATGATTTAAATGCCTCGTTACCACTAAACAGGGTCATCGGTTCTCTACAGTACCGATACAAAACAAAGCAGCATAAAGCAGCTATTTTACGTTGGTATTCTAATAAAAGCGTGATCCATCCCCGTTCGAAGCGGCCCGGTTCTGTTGCAACAATAAAATAAGTAGAGCGTAACTACCTTGTAGAGGTTATTCTAAAATATAGTACATGTTTTAGACTGTTCCTTTTGTAAGGTAGAGAAGTGCATATAAATATATTCAACTGTCCGTTTAGCGTTTTGTTCTCTGTCAGCCCGTAGATATCCACCGCCGGAAATGGGTTTCTCCCGTTTTAGAGAGGAATCGTATTAACCGCACACTTGATAGGCGGAATAACGCAATGTAGCGTATATCAATTTGTATATTATTCTAAGTTAGTGTTGTAGCTCGGAGAACCGGCAACACTGTATTAAAAAACGCAATAATTACACGTAAAAACAAATGACAATCGAAAAAAGATATTTCTAAACATGCTTGCTTTATAATAACATTTACTAATGTGTGTGGCCAGCACCCGCGATAATTACGACAGGAGAAATTATTAAACTTTCTTTTTCGTTCCTTTGATATCGTCTATATGTATGGGTTATTTATATTCTAATCTATTCTATTTAATTCTATTCTACTCTCTTCTATTTTCTTTTTTCTTTTGTAGTCTATACTAAGGCCACAGACATCGATCCCTATCAAGAATGATAGGCGAGCCTAAGAAATTAATAAAAACCTTATTCAAATTTCAATAAAGGAGATGGCTGGGTCGTACCATCTACTTGAGATCCTATAATTAATATTCAAAAGCTGAAGTTAGCCCCGGCTATCTATGACGTACGTCAGATATCTCAGTTAACTGTGGATGTTTTGTAAACTCAGTTATATTTTATGTGTAGCATTTTCAACATATGTAACATCATATAAATGGAAACATTATCATACAGGTTTAGCTACACGATGTTTTCCTTCACCGTCTAGCACGTTGTAAATCATAACTTAGAACAATTTACAAATTTGGTGATCCATATATCAAGTGTAGCAATGACTTATTGTCCTTTATCACGTTGTAGATGCAGTGAGATGGTAAGAACCATGCATCTAGTTTAAGCATAAACGCAGAGTTTCATGACATCTGTTCATCCATTACATTCTATGATAGATTACTACTGAACACCGGCCTCCCCATAAATTATTCCTAGAGGATATTTCGCCATAGTTGCCATGCTTGGAAAGCGGGTTGGTAACCACGGTTTTTATTATTTTGAGTTTAGTAGAGCTTCTATCAGGAAGATGCAACTGCTCATCTCCTATTTTAGTTTCTCTCTGAAGTCACTTACGATACCCACGGAATGATATGGGGTAGTGGGTATTCTTACTCTGCCACTACACGTTTCATGACGTGTTTACGTGTTTACGTGTTTCATGACAATAAAAAGAAATTATTTAAGTTTCCTCAATTAAACTTGATCGTCATAAAATTGGTATAACCCAAAACAAGTTCAATTACAGGAATTAACACAACTGCTGAAGCAATTGAAATTTTCATGGTTTGGGGCAATATGTCATTAACAATGTCTTCAATGTTTCTCCTGTTCACCAATTTGTCATGTATCACAAAAGTTTTGAATTGCATATTAAGAAAGAAAGAAATCCAAGCAATGATAGACGAGGTTGAAGAAGAACTGGGTGCAGTGAGTGGGGAGGAAGAAAAAAAGATTGTTGATAGGTAAGATACAAGAAAAAAAATCTTATAAAACGACAATTGCAATTTCTAAAAGTCATGGGTTTAACCTATTATTTGACTACCTTTTCATAAAATTGAATTAACAATTAACATTCCACCTAAGAACCACCTACTGCAGTCTATGTACAGCTGGAAATTTCTTCAAAAAATAAGTTTTAGAGTTCGAACCCAGAGTTCGAACCTACCTCACAGGTCGTAATTATAAACCGAGGCAGAAAAGGAGTGTTATCTTGTGTCACCTGCTGCGTAGAGAATAATGTAAATTACTTGTTTGTACTGTACAGTCTCGACAATGATGTTAATGATGATGATGATATTCATAAAGAGACAACGAGTTTAATTTCCACTCAGACAAACAGAGTAGTATCAATTATCTTAATTTACTGTCCTCTTCTTTTTCTTCATGAGCACACAAATTTCCACGGCTGAATCAAGTTCGCTTCCATTATAGGGAGACTTAACAGGCAGATTGAAGATCCAAGTTTAAATCGTTCCGCACTACTAGCACTGCTCCACTATTGTCGCGGCGGCCTGCCTCAATGGAGACTAGCCATCGGCGCAGGACCGGATTATAGTGCCCAAGCGTATACGCAAGCACAGATGCACTCTCTATTCCCTAACTTTCATGGTCCGATGGGACGGTAAACTGACACAGCCGGAAAAATATCAGGCGCAAGACCAACGGCTTTACGTGCTTCCGAGGCTCACGGGTGAGACACCGTCAACTTCCTGACTTCGGGCAGCTACTAAAAATTTCTTAATGGAAAACTCAATAAGTGATATTTTTGGCCAACCCGGGATTCAAACCATGATCCTCCTTATGATCAGAAGTCGCACTACTATAAGAACTAGACTAACCAGGCAGTCAATTCACGAAATATTACTTTCTGAACATTCAGGCTTACTTACAATGTTATATTCACCACCGAGTACGTTGTATATCAGTTTTGAAATAGTTTATTAACACCATAAAGATCCACGTTGCATATCTAATAAAATGAGAAAATATCATTAAGGACATCTCTCGAGTGGCAGCCTCGTACTGGTAAGTGAAGTGTAGGGCGGCATACAACAAGATATATTGACGATCTGTTATAGCAAACAGGAATGATATGAATGCTATTAGGTGTTAGGGTTGCTTTTCTAGATGGGAGTGAATTGGAACCACCTTCTTGCTTTTTTGCCATCAAATAGCTTTGTTTCGTTTTAAGAGTATACAAGCCAGTATAATTACAGGTTGCGAGCCATTCTATCATCCGAGGCCAGATGTGTTGTATCATAAGACACGACACATCTGTCACGTTCTTTGTATCCACTTGACTTTGACTATACTGGATGACCTTTCTTACCGTCTGGAAAAATTAGGGTGTAACATGTGTTTTTTTCAAACGTGTAATTCAAAATTTTTGTTTTAATTTTTAGTAAAATATTAGTGCCATAGGCTCTTATTCCGTTCACATGTTACACCCAATTTTTTTTTTCAGACGGTAAAATAGGTCAACTAGTATATGAGTTTTGATAGGTCGTAATATATGAATTAATCTAGTATTACAGTGAATAATGGTAGCTCGTAGACTAAGCACTCGCACCATACGCGAGCCAACCTTTGAGTTAGGTCTTAACCAGCACCAATGAACTTGTTAATACAATTTTCGGAATTATCTTACTACGTCACCGCTTGGATGAAGGAAAATATCGTGAGAATATGTTTATTTCTCAACAATAAAATATACTTAAAAAATTTAAAGTTCACGAACATGCAATGGTACAGCGCAGCGAACTAATTGTTCCCTAGTTCTCTCAAAAACGTGATCTGTATCCAGCTGTGGGGCGGATTTAGACTATAACTTTACTTCCTTGATTGCATAAATAATATTTCCTATTTTATATATAAAAGTTAAAAAAAGTCTTCTCATACATTTTACTTACAGCCTATATACGTTTCACTGCTGGGCACAAGCCTCCTCCTATTTCTGAGAGGGTTTTTAGGGCAAGAAAGTGTCCACCACGCTGCTCCAACGCGTGATGGTGAACTTTACATGTCTTCAAAATATTTTTATTTTCATTTCTCAGACATGCAGGTTTCCTCACTAAAATTTCCATTACAATTTCATTGGTGCGGAAATCTTACTCACTACTATTTACAGCGAGCGCGAACCGTCTGAGCTACCACGGCTCTCTATAGGTTTTTTTATTTATACATATTATTAATTTAATAAATATATTAATTTTAATATTTTTGTATTCTCAGTGGTAATCGGGTGACGAGTATCCAAATGAACATATACTTTGGCTTTTCAGTAATGTCAATTTTAAGCTTAACCATCACACCCGATGAAGGCCACCTACCTTTCCGGGGCTGGTAAGTTGTTGTGGCCACAAATACTTTATTCTGATAAAGCTTACTTTAAGTTCTTACGATCGTCAAAATGTATCACTGGGTCGTAAACTAAGAGGAAATAACTTTTTCCTGACATTTCCCATAATCAACTTTATTATATATTAACATTTGATAATGGAAATAGTATAATACCATAAAAACAATGTGGTCCTTTACGTTACGCGTATGAGGAAGCTTAAATTCATTTAGTAAGTTATGAAGATGGCTACCCTCAGTGACCTGCGTTATAATATTGCATAATGAAGATATCCGCTCTAGAACTATATTAATCGTTATAGCCCAATTAATCAATGACCTGAAATGCCAATGGGCTGCTCATATAGCACAATGGGCGTTCCTCAGGGATCGATTCTTTGCCCATTCCTGTTCTTAGTTTATATTAATGAATTACCTTAACTTTTAGGACAATCAGGATATTGCATTATTTGCAGATGATGCCTCTTTAATTTTTGAACTCAAACGACAGTTAATTAATTTAGATAATGTCAATAATGCTCTATCAAAATTAGTCCTTTACTTTTTTTGATAGAGCAGACGATAGAGCTTTACTTTAACGCCAACAATTTGCTCTTAAACGGCAATAAGAAAAAATGTATTAAATTTACAATACCTAGCGTTAAACATTTAAATTCCAATTTTTTTCTCTTCAAAATTTCTCTCAAAATTTACTCCACAAAATTAGTAATTCATTTATGGGGCAATGTACACGCTTTTACAAAAAATTCCAGATAAATTACAAAACTTGTCAATAAACAAGTTTAAATGTTTTTTTAAAGAAAAATTGTACAAAAAGGGTTATTATAAAAATCAAAGCTCTTGAATGGGGAAGAGTTGAGCCTTGTGGATACCACTGGTTTTTTTTTTTTTGTATTACTATTGACGCGAAGGTTCAATGGGGCGCCCATATATCTAAATTAGCAGGCAGAATTAGTTCTGCAGCAAATGCTGTAAGAAAGACTTCTAGTCTCACCAATGTTGAGATAGCTAGATTAGTTTGTTTTAATCACTTTCATAGCGTAATAGAATTATGGAAGCCTTATGGAATTTTGCTATGGGGTAATGGCACTGACATCGAAGCCACATTTGTTTTGCAAAAGAGCCGTATTAAGTTATAAATCATCTGATTTATAACTTAAATTGCAATGAGGCCCTTAGAGTAAAAATTTGAGAAATAGACGTATAAACTTTGGCATCGCAATATATCTATAAAAATGTAATATATATAAATAAGAACATAAATAGCTTTGATATGAATAAAGATGTTCGTACTTTTAACAACCAACATAAACTTGTAATGATAGTTAGTATAATCAGTATACTCCAAAATTAGTAATTCATTTATGGGGCAATGTACACGCTTTTACAAAAAATTCCAGATAAATTAAAAAAAAATTGTAAATAAACAAGTTTAAATGTTTTATTAAAGAAAAATTGTACAAAAAGGGTTATTATAAAAATCCTCCATCATGCTGGTTTTATTAAAACTCATTGTACAAACAAAATTATAGTAAAGTGAAATATGTTTTAAAAAAGTCCCGCTGGGTTTCATGCTGGTTCTTACTGGGACAGAGGTATTTTCCAAACCAGTAGTAAATAAAAATGACTTTTAATAAGTATTATGTAAAAATTATTCTATTCTAAGATGATTATAAACAAGGAAGAACCGGCAACCGATGGGAAAGAAAGGTTCCCAAGCAGCATCCTCGTATAGGCAACGCCACGAGTGATGGAACTGCGCAGAACCGAAAAATAGGTGTCGACACGGTGAGGTGTGAGGTACGGGGAAGCGAAACCATAGCAACGGACGACGCGCTACTCCCAACTAGTTTCCTCCTGCGTCCCGTCGCACGCGCACCTTCATGTGTCGTCTTGTGTACTATCGATGTCGAAAGTGTTAGCGACTAACTGTTATAAAATTTTAAATTTTTGCAATTACTTATGTACTTATAAAAATATTGTTCTATAATATTTTCAAATAGTGTGCAAATATTTATTACTTTATAAATTTTTTTTGGGACTATTTAAAATAGCGTAGTTCGTAGTATATTGTACAAAGTTGTAAATATTTTGTTATTTTCTACAAGATGAAATAATATATCCTTATAATCGAAGGCTATCGCATAGTAAGGTTTAAACAGCAATTACAAATACAAAACATTTTATTTCTTTAACTAAGTGTACATAAAATGCAGAATATTATTTAGAAGCATTTAAAACCTAACGATGATATATAAATATATCGTTCAGTTTTCGTGAAGACTTTGATGTGTAGTTATAATGTTGACCTTTGACTTTTTACATATTAAAATGCCGTAATAAAATTTTCATTTTTCTGCTTGATTGTATATGCGCCGTAGACTTATATTATATATAGATATTTAATTTCATCTTACGTAGCACGACCTTTACCGCGTGTGTAGATCTGCAAAGACACACAA
Source organism: Parnassius apollo (assembly GCA_907164705.1). NCBI lineage: Eukaryota > Metazoa > Arthropoda > Insecta > Lepidoptera > Papilionidae > Parnassius > Parnassius apollo. The sequence continues at coordinate 26,508 of CAJQZP010001358.1, forward strand.
AACTTGTCTTTGCAGGTTAATAAATTCGCAATAAATTCAATAAATTCAAATTCAAACCGTGTTTTGAGGTGTTTCTTAGGAGGAGCCTATGTTCTACAGTTGAGTAGTAATGGACTATAATGATGATGAACTGTACTAACTAACAAACTCTACTAATGGTAAAATAAAGATAAAACCTGACCTCATTTCTAAATAAGTTAAGGATCAATTAGTTCGGTCCGGATATTAATTTCTTGCATATACTTAAACATGCAACCACAAGACCTTCCGGGCACTTCCATGAGCTTTTAAGATATCATTGATTCGAGAGGGGAATAGTGTTTACCTTACGGCAAACTTAAGAAAAACTAATATGCTTGCACAATACAACGGTAACCAGTAAAGGTTTATGACATAAAGGATTACTATAATATGTATGTAAATTAAATTAAATTAAAGATTTCTTTTCATTTAGGTACCCATATGATACAACAAAAGCTCCAGGGCTACAGTTAACTTCTGCCTTTCAGGTTAGTAAATAATGAAAAATGACATCTATATATTTTTTTTAGTTTTATTATATATGAGCCGAGGTAGATAAGTGCCTGCCGGAAATTACAGAATACGTGAGTCGCCGAGCCCTATGCCAATATTACAAACTGTAAATTGCAATTTTAGGTGCTGATATACACCTCTACTGGGGTTAATTTTCTGGCTATGAGGTATTTCTTCTTAGTTCCCAGAGGAGACCACGTCTGTGGCCTGTTTTATTTGAAGTTGGCGTTTGTGATAAGTGCACGTGCCCATGAGCTGCATTTGCGACTTGCCATATATTTGCCAAATAGGTAAAAAACTAATATTTATGTAGGCTGTTGCTAACCGTCCGAGTATTGAATGAATAAAAATATTTATTTATACTATCCCTACTACCTATAGCAATTTTGAAATTGAAAAAAAAGTTCCTTTAGTACTATTTTATTTAAATATTTAAGGTTTACATATTATATCGTCGAATCATTACTTAAACAAAATGTAAATGCGAGCAATAAAACTATTATTTACGGATTTTATCGCGTTTAATTACTTTTATTTTATTTTTACTATCCCGACGTTTCGGGTGCTTTACAGCACCCATGGTCACGGGGGACTGAGATGTTTGACGTCCAATGTCATAGTTAGTCCGGCTACCTTCAGTTTTTGAATATTAATTTTTGGTCCGATTTATTAAAATCCGATTTATTTAAAGATGAATACGATCCGATTTATTTAAGTTTATTAAAATCTGTGTGTAATAAATAATTACACCTCAACTATCCATTTTTAATACTAGGTGGAGTCTGTTGTGTTTCCTAATTTAATGAAGCATAGTAAAGGGATATCTTTATTTGAATCTGGTAGTACATTGGACCCCGCCAATTTATTTCTGTACTGCCAACACTTAGTAAGATTTTTTATTGCGCAAACTTGTGTCTATATTAATGATTTTTCTTAGATAGTAGGGGACAACCATGATATAGTATTATTTTCTGATGATAAATCATTAATTTTCAAATTAAAACGACAGTTATTAAAATATGACGAAGTAAATATAATAAAGTAAATATAATGCTTTATCTAAATTATTAAATTGGTTTAATGTTAATAATTTGCATTCAAATGACACTAAAACTAAATGTATGTAATTCATAATACCAAATATCAAACATCTAAATACCAATGTAATTTGAAATGAAGCTGAGTATTGTGTACCACCATTTTTCTTTGAATCATACTAGACGCAAAGCTTCAATGGGCCTCCCATATAATACGAGTAAAATTTGCAAGCAGACTTAGTTCTACAGCACATAATGAAAAAAATTTTAGAAATCCAATCAGTATTGAAATAGCTAGACTAGTTTACTTTAGCTATTTTCATAACATAATGTCAGATGGTATTTTGTATATGGACATGTGATTGACATTGAAATTATTTTAATTTTATTTGTTTTACAGAAGAGGGCCATGAGAGCAAACTATGGTTTAAAACCTAAAGAGTAGCTCAGACAAAAATTTAAGGAAATTAATATATTAGCTTTATCTTCTCAATACATTTATGAAAATGTAATGTGCGTACACAAAAATAAAAGCAGTTTTAGTAAAATAAATGATATTCATTCTGGAAATACTAGGAAAAGACACAAGTTAGTAGTACCAGTTACTCGAATCCACCAAGTCAGTAACTCTTTCTTGGGGCGATGTATAAATTTTTACAACAAAATTCTAGAAAATGTACAAAATTTCATCCTGCTCAAAGTTCAAATACTTTAAACTTAAAACTAAGTATGTAGTTTGATAATAGCCCCTGGGAACATTGAGGTATTACTACTGCGTATAGAGAAGGCAACGCCTTTCATGATTTTTCGCCACGCTTTGCGGTACACTGTACAGCAACTGTTTAGTGGATGTCCAACGCCCGCACAGACGAGTCGCTCGAGTTCGCTTCGCATAAATAACAACTTCAAAGTGCCTGGTTGTATTCTTAAAGACTGCAGTATACATCCCAGAACATCAAAACCGCGTGACCTTTGGCCTTAAAGGTAGCTCATTTTTGGCAATACACACCGTCCAAGAATTATGTATGGATGAGCGACACAGATTTGCCTTAGCAAGATGATTCGGAGTCGAGACATCAGTGTTGATGAACATATCGACAAAAGATTCAGTCGATGCTGCTACTTATTTCAACGCCAACGATTAAAGTGAAAGTTGCCAATTATCACAAATTTACACCTTTCGCGACATCTGGGTTTTGTCTCAGATTGTTCTGTGTCCATTATTGGATTCACTGACGTTGATGAACGGACCTTCTGTGGTGTCGTATATTTACGATTCCCAGTACCGAACGGACTTGGACTCTACTGCCTCTGCCCATCTATGAGTCAGGTAGACGAGAATATCACCAGTTGATCGACCACGACGAAAACTGTTTTGGCGGTCACTAATCTGCTGGTGATCCTAAAGGTACCTCATGGGCTGGCAGTTTATAATGGACTCCATTATTTTTAAAAACAAGGAGATGATAGAGATAGGCCTGTAATTGGACGAGTTCAAGTGGTCGTCATTTTTAGGGATTGTGTGGACCAAAGCTGTCTTCCATGAATTCGGAGTAGGATTACCGGAACGGACGCATTAAAACCGGTATCAACTCTGGAGCACACACCTTCAGCACAATGGGAGGGACTCCATCAGACCCATTCGACTTTCTGACGTCCAGGGAGAGGAGTGCTTTTCGCACCGAGCGGTGTGTTAACTGCACATCTGGCAAAGAGAACTCACACTACGGGATGGTTGGCGGTGTACTCCCCTCGTCATCAAGAGTCGAGTTGGAAGCAAAGAGAGAGCCTAACAGATAGGTTTTCTCCTTTGCGGTATGGTCCAGTGGAGATGGCTAATAGAAGTTACCTTGGACAGCCTTGGCGAGAGACCGGAATGCACGGGTTTCCGAAAAAAGGCAAACTAGTTTTTCGCCAATTCTGCCGATGTGCTCAGACCTTGCCTTGGAAATGAATCTTTTGAAGGACCTGGAGGCGGAATGATACTTCCTTTTAAGAGCGCTAGTGTTTACATCCCGTTCACGCTCTATAGTGCTCCTGATTATAGCGTGATGCTAATTTACAGGAGCGATCGAATATTTTACAGGAGGAGAAGGAATCGTGCCTCCGGTCACCTGCACTTACCAAGCGAAACGCAGAAGTAAGCCTCAACTTCACGCTGGTATTCTGTGAGGACGTGGTACCTCACCGGTTCGGGCCAGCCCATCCGTGGGACAGCAAAAAGATGCCACGTGGCTCTACCACTGTTGTACTGTACTTTGCTAGTAGTAACATATTCACTCTTATCTATAACATCCTTGGGGATACCAAATCATAGCTGTACGTACTCGTACAATAAACATATTAACAAATGTTTGACTCAAAACTTTGGACTCGCTCAGGGATTGAGTAGCTTTTTCTTAGTATATAAATTTTATGAATCGGCATTTGTCTACGCAAACGAGTCGCGGGTGGGTTAGTTAGTCGCCTATAAGTTTTATTATACATCTTTTCACTGACTTAAAGTTAGCCATTTATTTATGGAAATTAGATCAAAAAATGTAGTAATAGTAACTGATCGGAGCTTGATAAAGATCCTCGTCTTCTGGTTTGTTTTTCTCTGAACCACGAACGATCGGGGGTAGTAAATATTCTCACACTGCCCCTACACAATCATTTTCAATTTATAAACCTTCAAATTACCGACAACTAATAGGTATTATCATGGCTACCGATATATGGCAGTAAACCATCTCGTTAACGCTAGGCGTACATTCCCAGACCAGCATCAGCAGACTATCTATTTTATTTTTATTTTATTGAATAAGGTACACACACAGACAGTAGTTATACAAAGGTCTAAAATTCAAAGTATATTTGTGTTGATCTAAACTACAATCCAAAAAAGTGTACACGGCATAATAATATAACTGCAGTATAATCTTAGTCTTAGCAAAAATAAAACAGATAACAAATACATTAAATGAGAGAAACACAAACACATAAATTTCTTTTAAATCTAACCAGGCTACTAGCGAATATATCTAGATGTACGTTACTACGCTTAATCTCGTCGTAATCATGGCACATTTAACAACAGGGTTGAAGAAGGAAGTGTTATTCTTGTGTACGTCTAACCTGTAATTTGTACGATGTAAGTGCTACTAGCCAGTATGCTTTTAAAACTTCATCGGAATAAGACGGGTGATCTTTAATCCTCCTACAAAATGTTTTTTTTTTATAGGATAGGGTGACAATCGAGCACACAGTCCACCTGATGCTAAGTAGTTGCTGTGGCCCATAGACATCTACATCTATCCTCGATTACGAATCAAAATGCAGATGTGTTGTCACCCGTGAGGACTAAGAGGGAATGCCTCGTTTCCAGTAAAATGGGTCGCCGGTTCTCTACACTCACCATACGAAATACAGCAGCATTAAGCTACTATTTCACGCTGGTATTCTGTGAGAGCGTGGTCCTTCCCCGGTCGAGCCGACCCATTCGTGCTACAACTATACATCTAATATAACTGCAGCATGGCTCCTACCACGTATAAGAAATAGAATATAAAATACTCATTTGATTACAATTTCGTATGTTCTTTAGTGTTTCGTAGTGGCATTATCAGCTGCGATAAATATCTCCTTGGACATTCTGGTTTCAACGCTCATCTACCAGTGCCATTCTCGTCTGCAACTCTCGGCTCTGAAGCTAATCACGCTTTGCGATGGAGTGCCTTTTAATATTCAGGTATGTTTATGTTTAGGAGAGGATGGCGGATTTATTTAATTTATTGTTCTAATTTTGTTTAAAGCATGAAATAATTCAAAATTTAAATTAAAATTAATACCTAAAATATTTTAAATGGCAATTGCATATATCTGCGATTGTTTGAAAATAAGCTAAATTCATGACTTAAAATAAATTGTAGCATATTGCGATATTTAGAGTTCCATGTGATCAATGAATTGAATGTTAAATATTTCACACCGGTTAACGAGGCAATGAGGAGGCTGATAAACTGGCAAAATTGGTAATTATAAGAGGAAGAAAATGTTATATTAATCCAGATTGTACAGAAATTTTAATTAAATATAAATATAAATGTTATTTGCTTTGGAAAAAATATTTTGATAAAATGTCGCAAGAAAAAGGGATATGGTACAAAACTGTCCCAGGATCTGCCTTCTAAAGTTGCTTGGCTTAGTAAGTGATTATTATTAAAACATCTATTGTATTAGCAATGCAAACTTCCTTCCGGACACAATCTGTGCAACAAGTTTGTTTCATGATGACAAAAAATCTCCAAATGGCGAAACAGGCTCACAATTAAAGATATACAACACTTACTCACCGAATGTTCCAAGAAATTCTAATGAGAGGAAACTATTGCTTATTAAATTAACATAAAAATGTGTAAAATAGGTGAATATCAAAGTATTCTCTCTGAACCATTACCAAGTGCTGTCAAATGGTGAATTATTTAATTAGTATATTGTACTAATACGAGTAATTTAATAAATTGTCTAGTGTTGTTTATTTTAAAGGACAATGGTACTGACATGTACCATTAAAAAATAACGATAGTCCCTTAATTTAAATATGGGAATTAAAAAACCCTGTATTCATGAGAAATAAACTATTATAAGGGAATGATGTGAAGTGCAATCAACACCCACTACACGAGCAGAGAGGCTATAACTTACCTTGCTGTTAAGGAAAAAGAAGAAGGCTCGTTAGGGAGTTGCTATATTATAACAAACATCAACATCATCAGTATCATCACTACAACATTTTACAATACCACTGCTGAAGAAGAAGGCTCGTTAGGGAGTTGCTATATTATAACAAACATCATCATCATCAGTATCATCACTACAACATTTTACAATACCACTGCTGAACATCGTTATCTCCCATGAAAAGTCGCAATTTTTAATACTAGCAACTCCAAATAAATTAAACTGCGCAATTCATTTTATTGTATAAAATTAATTTTTTGTATATTTTACCCCACATAAAGGGATTTCATTCCACCTATGACGAAGAAACGGTGATCAATCGTCTTCATCAATGCATCAAGCAGCATCAGGCAGCACTGAAACAGGCACGTCTTTTGCAAACGTACTTCTTTGTGCCTATATTCTTTCAGTTTTCCGTTTCTATGATCACTATATGTGTTTCGGCGTATTTGATAGCCATGGTAAGTGTTATTGTCGACTGACTTTAAAATATAGAAAATAGTCAAGTGAAAGACAGTATTTTATTTTACTTACCCTCGTTTTCAGGAATCGAATTTTGGCAACATCGTTTCTATGGGTTCATACCTGTTGGCGATGATGTTGCAACTCTTACTTTATTGTTATAATGGAAATAAGCTACTACATGAGGTGACATTTTTAAATTATTCTTAAACTATTTTTCAACAATATTTATTTTCATACAGTATATTATTACATTAAAGAAATTTGTTTGGCAGTAAAACCAAAAAATTAAATAAAATATTTGTGTTTTTGTTCCGGGCTTCTAAAGAGAAATTCTTGACAGAACAGCTCAATTTCTGTTTTCCAAATGATTACCCTAAACAGCATTCGAGCCCAGGACCACATCAAGACCAACGAGGCAGTCATGTTTCGTGATTTTACAAGTACTATACGCGCAGACTAAGAATATCATTTTAAATGGTCTCGTTCTATTGTCGTTATGGTGGTCGCTTGCGTTATCATAAAATTATCGCGTCTTGTTGTGATTGTCACCTTTTTTATTTGCAATAAAGTATTTCCAAGGCTTTGACCTGTAGTAAGACTATAGGTTAAAAATAAAGAATACAAACAGTATGTTTCTATGTATATTTAAAAACCAAATTTTGTATTTTTTTAACAATAAATTTATAAAAAAATAGATGAATTGACGACGACGAGAGTACGCGCGGGTGAAAGACATAGTAAACATTAGCTCCCATATTTTTGATAAATTAAATTAGTAAAAGTGATTGTTAAATGTATCTAGCATAAGAATTGTGTAAAGTGTCGGCCAAATAACGTGTGCAATTGTTATTTCTAAAAAATAGTGATAAATTGAGTGGAAAATTAATAAAAATATTCTATTATCAGTGTTTTTGGAAAACCATCCAAGAAACAACAAATATTCGCAAGTATACAAATAAACTTTAGTAAAGTAACTATTCTACCTAGTAATTAAAATATAATCTATAAATGGTTGCAAAAGAATAGTAAAAATTAAAATTTAAAAACTAATACACAAATATGACGGTTAACATTATTTGAATTAGATGCGATGTTATAACATTATCAACCGTGTGTCGAGGTGATAGTGACTTTTATTGTTTCATGCCATCTAGCGTCATACATAACATTAATGATCTATAAACTTTTTGGGATGTGTTGTTTTTTTTGGTTAAAGTGACATCTATTATTAGCAACAATAGTCAATTACATGAAAGCGTATATACAAACTCACAATTTCGTCAAAAGTAAGGAGGTGTTCGCGGCGTATTGGTACAATCGTCGCATTATTGTCAAGAGTTCGGGCATTCTAGTCCTTGTAACTCCCCCCCTACTTGCGAATTTCTTTTTTAAATTATTTAAATAAATAAATAATAAATAAAAATGTTTTATTTCAGTAAATCATTTTACAGCTATTTGCCGAGGCCTCCCAGAAAGTAATCATAAGATACTTGTGTTGGGAGAGTCTCGCTCATCCTACGTAATCGTATCAACTTAGATTTACATCAGAAAAAAAAATATATAAACATTTTAAACTTAATATTACAGTTATTCATGCATTTTAAAATGAAAGAAAGAAGCTTAGGAGAAATGTATACCTGAGTAGTTGTGTCAGTTGTGTGTTAGTTTATTTTAATGAGAAAACTACAATAAAATATCATTTCAAAATATTACAATAAAATATCACTTCAAAATGTCACTAGTATATTTTAAATGCAAAAATAAAGTATTGGATAAGGATAATTTAACTTGTTCACTATGCAAAGAAAAATTTCATTTAACTTGCACGATAGTTTCTGAAAAAAGATTTCGCTGGATGTCAATAGACACCAAAAATGCCTGGAAGTATACAACTTGTACACAGAAAAAAAAATAAGACAAAAAATAGAAATACGTCATCAGAAAAATCTCCTAATTTGGACAGCAGTATATCTAGCTGTCACGAAAGGATAAATGATAACATATAATAACATTGCGAAAAAAAACTCAATCCCCCTATAAGCGATAGCAGCCCGCAATCAATTTCCTACATTGACGACTTAGGTGAAACGTTGATTTCTGTAGACGCCGCTTTAAATCGTAGCTGCCCCAAAAATAACTATTTAGCAATGGAGGATTTGGAGGAAATGAAGTTCAAACTACAAAATTTGGAAACAAAGCTTGAAAGTGCTGACCTGGAAGTGGAAAGATTGTTATTAGAAAACAATTCATTGAAAGAGGAAATATCAAAAAGAGATGCAAAAATAAACCAATTATCTCGCATCTGTCGCTCAACTACAAAAAAGAAGGTCGTAAGTCCCTCCCAGAACAATACCTGCGAAAATAATATAAAGAAATATACTACTAATGTATTATTTAGTACTCCCAAAGTAAGTGCCCCATCAACGATAACAAATATAGCATTGTGTCACAGCCCCAGTGAGACTAATGAAAGCAAGCGGCAAAATAATAATATTAAAATATGAACAAATCACCATTACGCGACGTAACAAGCCAACAAGAGAACACATTAAATAACTCTAAAATATCTCAGGAGAACAAAAAGAAGATATGTATGCTAAGTACTAACAAGTTTACTAAAACAAGATCCATCGCGCAACGATTTTTGCATGGAGATTTTGATATCTGCCATTATCTTCTGACTGGATACGGAATAAAACCACTTATGATGGGCCCACATAAAGACCAAACTTATGGATTATACAATGGAAGACTACTGCATATTACTAATAGGTGATCAAGATTTCAAACCCACTATAAATTACTTTGAATTAATAACATATATTTGACAAACTTTATCAGAAATTACACACACAAACATCATTTTGTGTCTACTTACCTTTAGATACTGTAGATTCAGAAATTTATTTAACTGGCGAGTAGAAATTTTCAATAATTTACTACATCTGGATGTAATGACACATGAGTATGCACACCTTATTGATTCTAACCTGAATCTAGAATATGATTATACGATGTTTAAAAAACACACAGGTATCATAAATAACTACGGAATGCAAACCATATTCAAAGACATTAATGCACTTATGTGTGAAATTGAAGATTATGGTTATAATAAAATATTAAAATCCATGACAGAATTGCAGAATGATCAAAATGAACCAATACCTGCCTCGCCACCTCTAAAAAATATGTTTTTTCGATAATAAAATAAGGATTATTTACCAAAACATACAAAGTTTTAATAACAAACGGAATTTGTTGGAAGCTTGGACAGATGAAGATAAAAATGTACACGCTATATGTCTATCTGAAACCTGGATCAGTGCTCCGAAACTTGACCTACTCAAAGTACAGGGTTATATGCTGGCATCCCATTTCAGTCGATCTAATTCAGTAGGAGGAGGTGTTTGTATACTAGTTAAAGATGATATAGATTATATTGAACGAAACGATTTAAACGCTATGTCCATAGAACCTATAATTGAAATATGTGGAATAGAAATACCAGTTTCAAATTTATTAGTCATAAATTTTTACTGGCCAAATAGTAACAGAATGCCTGATACCTTTTACAGTGTATTAGAAAAGCTCTTACAACGAATACAGCAAAAAAAATTCTAAAACAAACGTTGTAATAGGTGGAGACTTTAACGTAGATGTGTTAAAACAAAGTATTTCGACTGTAAGACTTTTAAATTTAATGCGTAGTTATAATTTCTATCAACATGTTCAAGAACCAACGAGGGTAACAGAGACTACATACTCATGCCTAGATTTAACATTCACAAATTTTGATGTCGAGCAAGTCGTAATTAATGTTGTAGAGTTGAGTCTCTCTGACCACAAAGGAGTTATAGTAAATATACCAACAAAATACGTGGATTCTAGAAAAAAGTATCTTTAGTGAAAAAAATATCCAACATTTCAAAGCTAAATTAAGAGAAGTAAACTTTAGCGAAATAATTGCTATTGATAAAAACATTAATGAAAATTATAACTCATTTCGTAATAGAATTAATCATATATTAAATGAAACTATACCAAAAAAAAATTTTTTTTAAAATTTTGTGTTTTTTTTTTTTTTTAAAATTATTTAACCTAAAAAAAAACCTTCTCAACCCAACAAACAAAAGAAAAAAAAACCCCGGGGTTTATAAAAATAAGAAGCATAAAGAAAAAGTCATGGCTTACCAATGGAATCAAAACATCGTGCAAAAATAAAAGGCTCTTAAAAAATTATCATCTCAAACAAAAAATCCAGTACTAAACAAATATTATAAAAATTACTCAAAAATACTTAAAAAATCTGTAAACATTTCAAAAAAAGAACTATAATATTAAAAGAATAAAGAATTCTGATAATGTAATAAAATCAATGTGGAATGTTGTAAAGGAACAAACTAATAAGCTTACGCAAAATAAACAGAACATAGAACTGAATGTCCAAAATAGTATCATTTCAGACCCTGTTCAAATAGTTGAGTGTTTCAATAATTTCTTTTTGTCGGTTGGTAATGATAACAATACTTTTGGCACAACAGGTGCAATCATTCAGCCTGTCCTTCATCCCGTAAAGAATTCATTCTTTTTACAACCCGCTACTAATCAAGAAATTATAAAATGTATAAGTAATTTAAAAAACAAGCGTAGCTTTGGTCATGATGACTTACCGCCTTGTCTAATTAGGAAATGCGCCGAAGAACTAGCCCCAGTTATGACATTCCTGATAAATCAATCGTTTACAGAAAGTAAAGTTCCAGACCAACTAAAAATTTCAATAATTAAACCACTCTATAAAAAAGGCTCTAAAACTGACTGTAATAACTATCGCCCTATTGTTATTCTTTCAACGTTTTCAAAAATATTTGAATCCGTTATGGCTAATAACTAACTGTTACTGCGAAAAGTTCAATATATTAAATGACAATCACTATGGCTTTCGCAAAAACAGACAACAACTACAGCATAACAAAAATTAAATATATAAATTACTATACCAAATCTCATACATACTTTTAAACACAAAGTAAGAGGCCCAACACAACTGTTCTCATACCTGACCAATCGAATGCAGTGTGTAGAGATAGAACACCATAACCTAGCCAGTGGAAATGTGATTAAAGTCAGGTCTCAATTTGCACCGGTCACTAAATCAATACCACAGGGTAGTGTTCTCGGTTGTTTATTATTTTTAATTTATATTAATGATTTGCCGAAAATAGTCAAAGCCCCCTGTACCTTGTTTGCCGACGATCTTTCTGTAGTCATACCTTTCGACAATAATACTAACAACAATCTTAACAACTGACTAGATAGTGTACTTACAGATATCTCTAAATGGTTAAAAAATCACAATCTCGTTGTTTAGTACATAGTTGTTATTTTTTTGCCAGCAGTCGGGTAACCATATATAATTATCCCTATAAAACAAGTTATCTCGCTGTAGTTGTTTGCGCGGTAATAGATGTCATAATGTATGTGCAGTAAGAATAAAGTAATCATTGAGTGAAGACACGTTTATTGAATTATTTCACCTGCAAGCAAAAGTGCACCTTATTATAAAGTGTACATGGTCCTTCGAGCCGGATCATTCAACTAGCCCTATTTTAATTACGTAAATTTGCGAATGGATGTAATTAGAGTTATTTTAAAAAATACGGAATACGGACTAATTAGTAAAAATAAATGAACATTATCGATGAAAGTTTTAAAGAAAAAGTGAATAACAGTGGAAGAATAAATCAGTTATTAATGAACAAAATTACATTACTTTTGTGTAACGGTAATCTTATACGAAGTAAATTAAACTAATATACGAGTATAGTGAGTTGGTAAACAATTATTCAAGTATTTATTAACAACCGTGACTGTTTACTGTGAACTTTGGACCTATTGGTAAGAATAATTACCTACCTACATATACGTTGAAGTTTAAGAAGGCTAAACAAAATAACTGTGAATTATTACTAAAGTAATTGATTTGTATTGTTGTAAATAAAAGATATTTAATATGGAGAGTGTTGAAAATAGAATGTTGCTACAAGTTGATATATTTGAAAAAGTACAAAAGACGTACGCTAATTACAAAAAATCGCCTAAGGACAGGATAACCGTGGGTTATATACAGAGTAGAATAGAAACTTTAGAAATATATTGGAAGGAATTTAAATCCGGTCATGAGAAATTAGTTACGGCTGTTTCGAAAAAGGACAGACACATGTTACCGTATTTCGCAGAGGATACGTTTGATAATTTTGAAGAATTATATTTTACGTACAAGGGCGAAATGAAAACTTCATTAAAAAAAATTAACGGCCGATGTAAAAACAACAGATAAATTGCACAAAATAGATGAGATGAGACCATGTGGTTCCGGGAGTGATATAAAATTACCCAATATTTCAATTCCAATTTTTGAAGGCAACTACACGGAATGGCAATCGTTTCACGATCTCTTTATGGCATTAATACACAAGAATGAGTCATTAGAAAATGTTCAGAAATTACATTATCTTAAGAGTAGCCTGAAAGGAGATGCAGAAATTTTGTTGCGCCAGTTTTCGGTAACGGATGCAAATTATGCTGAGGCTTGATCTGTTTTGAAAAAGCGTTATAACAACAAAAGGTACATTGCTAATTGCGTATTTAAAAAGTTTTTTAGCCAGAAAACACTTTCTCAGGAGTCAGCTTCGTCCTTAAAGCAACTACTAGATACGTCAATTGAATGTATGAATTCATTAAAAATCTTGGCTCACCATGAGAAAATGACCTGGGGTGAGTGGATCTAGTGTTTCACTGGTGTTTTCGGAATGACAGATAGGTCTCGAGTTTAGACAGGCTTCTATCTGTGCCAATAGTGTTGCCATTTCCTCATAGGTCAGCTTTGTAGTACCACTTATTCTCGACAAATGTTTCTTGACCGAACGAACGCCTGCCTCCCATAGCCCACCAAAATTGGGTGCCTTCGGCGGAATGAAGTGCCATGTTGTACCATCATTTGATAGGAGCTCAGCTACCTCTCTCGCCAGATTAGCTTTGCCCTGTTCAAACATACACTTTAATTCCCTGGTCCTTCGAGCCGGATTGGATATATGGAATATCTTGGCTTACCAACAGCGCAGTGGGATGCGATCATAAACTATGTCATCGTGTCAAAGCTGGATTCTGAAACGCATAAACAGTGGGAAATTACAGTAAGTAAAGATAGTACTGATGACTTACCTAGTTTTGAAGTACTGAAGTCTTTCCTGGAGACACGGTTTCGCATGTTGGAGATGGTGGAACCTGAAAATAAAGCTTACAAACTAGTTAAACCTAAGACATTTCATGCAACCTCTACAAGCGAAAATAAATATTGTCCCTTCTGCAAAGAAACTCATTTTATATTTAATTGCAAGGAATTCGCTAAGCAACCAATAGAGGAGAGATACAGTTTCATCCAGAAAAACAACTTGTGTTTCAATTGCTTAATTCCAAATCATTCCGTATTTAAATGCAGGCAGTCAAATAAATGTAAAATATGCAACAGACGACATCACTCTTTATTACATCGAGAATTTATAAAACAAGCAGGTGAAGTGAAGTCAAGTACAGAAGAAACTAGTACAAATACACAAGAGGTTAGCAAGGTTACAGCACATATGTTACGTGGAGAACAACCTACTCAACAAGTTTTGTTGGCGACAGCATTGGTCGAGGTACCTTCGCGAACGGGACAATTGCACGTCTTCCGGGCTCCGATTGATCAGGGATCGGAGGCCTCATTCGTGACAGCGCGAGTGGTAGAGTTATTAGGTCTGAAGAGAACTCAAATCAGCGGCGTGGTGTCAGGAATTGGTGAAGGTAATAAAGTTTACATTAATCATTTAGTAGGATTACATATTAAGTCGAGGCATGAACGTGATTTTTCTATAGATGTTAATGCTTATGTAATGAAGTCGTTGACGCGTAGACTACCAGCTAGGGAAATAAGAGGGTACAATTGGCCTCAACTTAAAAATGTGAAGTTAGCTGATCCCAGCTTTAACGTCCCGAGTCGGATTGATATCCTACTTGGAGCTGACGTTTTCGGCAAAATTATAGATTTAGGTCTACTAAAGGGACCGGGCGATGTAATTGCTCAACGCACACATCTAGGCTGGATATTGACAGGTGATATATACGCAAATCCTACTGAAATACAAAACATTGTTAGCTTATATGTCACCAGGCTCGTAGATGAAGACAATAATCTGTTGAAAAAATTCTGGGAAATAGAATCGGAAGAATACACAAGCAAGAAAGCATGGACAAAGGAAGAAAAAATATGTGAAAGACACTACATAAATACAACGACAAGGGATACATCTGGAAGATATGTAGTCCATTTACCTTTAAAGCATAGTGTTGAGGAAACCGTGAAAACATGCGGTGAAACTAAATATCTGGCCATCAAACGATTTAAACAGTTGGAAAGGATGTTTACCAAACATGAAGATTTGAGAACAGAGTATAAGAATGTGATACATGAGTACTTAAAGATGGGTCATATGAAGAAAGCTGAAAAGGAAGAGGAAGAGGAAGCAATTTACTTACCCCATCATGCGGTCGTAAGAAAGGATAAAGACACTACAAAGGTAAGAGTGGTCTTCGACGCCTCAGCCAAGGGTTCGAATGGTCTCTCCTTAAACCACGCCATGATGATTGGCCCCACTTTACAACCGGAACTTCGTGCTCTTATCACTCGCTGGAGGTCTCACAAAATTTGTGTTGTCGGGGATATAGTAAAAATGTATCGTCAAGTAAGTATGACTAACAAACACACAAATTTACAACGTATTGTTTGGCGCGATGATATGTCTGGAGATATAGAAAGTTATAAATTACTTACTGTAACTTTTGGAACCGCTGCAGCACCATACCTTGCTGTACGGTCTATACACCAGCTGGCTGATGATGAAGTTGACAGGTACCCCCGAGGATCTGCTGTTGCTAAGAATTCGTTCTACATGGATGATTTAATGACGGGCCACGAAGATCTATCAGAAATCAAAGAAATTTGCGATGAAGTTAAGAATCTGTTAAAGAAAGGCGGCTTTAAAATGCAGAAGTGGTCTAGCAACTCTGACGAGTTGCTGAGGTTTCTGCAAGATGACAAAGACAGTCCGGAAACGGTGGACAGAATAGAAATTAAATTAGATAAGGTGATAAAAATACTTGGTCTCACATGGGACAGAAAAAGGGATACGTTCAAGGTTACAGTCAATATACCGGAAACCAGGAAACCTGTTACAAAAAGGTTAATATTATCAGATGTGGCCAGGCTCTTTGATCCATTTGGCTGGCTCTCTCCAGTGGTTATTACAGCTAAAATTATGATACAGAGACTGTGGTTAAGTAATCTTGGTTGGGATGATGAACTACCTTCTGAGCTAGTAGAGGAATGGCTTAGTTACAGAGAAGCGCTTCAAAAACTGCAAGATATTGAAATCCCGCGCTGGATTAAAACGACGTCACGCTGCAAAGAAGTGCAATTGCATGGATTCGCAGATGCCTCTTCTGTTGCGTATGCAGCAGTGGTCTATATCAAGGTTTTGGATGAATATGACAGGATCTACGTCACAATGGTGGCATCTAAAACTAAGGTAGCACCATTGAAACAATTGACGATTCCGAAATTAGAACTTTGCGCTGCAGTGTTATTGGCTAAGCTATTGCACGAGTTGTCTGGTCTATGGGATATACATATGGATCAAGTATATGCCTGGACTGATTCAATGGTGGTTCTGTCTTGGTTGCAGTCTCAACCAAGTCGATGGCAAGTTTTTGTTGGCAATAGAGTGTCGAACATAATTCAGTTGATAGACAATGACAGGTGGTATCATGTTCAATCAACCGACAATCCCGCTGACCTCGCGTCAAGAGGGGTAGCACCAATTGAAATAGTAAACAATGACATGTGGTGGGCTGGACCAGAGTGGTTAAAAAAATAAAGGAAGGGATTTAACAAAGAATTATATTCCTCAAACATACTTAGAGATGAAAGGATCTTTTAATGTAGTATTAAAGGAGAAACCAGTTTGGGAACGATTTTCATCTATGTTACGAATGAAAAGAGTTCTTGCATGGTGTTTACGATTTCTACATAATAAAGAGAAAAGAGAAACGTATTTAACTATGGAAGAAATGAATGAAGTTGAAGAAAAATGTATAAAATACTACCAGTACTTAGTATACGAAGATGAAATTGAAGAACTTAATAAAAAAGGAAAGATAAAAGGTAGAAGCTCTTTGATAAGTCTTACACCTTTTTTTAGACAAAAGGGGGCTTCTTAGAGTAGGAGGGCGACTATCTAATGCTAATATAAATGAGAATGCTAAACATCCAATTATAATACCAAAAAAGCAGCATATTACTAAGCTTATAATTAACGAAGCCCACATAAGAACTTTGCATGGAGGTTTTCTTCAGATGCTTACATACATCCGCAGCAAGTACTGGGTAGTTAGTCTGAAGTCTGCTCTCAGAGCAATTATTCGTAACTGTAAGGTGTGTATAATTGACAAGGCAAAAATTAAGCAGCAACTGATGGGCCAGTTACCATCTGCAAGAGTGAATCCGAACCGTGCTTTTTTCAACAGTGGAGTTGATTTTTCCGGACCTGTGCAATTGCGAACCTCAAAGGGCCGTGGTTACAAGTCAACAAAGGGCTATATTTGTGTCTTCGTTTGTATGTCTACGCGAGCTATACATCTCGAAGCTGTTACGGATTTAACGTCACAAGCCTTTATTTCAGCATTCAGGAGATTCGTTGCAAGAAGAGGTCACTGTAGGAACTTGTGGAGTGACAATGGCACCAACTTTGTGGGAGCCGCAAGGGAATTAAAGTGTATGTTTGAACAGGGCAAAACTAATCTGGCGAGAGAGGTAGCTGAGCTCCTATCAAATGATGGTACAACATGGCACTTCATTCCGCCGAAGGCACCCAATTTTGGTGGGCTATGGGAGGCAGGCGTTCGTTCGGTCAAGAAACATTTGTCGAGAATAAGTGGTACTACAAAGCTGACCTATGAGGAAATGGCAACACTATTGGCACAGATAGAAGCCTGTCTAAACTCGAGACCTATCTGTCATTCCGAAAACACCAGTGAAACACTAGATCCACTCACCCCAGGTCATTTTCTCATTGGTGAGCCAATAATTAATATACCAGACACAAATTATGAGCACAAAAGCGTAAGTATGTTATCTAGATGGCAATTCTTACAAAACAGGATGCAAGATTTTTGGCGTAGATGGAAATCGGAATATCTCCATTCATTACAGCAACGGCATAAATGGCAAGACACAGTGCCGTCTCCATGTGTTGGAGATATCGTAATCATTAAGGAAGATGATCTCCCACCGGCGAAATGGTTATTAGGAAAAATTATAACACTACACCCTGGCGCTGATCAACTCGTCCGCGTGGCAACAGTGCAATGCAAGGGTGATAACATTCTTAAGAGACCATTGTCTAAGTTAATATTACTTCCAATGAAACCGAATGATGAAGAACAAGGTCAATGCTGAGGGTTATACCTAATAGTGGTCAGTTAATTTCACATTTTTCTATAACATCACTTGTATTTTTAATGATATTTCATTACATTATGTCACTAGAATATCTATATACAATAAAAAAGGTCAGTAAAAAAAGGCAAATGATAAAATACGAAGTTTCAATGTATATCATGCTAAAACAATAAGCCACAGAGGACTTTGTGCCTGAACAATGATGTAATGGTAATGAGAACACTTTTGTTATAGCATATTTTAAGTTTAAACTTGTAATCTTTTAGCCTTAAGTTTATGTATTTTTTTTCGTAGCATATTAATTACTTTATTGTCTAAATAAATGTAAACCTATTTTTCAATTTAAGGTTGACTTATATTGCTCCTTCATGCATATTATTTGGAGTACAAGTGCTGAAATGTTAAATTAATTTATAAAGGTATTGTTACATGCAGATACAGTCCATGTTTGTAAGTAAAAGGAAATAATATAAATTACCATTGAAAAATTATATTTAGGATTTATTGTTGTTCTTTTTCTACTTCATAATAAATCAACTCGATCATAAGATTGTAAAAATAAATACTTCATGGTGCCTAGTACTTTGATATTTTATAGATAGTAGGAATTTTGTACCAGTGCTTCCGTTTCATACATGTGTTGCATGTTATAAAATAACATATGTTTAGGTTTGAGCGAAAAATGGTTTTGCTGTTCAGATTTCAATTCTCATGAATTTTATATTATAAGTTTAAGGTATAAGTTGTAACTTAATTACTATGTGCATTACATTTTGTTTTGAATTTTGTACTTTTTGAGCACTTAGTTAAAAACTGTGGTTTTTGGAGGGCGGTATGTTTAGTACATAGTTGGTATTTTTTTGCCAGCAGTCGGGTAACCCTATATAATTATCCCTATAAAACAATTTATCTCGCTGTAGTTGTTTGCGCGGTAATAGATGACATAATGTATGTGCAGTAAGAATAAAGTAATCATTGAGTGAAGACACGTTTATTGAATTATTTCACCTGCAAGCAAAAGTGCACCTTATTATAAAGTGTACACTCGTCATAAATTACACAAAAACTAAGATAATACAATTTAAGCCGTATCAAAAATGCCCCCTATCTATAAATTATTCTTACGATACTAAACTATAATGTGTTGATTCATATACATTATTAGGTATAAACATAGATTCAGGTATAAAATGGAAAGAACACATAAAGAAAGTATCATCTAAACTTTCCCGTTTCTCGTATGCACTATACGAACTTAAAAAAAGTTACAGATTCAAGAACAGCCACGTGTGCATACTATGCTTATGCCCATGCATGGCTCAAGTACGGCATTTTGCTGTGGGGAAACAGCACAGACGTACATAAATTGTTTATTTTACAAAAAAAAATTATCCGAATAATTATAAACATAGACAGCAATGACAGCTGTAAACCCTACTTTATTTTATTAAAAATATTAACAATTACATCTATATATATACTAGAAGTATGCACATTTGTTAAAAAGAATATGCACCTTTTTTCAATATACTCCCGGCCTCATTTTTTACGTCCTAGTATAAAATTAGCTCCACCTATCACAAAATTACAAACAGTTAAATCAGAACCCCATGGTATGTGTGTAAAAATTTATAATAAAATTCCCAAATGTCTACAAAAAGAAGAATCGTTGTATAAATTTCAAAAAGAGCTTAAAAAATATTTAATTGAAAAAAAGTTTCTATTCGTTGTCAGAGTTTTTTGGTGAAAAATAATAATTGTTTATTTTGAATATGTATACCTCTTTAATATCGTTGTAAATATTGCAAATGTTTATTAAACCTAAAAGTAATGTAGTAGTTTGAGTAAGTAGTTTAAGTAAGTAGTTTAAGAAAATAAAATAAAATTGATAAATAACATAATACAATATAATATGTTTGGCTCTAATATATCCAACTTAAGAACTATTTATGTAACCACATGAACGCAATAAAATGTTTGAGTTTGAGTTTGAGACCTGGTAAGTACTCTGGTAGTCGATGGATGACTCGAGATCACGTTTTTTAGCATCTTTGGGTTTATTGAAACTTCAAACTGAAATAGGTAAAGTTGGGATAGGTTTTCAATCATGATATAGTTACGCTACAGAACTAATACGTCGTGTCGATCGGAAAAGGAACATGCTCGTACAGAATACCAGCGTGAAATAGCGATATAATTCTGTTGTTATCCGTACGTTAAGTAACAAGAATCCGAGGCACTTTTTTGACTGTTAATAAAGTATTGCATTGTAATCCTTAAGATTGATAACGCATCTGCATTTTGATTTTTAATTAAAGATGTTTGCTCACATATCACCCCTGTTGTATTAAAAGTCAGACTTTCCTCAAAAAATTATCTTTACATTGCAGAGTGGGAATGTCAAGGATGCGGCTTACCAGAGTCAGTGGTACAAGTGCAGCGTTCGAGTACGCCGCGAGCTTCTTATGCTTATGGCCAGGACATACCGTCCCACGCGCCTGCGTGCTGGTGGCATTACCGATTTGTCTTTAGCTTCTTTTATGTCAGTCAGTATCCAATGTCTTTAATCTATTGTGTCAGCTCAAGAGCGCAGTGAAGCGCTTGATTACGGGGCTGCGGGCCCGTGGATTAGAATCCCGTATAAATATAAGCTATACAAATATTTGTTCTGTGCGATCAAGTGTTTCTATGACTTACAAATAATATAAAATAGTCTGGGGTAATATGTTTATTTTTGTGCAATTATATATGTAAAAACGCCTTCACAACCAAAACTCATACTACCGAAAAATTCTTACTGTGGGTGTAACGTTTTCTTTAAAAGAAACATATTACGGTGTAAAAGATAATATCAACTCATATTCGTATGATCGAGTTTTCATCATTCAAGCCAGTTTAGGAATATCTTGGCTTTTTATAATCATTAGCTTTTTAAATCTCATAGACGTTTACCTTTTCAAGATGACATTTGAATTGATTCTTCTTCTTTATCAGTCTATGAAAGTTCAATGCTGAACAGAATATGCTTCTCCATTGTAGGGAGAATTTACGTTGGTTACCGCCGGCCAGGGTATTTTATGACTGTCGTAAACGAGATTATGTAGGCACTACAATCGATGGGATTATATTTCTCTAGAATTTGCTATACTGCCCTTTACAAATTCCCACGAGGCGTAATAAAATGATGTTTTCACTTACGACGATACCACAGACCCAATAAAGCCGTAAGAAAGCGTGTTGGTTAACGTAGACCCGATACCGTCAATTTGGTAATGTTGCGCTCTCTATCACCAGTGTTTTGAATTTGAGTTTTACATTTTTCATTTTTATATGGATTTCCCACCATTTGCTACATACGCTCGTTATACCTGACCACCATGTGCTCGATCTTTATCGATAGCTGAAATACTTATTGTTAACTCTTTAAACCTGAATAGTACAGTGAATGATTTTTTAAATTAAAATTGATTAGGAAACGAATATGGAGTCACTTTGATGGTAAGCAGCTGCTATAGTCTATAGACATCTGCAACCTTCTTCAAATAAACAAGGCTAGGCTTTTCCAAACGCAGTAGTGCAGTAGTGAATGTACAGTAGCTTGGTAAAAAAATGCTACTTATCTAATTGGAATCCAAGGTAAAGAAAAGGCCGTAACAATTAGAAAAGTGAATAATTTTGTTTTTTATTTTCCTACAAACTTTTATATTTTTACTACTTTCTTTTACAGATCATCAAAGCTTCGTACTCGTTTTACACAGTGCTGCAACAGGTTGATGAGGAAAATTAAAACGATGATACGAATGTTTTATAAAGAACAAATTACGATTATACAAATGGTGAAAACATAAATTTAAACATTTTATATTAAAATTAGCTTTTTCCGGCGGCTTTGCTCTCGTGGTTTTACCAGCATTAGAATTTTATTGTTCCGAATTTTAGTGTTCTATACTAAAATTCGGAATGACATACTCACATCCTTGAGTGTCCGTAGTTTCTTTAGAATTTGAATACAAAACTTATCAATATACTCGATCTCAGCGCCAAGTAGCGGGTTCATATTTTGTAATTTTGTTTTTACCTTCTTTCAAAACGCAGAGGTAATGAACAATTCTACTTTACGCCAGTATTCTGTGAGGTCATGGTACTACCCCGGATCGAGCCGGCCAATCCATGCAACAGCAAAAGATGCCGCAGTGTATGTAGAGAAAAACTAAAAAACGAGCAACGCCGTTTTCTAGGACTATTAAATTTCGGGGCGACTCGTTGTGTTAGGACCAAAAATGTTGTAAACACTCTCAAGGCCACAATTTGCCTAAACCCTATATGAAAAAAAAACATATTAAAAACTTCTTGCAAGGTAAGGAACAAGAACTTACAACAAGAACCTAAGACAAATGACAGAATTTCCATGCAATAAAGTTTTAAATAATTAAATTTGTCAGCGTTTAATTAATTTTGTCACATTTAATTTAATATATAACTTTTACATTTTTACACAAAAGCATTTAGTTCAGCATTTTTAACTACAAGAAAAAGTATTTTACTTTTCGCCCGGAGTAGAACCAGCAGATTGGCCCTCTTGCACAAAAAATCAGAAACTCTTCACACGGCGCCGTGGTGTGCATTTTCGAAAATTGTGCATTCGAAAATTTTATCCCAGGTAACAAATGGGTATAAGGAACGGTGTTGAAGCTTAAAAATCATTTACAAAATACCATTAGTATTCAGAATTTTAAAGCTTGTTGATTGAAATACATCAAAAAAAAGTTTGTGATCAGTAGCAAAAACTGATATATTTTTTAAATTTAATTTTCTAGAGAAAACGTATTTACGTTATATCTTTTTTGAAATAGAAATACACTGTTTGAGATTTTACAATAAAACTTTTTTTAATAAGCTATTGCATAGCTTCTATCGCGGGCCTTGAGCGCGGGGACCGAATCCAGAAATTCCGTAACGAAAAAAAACCTCACGCTCCCCACTCCAACGGGCATGGAGGTGTGGCGTTGAAAGCCGTGCATCATCTAACGTCGTTTCAGTTCGGCAGACTTCGGCACTCGGCAGACTTCGGCACGGTGTTTGTGCGTGCGACTAGACGTATGCGTGTACACTAGCTGGTAGCTGCTAACTCAATGATAAAAATTCCTGAATAACCTACATGTATTGTAAGATATTAAAAATATTTTAAACAATATTAACTTCTCATTTATTCAATAAGAGAAAAAAAATTGTTTTCTTATCGGTCACCACGCTCAAAAAGTGTAACTGGATTTAATATACAAAGACTTAACTGCATAAATAAAATAAATAAATAATTATAATTGCATAAATTGATAAAAAATGCTATGCAATACCGAGTGCCACACGTATTTTTTTTAATAATACAAATTGAGTAATTAAATTCTAATGTAATTGTAGCAGATATTTGATGGAAAGAAAAAGATTGTTTAACCAAACTCGTAGCCGTTGAAGGAAAAGGTGAGATCTCTCGCCGTGCAAGGTGTTCTGTCCGGGGAGCGGCCAACGCTCCGAGTGATAGTTTGGAGCTATTCTATATATGCTGTTTTTACTTCGGAACTTCGATAGCGCGATTTAGGCTTCGATATGTTTTCGCTTGTGGCGTGACGAGAGCGCCGCCACATCACCCCCCTGCTCAGACCGGAGAGCGATAGTGCAGTCCGATTGCCGGTGCGTCCTTAATGCTGGTGGGCAATGCATGCTGATATGCCGGTGTGTAATACATGCGGTACTACTTGCAAGTGATGCCGGTGAAAACTATGTGCCGGAGCGAGTGCCAGAAGCCTGCCTTATAAATCTACGGTGAGTCCAGATGAAGACAAGTTTGATTTTTGTGCAGGATCTGAAGATTGCATAAAACAATTCTCAGTAGTGAATGGTAGGAGTTCTTGTGAATAATAATGAAAGCTTTAAGTTGTAGTTTCCGAAGGTTGTTGGTTGCGTGTTTTACATCATGTCAGGGTCACCACTGTTGCCCTGGAAGGAAAAAGCGAGATCTCGCTCCGAGCAAGGTGTTCTGCCCGGGGCCGGGGGCCCAATGCTCCGAGTGACAATTCGGAGCTATTCTATATATGCTGATTTTACTCAAAACTGACCATAGTTCCATTGTCAGCGAGATGTAGGTCTTTTATCTCACTAACAAAATGGTATGAATCCTTTGTGTGTGCTCTGATATGTCCTCTCAGTGGTGACAGTATTTTTGCCATGTGTTGTGCCAGCTTATATGTCGGTGAATCGATCTGGCTCACTATAGAACTTCGATAGCGCGATTTAGGCTCCGATATGTTTTCGCTTGTGGCACGACGACAAACTTATACAACAATTTATTAATATAAAGTTTTTATTTAATACAATATAACTCCTCCATGACTCGAACACATACGCAGATCCTCATGCGCGTGCTGAAGATCAAGTTATCAAGCATTACTTGTTTTAACCTGTCCCATTCTTGTATAGCGGCATCCCTAATCTCTGGAACTGTCCGGGGAGATGGCTAATGGTTCCAAACAGCTCGCTTAAGAGCATCCCCCGCGTGCTCTATTGGGCTTAAGTCAGGCAAGTCGGCATGTCAGTCTTACCTTGTGCTGTCATATTCTCGGAGAGCAGCATTGCTTCGTTGAGCTCGATGTGCGGGCCATTTATCATCGACCAGTACAAATTGATGCCCATGGTTTACTCGGAATGGTCTAACAATTCCATCAATAGCGACTGTTTTATACCTATCTGCCATAATGGAGCCTCGATACGAGATCAAAGGCGTTCTAGCTCCAATCATAATTCCACCCCTAAAGGAAACCGATTCCCCGCCCTGCTGAACGGTTCCAGTGTTTCGTGGCAGTTCTTTGCATTTAAGAGTCTCCAGGTCTTCTCCAGACGAACCAGGTTCTGAACCTGGTCCGGCAGGAGCTGGCTGCCTTCCAGCACCGGTTCTCCGTGCTGGAGGGCATCGTCCTGCGCCCCCCCCTAGGGGCAAACAAGATGGCAGTGAGGCCGGCAACGGTCTCGTACGCGGCGGCCACGGCTGCCGCATCCAGGCCGGGGCCGTCTAGCCAGCCCTCGGGCGGGGCTGCAGTTGCCCCTCCCCCCTGAAAAGCCGGCTCTGGCAAATCCGGTACCGGCTGAACCGGCTCCGGCTAAGCCGGCGACGGGAAAGGGAGGCAAGACGAAGGCGAGAAAGGGCAAGGCGGCAGCACAGGTGGTGGCTGCACCAGCCCCAGTGCCTGCGGCGAATGTGCCAGCGCCAGCGGCAAGCCAGCTGCCGCCGCCGTCACTGCCCCCCAGCTCCCTACACCTCCCGCGGCTGAAGCCGGTTGGCAGGTGGTCGGGAACAAGAAGAAGGGTAAGAAGGCAGCCAAAAAGGCCAAAGAGCAGGAGCGGCAGCGCCAGTTCAGGGCGCGCAAGATCGCGGCTAGGCTCCGCGCCCCGAAGACCGCAGCTGTAGTGATTACACTACAGCCGGACGCGGAAAAGAAGGGCGTTACCTACCGCGATCTGCTCGCGAAGGCGAAGGAGACGGTAGATCTCGGGGAGCTCGGGATCACCGGGGGGCCTTCGGCTCAAAGTCACCCAGACGAGGGCCCGTATGCTAGAGGTCCCCGGGGAATCCAGTGGCGCGACCGCGGACGCTCTGGCTGCGAAGCTCAGAGAGTCTCTGGACGCGGAAGAGGCCCGGGTGTCCAGGCCCGTCAGATGCGCAGACCTGCGCATCATGGGTCTGGACGACTCGGTATCGGAGGAGGAGTTGGTGGCCGCCGTCGCTAGGTCCGGGGGTGCACTACTGACCAGCTCAGGTCAGGCGCCATACGCCCGGACCAACAGGGCATGCATGCCGCCACGGTGTGCTGCCCTGTTACGGCGGCCAAAACCATAGTGGAGGGCCGAAGGCTGCTGGTGGACTGGGTCTCAGCGCAGGTTAAGCTGCTGGAGCCCAGACCTCTGAGGTGCTATCGCTGTCTCGTGGGGCACCACGTATCAGTGAGATGCGCCTCGGAGGTTGATCGCAGTCGCCTGTGCTTCCGCTGCTGTCAGCCCGGACACATATCGGCAACCTGCTGCGCCACGCCGCACTGTGATGCATTTGCGGCGACCGGCAAGCCAGCCGATCACCGGGCCGGAAGCAAGGCCTGCGTGCCACCCGCCAAGGCCAAGGCCGCGGGGAGGGGAGGGCGCTCCGCCGCCACCGCCTCTGTGGCCTCCACCGCAGACGCAACTGCCGCCGCCACCGCTGTCACTGTCGCCGCCGCCGCCGCTGCGACACCGACGCCCGCAGAGGTGCCCCCCGTGGAGGAAGCTGAAATGGAATGCCTATAACGGCCCCATTAAGCTTCCTCCAGGCGAATATCAACCACTGCGCCTGCGCTCAGGATCTGTTGCTACAGAGCATGGCGCAGTGGTCGATTAACATCGCTGTGGTCGCTGAGCCATATTTTGTCTGGCCTAGGGGAGGACTGGGTGGCGGACCTTAACGGCTCAGTGGCCATCATCTCTTCGGCCGCCGCCGGTACCCCGACCCTTAAAGGTGTCAGGAGGGGTCAGGGGTGCGTAGCAGCACGGTTCGGGGAGTTCGTCGTTGTGGGGGTGTACTTCTCCCCGAACCGATCCCTCGCCGAGCTCCACAACTCTCTTGCAGAGCTGAGAGCAGTCGTCGTCGGAAGTTATCCCCTCCCCGTACTTGTCCTCGGGGACTTCAATGCCAAGAACTTGGCTTGGGGTTCTCGTCGCACAGATGTGCGGGGTAGGATGGTGGAAGACTGGGCTCTGGAGACAGGCCTGGTCGTCCTAAATCGGTGTTCTGTCCCCACGTGTGTGCGGATGCGGGGCGAGTCGGTGGTGGACATCTCGTTCGCTAGCCCCGCTCTGTCGCGTGTCGCGTTGGGCACTGAAGCAGCTGGACCGGGAGCTCCTCCTGGAAGCCTCGATCGTGCAGGCCTGGGTGTCATCCCCGGACAGGCCTGCTGACGTCAATGATGAGGCAGGGTGGTTCCAGGAGGCCATGTCCGAGATATGTGACGTGGCAATGCCCCGCGTCCGGCCAGGAAGCGCCCGGCGTCAGGTGTATTGGTGGTCGCGTGAGCTGACGTCTCTGCGCGAGGCGTGTGTCGCCGCGCGGCACCTGTACGCCAGGCATCGCAGGCTCCGCATTCGTCCACCGAACACGGCAGCCATTGAAGCGGAGCTGTACGAGGGATATAGAGCGGCGAAAACCGCCCTCCGGGATGCTGTCCTGCAGGCCCGGGATCGGGCCCGTGAGGAGATGCTGGAGACTCTCGACAGAGATCCGTGGGGGGCGCCCTTACAAGATGGTGCGGGATAAACTCCGCACCTGGGCCCCCCCGCTGACGCAGTCTCAGGCCCCAGCTCGTGGAGGACGTGGTGAGCGCTCTGTTCCCTGCGCGAGGGGAACATCCGCCCCCGCCTATGGCTCCGCCACCTGCGGTGCCGGAAGCGGACCACCAGGATGACGACGACGACATCCCGGAAGGGACCGGGGTAGACCTGAGAGTGGCGGTACGTAGGCTCAAGGCCAGGAATACCGCCCCAGGACCCGATAGCTTGCCTGGAAAAGCCTGGGTCCTGGCCTCGGAGGCTCTCGGGCCCCGACTGGAGCGGCTCCTAAGCGCATGCTTGGAGAGAGGCCAATTCCCGCTTCGTTGGAAGACGGGGAAGCTGGTCCTCAGAAGCCGGGGCGCCCTGCGTACTCTCCGTCCGCATACCGGCCCGTGGTGCTGCTCGACGAGGTGGGCAAGCTCTTTGAAAGAGTCATTGCAAACCGCCTCGCCGAGCACCTTGCGGGGACGGGGCCGGATCTTGCGGAACACCAGTTTGGTTTCCGCAAGAGGCGCTCTACGGTGGACGCCATCATGCGCGTGAGAGCCCTCACGACGGGGGATGCAGTGGCCAGAGGGGGGGTTGTCTTGGCGGTATCTCTCGACATCGCCAACGCCTTCAACTCCATGCCCTGGAGCTGCATTAGGGAGGCACTCCGGTATCACCGGGTGCCGACCTATCTCCGTCGTATAGTCGGGGACTATCTGACGGACAGGGCCGTCATCTACCCCGGTCGCAACGGTGAGTGGAACCGGCGAGAGATGTCGTGCGGTGTCCCACAGGGTTCGGTTCTGGGGCCACCTCTGTGGAACATCGGTTATGACTGGGTGCTGCGCGCCGACCTCCCTACCGGCGTCAGCGTAATTTGCTACGCTGACGACACGCTAGTACTGGCACAAGGGGGGTCGTACGAGGCGGCGGCGGAAACTATGACACGCGGGGTTGCGATAGTCGTTGAGAGGATTCGGCAACTGGGTCTCGAGGTGGCTCTGCACAAGTCCGAGGCCATGCACTTCCATGGTCCTCGGAACAGGCCACCACCGGGATCCTCAGTAATGGTAGGAGGGGTATCCATCGGCGTCGAGTCGACACTGAAGTACCTAGGACTCGTCCTCGACGGCCGATGGAACTTCGTTGAGCACTTCCGACGTTTGGCTCCCAAACTGGAACGGACCGGGGCTGCCTTCAGGCGACTCCTGCCGAACCTGGGGGGGCCAAACGCCTCCTGCCGGAGGCTCTACGCGGGGATCGTGCGATCCATGGCCCTTTACGGGGCCCCGGTGTGGGCGCGTGGCTTGGCGCGGCTTGCCGTCCACCACCTGAACGCGCCCCAAAGGGTGGTCGCCGTGAAAATGGTTCGCGGCTACCGCACGATCTCCCGCGAGGCGGCGAGCCTCCTTGCCGGATTGCCGCCATGGGATCTGGAGGCGGTAGTCCTCGCACGCCTGCACGAATGGCGCGCGGAGGCACTATGCCGGGGGGAAACCCGCTGCCGCGGCAAGTTGTCGCGCAGCGGACAGACTTCCGGCACGATCTCATGGCGACATGGAGAGAGCGACTGTCGCAACCCCGTGCTGGGCACGCCACTATAGCGGCGATAAGACCCCTCTTTGAGGAGTGGCTTGAGAGACGCCACGGCATCCTCACCTTCCGTCTGACTCAGGTCCTCACCGGACACGGTGTGTTCGGGAGGTTCCTGCACCGAATCGGGCGGGAGGAAACGCCCGGGTGCTCCCACTGCGAGGATGGACCGGAGGACACGGTGGAACACACCGTGGAGGTGTGCCCTGCTTGGGCGAAGCACCGCCGTGTCCTCGTAGCGGCGATAGGCGGCGGCGACCTCTCGCGTCCGGCCCTGGTCGAAGCCATGGTCCGGAGCGAGACGGAATGGGATGCCGTCACCACCTTCTGCGAAGCAGTGATGCTAGCGAAGGAGGTGGCGGAGCGGGAGAAGGAAAGAGCAGCAGCTTTCCTCCCCGGCCGCCGCGGGAGACGCCCCGGGCGTCGGGGGCTACGTCGTGGCCCCCGGCCACCGTAGGCGCGGGCCTGTGGACGGCGAGCAATGGGTAGCTCGTCGTCCGTCCGTCTAACGACGACAGGCCGTGTCGACGGCGCGTTTTGTTCCACGCGCGCCTCAAAGAGCTGTCAGCAGCGTGATGGGGCCCGCAAGGGCCGACGCCCTTGCGGGCCCCATTCGAAAGAGATACCGCGGCTCCGGAACGTAAGGGCACTGAAGGAACACGGATGGTTTTTAGTCAGTAAAAGTCTGACACTCCCTTACGCTCCACCCAGAGCGAAAGGGGTCATTAGATGATTTTCCATCCGCAAAAAAAAAAAAAAAGGTCTTCTCCAGACACGGACACGTCGGTTATCTGGATGAGTACTGATTCGCGATTCGTCAACTAAGATACAGTTTTGCCAAATGTTTTCCTTCTCATCTTCTTCATTTTGCCGGAGCCTATCCCACTGCAATCTCCATCGCTGACAATGCCGTGAATTTGGAGGTGCTCGCCAAGACCTCTGTGCTCGTAGTCCAGCCTGGTGTAAGCAATTCTGAATGGTCTGAGTGCTAACTTACAAACTTCTGATAACTCTCTTGGCATTTTTTCAATTACAACTTTTCTCGAAAAAATATTTCAAACTTTCTAAGTCAAATTTCTGAATGAGCTTGAGATAGGTTTGAATTTCTTTTTTATGGAAATTAAATTAAATTTGTTTTTTTATTGTTTTATATTCTTATATTTTTATAGGATAAGGGTGACAAGCGAGCACTTTGCGAATCAAAATGCAGATGCGTAGTCAGCCGTGAAGACTAAGATGGAATGCGTCTTTTCCAGTAAAAAGGGTCTCCAATCCTCTACACTCACTATACGAAACACAGCATCATTAAGCTGCTATTTTACGCTGCTATTCTGTGAGAGCGTGGTCCTTCCCGGTCGAGTCGACCAATTCATGCTACAACTACACAATTAACATAGCTACAGTATGGCTCTACCACGTTTAAATTGTATAATTTATATAATTTTATATTTTTAATTAAAGAATCTAAAAAGAAAAAGAAATTATAATACTGTCTTCAATAGCAAAAAAAAACATCGATTTTCAAACTGATCTCATACCTTTTTTTATATGAATACATTTAATGCTTGATTGAACTATTTCGAGGATTTTTCCTCATAAATGTTAGTTCTTAATTAATAAAGAAGTAATAAATTTCTGACCAAGGCAAAATATACAATCAACCACTTTGCCTTTATCAACCAAAGAGTACAATCAGCTTCAGCAGTCTTTGATTCCTTCGAAATTAGGGCGGTGCTACAGTCCCTTCAGAGGGGCCAAGTTGACTGTTAGTATATGGAAGTGCTGAATAATTGTTTGTACAGTATGGCTATTATGGCTATCCGAGTACAGAACCAGAGTACGAAACCTATCTAACTGCAGAGAGATGTAAGACAAGGTGACGTTATATCTCCGAAACTCTTCACCGCTGCACTGGAGGACGTTTTTAAGCTACTGGATTGAAAAAGATACGGTATTTTGTATTTATACATCAATGGCAATTACATCACTCACCTTCGATTTACCGACGACCTAGTACTTATGGCAAAATCGCTTGAGGGCCTAAGCACTATGCTAATGACCTCAGTAGTGTTGCCCAACGGATAGGTCTTAAGATGTACATGGACAAATCAAAGATCATGTATAACGTTCATGTCACACCTATGCCTGTAGTTGCTGGGAGCACTAAACTTGAAGTTTTTGACGAGTATATTTACCTGGGATAAATAGTCCGACTAGGTAAATCTAACTTCGACCGAGAGTTCGACGAATACAACTCGGCTCTGCTGCTTTCGGGAAATTACGACTCATCTTTTCGTCAGGTATACCTCAAAACTTGAAAACGAGATTGTAAAACCAATGCGTGTTGCCAGTGATGACTTATGGATCTGAGGCGTGGTCCTTCACTGCTGACCGTATGAGAAAGCTCAAGGTCACTCAGCGAGCTATTGCGAGGGATATATTATCAGTATGATAAACTTAGAAATGAGAATATCTGCAGTAGAACCAGAGTGACCGACATAGCCCAACTAATTAGTAAGCTGAAGTGACAATGATTCGACTATATAGCTCGAAGAACCGACAACCGATGGGGAAAAAAGTTTTTCGAGTGGCAGCCTCGTACCGATAGGCGAAGTGTAAGGCGACTACTAGATGGAGTGACGACCTGATAAGACATGCAGGAAGTCGATGGAATCAGGTGACTCAGGACCGTGTTTTTAAGGGCCGTGATGATGATTATGAATAAATTTCTGAAAACGCGAGAGTATTAATAGGTACTTTACCCACTAAATTGCCGGAATTACATAGTGACTATAAGTAAATGTATATTGCTGCATTTAAAAAGGTATATATCAAATTAAATATAAATTAAGAGAACGACGCACATTAACAAGTATTATTCGAAAACGTATTATAAAACACGAGAAGGTGATAATTAAATTAATAACAGTGAACGATGCGGGTAACTTGTGAAACAGATAATAATGCAAAGAGTATAAATTACTACTTATTGCTTAATTATATAACTTTGCTGAAAACGGGAGTTGAAAACATTTCATAACTTTTAATGAAAGTAGCTGAATGTTAGTCTTACCAATGTGCATTCACAGTCGTGTGTAGGTTTGAAGGGTAAAAAAGTAAAGTTGTCAGTATTTTAACACCACAGAGTCAGTATATCGGGAAACATTTACGCTTTTATAATAAAATCCCAAAAAAATAAACAAGTGTGTGCCAGTCGGAAAGTTCGAAAGAATTATTAAACAAATTTCTCATACCAATAGTGTTTTTTTAAATATTACTACATCTATGTTTAATACTCCTAGGCATAAGGTAATTGTTAACCAATTACCATATTATTTCTCTTGAGGTTTTTAAAACATTGCGGAGTCTAGACGTGAATAGAGCTAGTGGACCAGACAGTATACCAGCCATAGTTCTAAAGGTTTGTGCACCTGAGTTGTCAGCACACAGTTCACTTATTCCGTCTCATATTTAGGGCTGGAGTAGTGCCAAAATCCTGGGAGCTGGCCAACGTGCAGCCTTTTCCAAAAAAAAGGCAACCGTGCTGATCCTGCCAATTTTTAGCCAATCTCAATTACCTCCATACTCTGCAAGATTATGGAGCGCATTTTGAACGCTCATCTCATGGCGTACTTAGAACAGAATGACTCACCAGTACGAGTTTCGCCTAAATTGGTCAGCTGAGGACCTTCTAGTGTATGCCATGTACATATCGCACATATAAGCATTCGAAAACAGTAGGGAAGCACTTGCTGTTCCCTTGATGTCTCGAAAGCCTTTGACAAAGTTTGACAAGCTAGCTTAATAAGTAAGCTTTCAGCGTACGGCTTATCCCTTGGCCTGATTGACTGAGTGAAGGACTTTCTAAGTTAATAGTCTCTCCGAATCGTCCTCGATGGCTGCTTATTCGACCTCATGGGGAAAAACACCGGAGTTCTTCAAGGGTCCGTTCTCTCCGCAACTCTCTTCCTGTTGCATATTAACGATCTGTTTATGCCCTGTATCTATGTGTATGCAAACGATAACACAGTTGTGGAATAAAGCTATAGCTGTTACATGTGAATCTCTAGAAGCACTCTCCAAGTGGGCTGATATTCTTGTGCAATTTAACGCTTCCAAAACACAAGTGCGTCTCTTCACTGCAAAAAGGGATCTAGCTCACCTACGCTCTTTTCAAAATTTCTCACTGAAATATTATTATACAACCGCGCTCCCACCCTAATGCACAGCAGTTAATAAAAAAAATTTTTCTTTTCAACATGGTACTTGCACTGACCTCCATACACATATTTTACTAGTAGGCTTGAGTGGCTGTACGCTACAATACTTTTGTGCCGACAAGTTGATTTACAGTTTATATTAAAAAATTAACTATTTGGTAATATAGGCTCTAAAAAATCTGTCACTTATTTTAGTAATTGTTATTACTAACATGTTTGGCTTTAAATTACCTATTTTAATAAACAATAAAATTCTATACTATGACGAGTTCCTTGTCGATAATACTTAACGATATTTTTTTCTACCTATATCTGCTTACAACTTTGAGTATTAAACCAAAGGAGACGGCATCGCAAGGCATACCCCTCTGTAAAAGGTACGAGAGTCCGACTCATACTCGTTATATAAAACTAGTTGCTCCGCGTCGTGCGTCATTCCGAAGTGATCGTGCCAGTAAATCGAGCTCCGACAAAATGCCGAATTGCAGTGTATTTACATGAAAAAAACAATCAAAAACGTCAAGTATACAAAAGGACAATGTGACTTTTCATCTGTGAGTATTTTTAACATAATATTAAAGTAATTTTATCATTAAAACTCGTACTTTGTGAATATTATCGTCCAATACCGAGTGTGGCCATCATAGTTCATAAAGTGAAAAATAATCTATTTTTAAATAAATATAATTTACTACACAAATTATATATATTAACAAAAACATATTTCCTAATAACTAAATCAGTTTGTGATGAATAATAATCATTACATATAGGTGTGTATTGGATTTTGTTAAATGATTTATATATTCAGCTCAATTTCAACACCATACTGAATATTATATAATTAAATATAATCGGTAACTAGTATTTATTAATGTTAATTAAAATGTTCTGGAAACTCGTAAGAACTGCCAGGGGACGTTCAAAACAGCCTATAATGAATGCTATAAGAGATGAGAATGGCTATATTCTGGATGATGAAGTTTTGAGTTTAAAGAGATGGAAGGAATATTTTGAAAGCATGTTTATGAGTGAGGAGACAACGTATGAACTGAATGAAATAGGAACTCCGAAAGAAGAGAAAGGAGGTAGCGAGATAAGTATAGATGAAATAATGAAAGCAATGAAAAGCATGAAAGCAGGTAAGGCTGCCGGTTATGATAGAGTTTTACTCGAAATGCTAAGGGCTGGAGAGGAAGTGGTGGCAGGCCTGCTGCACACCTTGTTTAATTTATGCTGGGAACTGAAGCGGGTACCGGGAGACTGGTGCAAAGCCGTGATAGTCCCAGTATATAAGGGAAAAGGGTCGCAGCGGGACTGTAAAAACTACCGCGGTATCAGCCTTCTTAGCATCGTGGGAAAATTGTATGCCAAGGTACTAATTGAAAGGGTCATGAAAGAAACCGATGGAAAAATTTGGGATGTGCAAGCGGGATTTAGAAAGGGAATGGGATGTACAGATCAAGTCTTCTCCATGCGCATGATCGCGGAGAAGTTTTTGGCCAAAAACCAAAAGGTTTTTTGTGCGTTCATGGACTTGGAAAAGGCCTATGACAGAGTGGATAGGAATGTGCTATGGCAAACACTGAACTCATTTGGGTTGAGCGCTGGCTTGATACAGGCATTGGAATCTCTTTATAGGGACTCTAGTGCTTCTGTTAGGATCAGCGGGGTCTACTCCGACTGGTTTGGCATCCATAAAGGTGTCAGACAGGGCTGTGTGGCTTCCCCGTGGTTGTTCAACCTATTTATCGACAGTTGTTTTCAAAATTTGAAAGTTGAAGAATGCGGATTAAGAATGGGTGAGTTAACCATCAAATGCCTTTTGTACGCCTATGATCAAGTTATTCTTGCGTCGTTGGCGGCTGAGTTGCAAATGATGGATAAATGAACAGATCATTAAAAGAAAGGGGTATGAAAGTGAACGCAAGTAAGTCGAAAATTATGGTTTTTGAAAGAGATGAAAGTAAAACGATATGTGAAATAAGAATAGAAGGGGAGTTGATCGAGCAAGTAGATGAGTTTGTATATTTGGGTTGCGTATTTAGCAGGGATGGGAGATATGATAAGGATATAGAACGACGAGTGAACGCAGGAAACAGAGTAAATGGGGCCCTGCACTCTATTGTGAAGAGTCAAAATGTGTCAAAAAAGGCACGTATGGCAATTCACAATGCTGTGTTGGTCCCTACTTTAACGTATGGTAGTGAAAGTTGGGTGTGGCAGAAGAAGCACGAGAGTAGAATAAATGCAGTAGAAATGCGGTCGTTAAGGAGTATGTTAGGGCTGAATCTGAATGACAGGGTGAAGAATTGTGTGATAAGAGAGGAGTGTGGTTTGCAAGATGATGTTGTGACCAGGATTAAGAAAGGAATGCTTCGGTGATTTGGTCATGTGGAAAGAATGGATGAGGAAAGAGTGACAAAGAAAATTTATGTTGCAGAAGTGAATGGCAGAGTCGGAAAGGGACGTCCTAGGCGAAAATTTATCGACCAAATTGGCGATTTATTGAAAACGGGCCAAATTAGGAGTACCCTTAACCGACGAGCATGCATGCGTAGATGTATGGATGTGAAGGAGGCGAGAGACGTGTGTCAGGATCGTACCAAATGGAAGTCTGTAGTCTCTGCCTACCCCTCTGGGTGACAGGCGTGAGTGTTTATGTTATGTTATTTATTAAAATATTATACAAAATACAGGCCAAATAAGTCAAATCGAAACTTGCTACCTCGCAGCAAAACTGTGCAATTTTTATAAAAATAAACTGGTATCACTGCAACCGAAAGTGTTGCACTATAGTGACGAATGCCACAACTTTAGGTATCGATAAGTTAATTAACCATACGGGTTTGTCTACCGAACCGGTTTGTAGTTTTTATTTAACTTTTACAATAAAGTATTACAAAAAGTAGTAAATTTTTCTATTATTTTTATTTTTACAGATTTCCAAAAGATCCTTTTAGGCGACAAACTTAGATTGTAGCTTGTAGAAAACATGAATCTTGGGTACCTAAATGGACTAGCACCATTTGCTCCAAACATTTTGAAAAATCATATGTCATTCCACAAGCTTACAATAAAAGAAGGTTAGTTGACACTAAAATATATTTAATTTTTACCCTTGACACCAATATTATTCAACTTGAAAATATTTTATTAAGTTTCATCATCATCATCATCATTACAGCCCTTCACAAGTCCACTGCTGAACATAGGCCTCCCCCAAGTAACGCCACAAAGCACGGTCCTGAGCCACCTGCATCCATCGACTTCCTGCATGTCTTAACAGGTCGTCACTCCATCTAGTGGGGGGTCGCCCCACACTACGCCTACCGGTACGAGGCTGCCACTCGAGAACCTTTCTTCCCCATCGGTTATCGGTTCTTCGAGCTATATGGCCGGCCCATTGCCACTTCAGCTTACTAATCCGTTGGGCTACGTCGGTCACTCTGGTTTTACTGCGGATATCCTCATTTCTGAGTCTATCACGCAGAGAAACTCCGAGCATAGCCCTCTTCATAGCTCGCTGAGCGACCTTGAGCGTCCTCATACGGGCAGCAGTGAAGGACCACGTCTCTGATCCGTAAGTCATCACTGGCAACACGCACTGGTTGTACACTTTATTTTCAGAGATTGAGGTATACCTGACGAGAAGATGTGTCGTAATTTCCCGAACGCTGCCCAGCCGAGTTGAATCCGTCGATTGAACTCTCGGTCGAAGTTGGACTTACCTAGTCGGACTATTTGTCCCAGGTAAACGTACTCGTCAACAACTTCGAGCATAGTGCTCCCCACAACTAACGGCATAGGTGTGACATGGACATTGAACATAATCTTTGTTTTGTCCATGTTCATCTTAAGACCTATCCGTTGGGAGACACCATTGAGGTCATTGAGCATAGTGCTAAGGTCCTCCAGCGATTCTGCCATAAGGACTATATCTTCGGCAAATCGAAGGTGAGTGATGTACTCGCCATTGATGTTAATACCGTATTCTTTCCAGTCCAGTAGCTTGAAAACGTCTTCCAACGCAGCGGTGAAGAGTTTCGGGGATATAACGTCACCCTGTCTTACACCTCTCTGCAGTTGGATAGGTTTCGAACTCTGGTTCTGTACTCGGATAGCCATCGTAGCCCTACTGTACAAACACTTCAGCACTTCGATATACCGACAGTCAACTTGGCACCGCTGAAGGGACTTTAGCACCGCCCAAATTTCGGCGGAATCAAAGGCTTTCTCATAGGGTATGTATGTGGTCTATGGTACTGA
Source organism: Parnassius apollo (assembly GCA_907164705.1). NCBI lineage: Eukaryota > Metazoa > Arthropoda > Insecta > Lepidoptera > Papilionidae > Parnassius > Parnassius apollo. Next base: position 64,238 of record CAJQZP010001358.1, read on the forward strand.
AGCCTTTTCGGAAACCGGCTTGTTCGGAGGCTGGAAGTCGTCGAGTCTGCGTGCGAGACGATTCGTAATGACTCTCGTAAACAGCACGTAGACGCGGCTCAGAAGGGAAATCGGTCTGTAGTTCTTCAAGAGAGCGTTGTCGCCTTTCTTAAAGAACAAGACCACCGCAATTCTGCTCCACGCCTCCGGAGTAGTGCCACCATGGAGGACGGAATTGAAGAGCTTCTGAAGGACTTCAAGTACCGGTGTTCCACCCGCTTTCAGAAGCTCCGCTGTAATTCCATCCTCGCCCGGGGACTTGCCGTTTTTAAGGTGCTGGAGAGCCATTCTAATCTCGCTCAGACTGACGTCCGGGATATCATCGGAATAGTGTCGGGTAAGACTTGCTCTTGTATCGTTACTCACACTTGCGTGTGGCTCCAACGATGATGTGTACAGCTGCTCATAGAACCTCTCAATCTCACTCAAAATCTCAGGTGTCCCGGAAACGATGCTGCCACACTCAGTCTTCAGCTTTGACAGTTGGCTCTTTCTGGCAGACAGATCTCTGGCAAGACTTTGGAGCCCTGGTTCCGCTCGATCGCTTCTTTAATACGAGCAGTATTAATTTAGCAGTATTTATTAAGTTTACAAAAGCATTAATCTATAAAATGTAATTCATATACTTAGTATATATATATATATATATATATATATATATATATGTATATATATATATATATATAGTCCTACTCTCACTGCGAGTACGAGCCATCACTTAGGCCAAGGAAAATTAAACTGAAAAAAATGCCTTGACATAAAAAACAATAGCATAAACAGGTTTCATAAGTTTTCAAGAAATACTTTGCCCTAACATTTAACTATTACTCACTAAAAGCCTATCGCTATGTACGTAAAACTTTTGGAACATGTTTGCCTGCACCACAGACGTTGACTAAGTGATACACTACCATCGATCGCCGACCAGGGTTTACTCAAGAAGCGCTGACGGCATAAAAATCGAGAGCGGAGAGTAACTCTGATAAAAAAAATATTGTATCTTTGTCATGGATGAAATGGAAATTAAGCAATTGACGGAATACCATGTTAGCAGCCAAAGGCATTATGTATATAACCAAAGTGTCTTTTAGAACTTGCATAGTACTCCGTCAATTGTTTTATTTTCATTTCATCTATCACTAATATACAATACAATTTCTTGTCAGGGTTACTCTCTAGTCTAAGTTTTAAAACAGTTAACGCTTTTTTGTGTAGCCAATCAATTGTACATCAGTTTAGCAAAACATATTTCTGAGGAATACTTAGCCCTAAGTAAATGTCACATTTTATTTTTAAGCAGCTGTCTGTTTAAAGTTCACTTTGTTCAACTGTGATATAGTGTAAAACTTTTTATTTTCCTAATTTATTAAATATTTTCCAGATAGTTCTATTAATTACTTTTCGAAATCAACAACTTTTTATAAATAGCGGTTTTGTGATTGAAGCCTTATAATAAAAACAAAAACTTGATTAACACCATCTCAGATGATAAACTGATAGGATTTTTCTTTTCATAAATCTGATTTTGAAAATAAGTTAACTAAACCTCCTATTTCGATTTGTTAAACATTTTAAGTTTTATCTTGCATAATGTAAAATAAACCTGTAGCAAAATAATAAAGTTTCTTTCAATAATTTATAAGCTTTTTTCCGAAGATCATTTTTAAATACTTTAAAAAAAGAATTTCAAATAACACCCTGGTATTATTTATCTATGTATACTTATAATCAAATAAAAACTTATGCGACTTGTCGATTTGTTTATCGATACAAAATATCGACATAGTCCACGCCTTACGTTGCTTACGCATTCAGCCAGCGCTATCAGTGTATCGACACGTGTACAATTTGATGGTATGCGTAAACGCGATGAACACAAACACAAATGTTGTAGTGTGCGTTTATAGTGACACGATTTAATTTTGCATTTGTTGTTAAGTATACAGTTGTGTGTTTTTCTTACGCCTCCTGATGTTGACAGAATTTTTGTTTAGGAATTAACGCGTATGGCCTCTCCAGTTGGTTGAATACTCAAAGGCTTACAACAATGAAATTCGCTTACGACGGATAATTAATTTACAGGTTTTCAACTGACTCTATACTAGAATTATGACTAATAAGCAGTTAATTACTTTTTCTCTAAATAATAATCTAATTTTACCTGTTGATATTTTAAAAATACGCATGATATTTTGGTAGCTTATTGATGTTTTCTATTACGAGAACTAAATGAACGGTTAACAATTAACTGTTAACAAAATATATTTTATTTATTAGTTACCTTGACCAGTTTTTCCTACTCATTGGACCTTACTAAACTTTATTGTTTCTTTGTTGGATCCACCACACAGTGGAAAATAGTGCAAAAGTGAACATACACAAACTTAAAAGGAAGTAGTCAACCAGATGGACGGCTAAACATCAGGCTGTTACTGCTTTATTGAATAATTTACCGGAAATTGTCAAAGAAATTGAAAAATCTTCTCTAGTCGCAGAATCAACTATGAAGCTTGTCATCCACTACATGCGGTGATGGATTTTAAATGTATCCTCAACTCAACCATTTTGGATAATATTCTTCGAGAAATTAATAGAGTGAACGTTGAAATATAAAAAGAGGATATTATCATTTTGTATTCTGTGGCGATAATGCAAGGTCTTGTTAAGATCTTGCAAGGAATGAAAGAAAAATCAATAGAACATTGGTTCAAAGAACTTGTATTAGAAAAGTTAGAAATCGAGCCTGTCCTTAAAATCAAACGAATTTCCAAAAAGAAAAGGCAACACGATGAAATCTGCGAGGATAAGTCAAGAACGCTAAATCCAAATAGTTTTTTTTTTCCAAAGATATAAGAGTAATGTTTGACAAATTTTTAACAGAAATTAAAACAAGGGTAGAGAGCGCAAAGAGTTTACATGACAATTTTGTCCTCCTTAAAGGTCACGCGTTTTAAAATAGGTCGATTGAGGATCTGCGAAAAAATGGAGCTTAAAAATATTCGAAAGAGTTAGATCCAGTTGATTTTTGCCAGGAATTTGCCGTTTTTAAAGGGCTAGTAACCGCAATTAATAAAAAATCAAATGCATTCGTCCTATTACAACATCTGTGCAAGCATCACTTGCTAGTAGCGTTTTCTAATGTTAGTATGGCTTTAAGAATATACTGCATATTACCTAAGACATATGCAAGCTATGAGCGAAGCTTCAGCAAACTGCAAATAATTAAAACCTATCTGCGTTGAAGAATGAGTCAGGAACATCCATCTGGCCTCGCGATCCTAGCCATTGAAAATAAAACTGAACTAGAAACAGAATTTGATAAGCTAATAGATTCTTTCGCAGAAAAGAAAGCATGCCATGTAAAGCTGTAGCAAGATTAGAGAGAAAAGGATAGTAAGACCTAAAGATCCTAAATATTTTGATTGTGTGTTTTCTTTACTGGTTATATGTTTTCTATATATTTATAACTTTATGTTACACAAATGAAAAAGTTATTAGCTCATTGGTAATAAAGAGTTTAAATTTATTAAATGGTTCTTACTGTCCCAATCACAAAAATGCCACCCATTATGTATTTGTGACTTCTTTTAATAAATTATCTAAAATGCTAAAGAGAGGAGGCGCCACTGTCAAGTTTTTGCCCCGGTTCAAGAAACTCGTAGATCCGTATCTAACAAAAATGGTTGTGATAAATATAGCCAAATCTTTAAAAGGGCTTCATAAATGCTTAATTTTCGATCTCACTTTATCTTATTAACGATAAGACACGTATTAATTGATACATTTATTTAATCTCTGAAAGTATACTAAAATTTTACGAAAATGAATTGAATCCTGCATATACACTGTACTATCTTTATTATTAGTTCTGTGGACGCCTTCTTGTATGTTAGAGGTCAGTGATACCTTGATATTTTGGTTATGTTATAGGTCACAATAATTCTGCCAAAGTCCGGTCTTTGGTCTATCATTTCTTTTCTTTTTTTCCACCTGTCACATATTTTCTTGAAGCTTCTCTTTTTTTTAATTTACTGGCTTTATGGCTCTGGGTTCTAGCCCTTCTGAGCCTATTATTTCTTTCAGAATCTGCTTTTTATATATTTTTTCTTCACAATATGCTGATGCTTAACATTGCGATGTTTTTGGGAGATTTTGATGACACCTCAACCCAGTGGACTGATGATGACGACAGCCACTCAAGTTCATAAGGCGTCCAAACGATCAAATTAACTTGAGGTTTATATCAACTTTAAAGCACTTGTTTCGTCGTTATCTCTAATAGTTCACACGCGCAGACACTTAATTCACAAAATCGCATCATTTTTCGAATCAAAATCCACTTCAAACCATTATTCAAGCGACAAAAACAGGAGCGACAATTCGTTGAAGGCCACGTTCCCGCCAAAACGCCTTGAAGCTTCTCGGTGGGAAAGGAACTTCGAGCATAGAAAAGAAAGGAGTGACAATTCATATGAGGAATGACATGGGAATGACATAATTGTATTGACATTGACGTTTCGTTGTATTGACAATTTGGCGTTTTTGTTTAGTTTAGTGCTAACGATAACGAGTGTATTTTAATTAAAAAACAGAGTTTCATGAATTATATAAACAGTCATAATGAATGGAGTGAGTACTAACTAACAAATCTTTAATAAATCGATATTTATTGTTATAATTCTACTATCAATAAAAGTAACTAATTTGAAATTTCCAGTCAAAACGTACTGCCATGACAAACGAAGAAGTTTTTATTTTACTGGACTTGGTAGAAGCTAATCCAATCATTACTAACAAAAGCATTACCGCATCAACCAACAAGCTCAAAGAAGAAGCTTGGACCAACTTAACCAAATCATTTAATGCATCAATTTCCAGTGCTCCTAGAAGTACAGATCAACTTCGATTCAAATGGGACAACTTGAAAAAAATGGCACGTAAAAGGTCACCGGATTTCACTTTAAGTAATCTCAAGGTATGTAGAGTTTGACTTATATTATACTGGAATGAAACTGCATTTGCCAACCTGCCTAACAGGTGTGGCTACAATGTCATAAATCCCCCCCTGAGGCAATCTATGGGTGAGGCCTAAGTGCAGCAGTGGACTTTTAATAGGCTGTATGGGTAATGGATTCTCTAGTCCACTACTATTTAGTGCTAAAAGACATTCCATATTAGTTGTCAATGTTGACAATACACAAATCCATTTTTTTTATATAGGATAAGGTTGACAAGCGAGCACACAGTCCACCTGATGGTAAGTGGATGCTGTGGCCCATAGACGTCTATATTTATCTTCAATTAAGAAGCAAAATGCAGATGCATTGCCCACCCTGAGGACTGTGATGAAATGCCATGTTTCTAGTAAAAAGGGTCTCCAGTTCTCTACACTCGCCATAAATCTCAGCAGCATTAAGTTGCTTTTTTATGCTGGTATGCTGTGAGAGTGTGGTCCTACACCTGCCGAGCCGACCCATTCGTGCTACAACCACAATATCGCTGCAGCGTGGCTCTACCAATCTTTATAACTAGTTATAAATACCCAAAGGCTGAAACACCAATTCTTTTTACAAAAATAGACTCAGCCCATGGGCACTTGCAACCAACTATAAACAATGAAGGCTATTCATCTCTGAGAAATAATATGAAATGCCTCACAACCTGTAATTATGCGGGCTTACTTTATCTTCAGGTCAAACACAACAGTGCTTACACTGTTGTTTGGGGGAAAAAATAGGTAAGAGAGTTGTTCCTACCAGAAGAATTTTTGAGGGGAATAAGGCGTGCTACCTAGGGCTTTAACCTTTTTTTGAGCAAAAAAAAATATAGTATTTGAGCAAATATAGTATTTTTCCCAAAAAAGATGCAAAAATATAATACTTTTGAGAAAATCAGGAGAAAAAAATAGTAAGCATTTAATCTTTATGTATTTTTCCATATATATTTGTTATTGATCTTTGCTTTGGCCATCAATAATCTAACCACCTTACCTTCTACTTTAACTTTATAATAATTATTGGAGTCTGAGCAATTTAGATTCATGATAAAATAAATTAACAATTAATTTTTAAAATAAATTAATGCATGCTCCTTTTCTTTTTTCAATTTTACATTCATGACGGAAATAATTATTTCTGTAAAACTTACTTGTTTCAGACTTCCAATCACAGTTAATATGAAAAAGCGCGACAGTTCAATTAGGTATAATATATAGTATTTTTCGTATTATATTAGTTTTCTGTTATTTAAAGGACAATTGACTGAAATATAGTATGATACTGTATATTAAAGTACAGGTGGAAACCCTAGTGCTACCGCCTGGTCATCTTATTGTTAGCCCATTTGTCACTAATATATAAATTTTATTTTAAATGTAGGTCGTAAAATAAGCTGGTTTTATTAGTCCTTCTTATTATGGTATTGACTTAATATTTCACAGCTTGCTGGTGATAAACAGAAGTTATCGACGCAAGATGATATTCTTAACCGTGTCATATCCATCTTAGTTACAACATGTGATGGTTTTACTGTGCAGTTTGGAGGTGACTCAGGTGATTGGTTTGGAATTGATTTATTTTATTTTATAGATTAATGTGATGTCTATAATTAGGAATCAAAATTAAGGTACACTCTTACCCCTGAGGACTTGGATGGAATGCCTCCTATCCAGTAGGGATATAAGGGTCACAATCATGGTGTCTTTATGTGCTCTCTACTAGAATATCCACGAAAAACTTACTTAACATGTTGCAATTACTTATATATTATTTTTTATGTTATTATGTCCTGCGTAAATCCCTTCAATCAATTAACCTGTTTAAACTATTTTCTGTGTCTACTGGTAAGCTAGTGTTGGTTCCTAATATTCAAGAAACACTCCATTTTGGCCCTGATATTTTTAAACAATATATTAATGTGAGTGCAGAATTCTTTAGAATTTTTCTGGAAACCATTCATTCCATCTTAATTCTCAGAAGTGATAAGGCATCAGCATTTTGATTCTTTGTCTAGTATATGAAGATGTCTATGGACCACAGAATCCACTTATCACCATGTGGACTTTGTATATTTGTGTGTGTGTGTGTGTGTGTGTGTGTGTGTGCAAAAAAGAACAAAACATATAATAAGTAATAACTTTACTACCAAAAATACTCTTAGACTAGTGTAAATTATAATTCAATGTATGTTATGGTTTGGTACGAGGGCGGCACTGAAAATTTCGGGAATCAAGGAAGTGACACAACATTAATATTTAAAAATGTATTTATTGCTTTTCGAAGTATTCTCCGCGAAATTTGACACCTTTTTCCATACAATGGACCCAATCACGGAAGCAACCATTCCATTCGGAATTTGGGGTCTCCAAAATAGCCGTTTTGTAGGCTTCCACAGCTTCTTCAGGTGATGAAAATCTCTGTCCACACAATTTATTTTTTATTTTAGGGAAAGTATAGAAATCATTAGGGCTTAGGTCGTGGCTGTACGGCGGATGGTCTAATAATTCTATGTTTTCTTGCTCTAAAAACTCTTTTGTTCTGTGTGCGGTGTGAGAACTCGCATTGTCGTGATGGAGGATGATGCGGCGGTTGCAGTTCTCTTTACGGAGTTCAGAAACGACCTGTGGCAAACAAATGCTAGAATACCATTCTGCATTAACCATTCTTTGTCCCTCAAGAGGAATAGTCGTAACAAGGCCGGTTTTGGAGACAAACGTGGCCGCCATTTTTTTGTAACACTCCGTGAACGAACAATTTTTTTGGCTTTAACTCATTTTCGAACACCCAAACTAGTGACTGGTTTTTTGTTTCGGGTTCGTACGCGTATATCCAGGATTCGTCACCTGATACGATGTTGTATACAGCATTTGAGGATCCTGCGTGGAATCTTTCGAGAGTTCTGACGAACCAAGTAACGCGAGCCGCTTTTTGCTCTTCACAGAGCTAATGCGGTATCCATCGGAAAAACATCTTTTTTACACCTAATTGTTCATGCAAGATTATTTGTATTTGACTCATATTGAATTTCGCGGTATGTCACATGTCGATCTTCCTCAATCAGCTTACGCACAGCATCATCGTTTTCTTGGGTGACTGCAGTTTTTGAACGACCTTGACGGGGATCATCACTGAGCTTGACACGTCCACGTTGAAATTCAGCAAACCAGCGATAAATTGTGGTTTTGGATGGGGCTTCATTACCAAATGCAGAAATCATCCAGTCAACACACTGTTTTTGTGTTAAACCACTTCGAAAGTCATAATAAATCATCGCTCTTGAATTTTCTCGAGTCAATTCCATTTTCTCATTCTCAATGAATAAACAAGTGTGACAAAACCTTGTGACAAGACCGAGAATCTTTTTTAAATAAATAAATGGTATTCGATTTTTAAAACCAAGGAATTTTCAATTAAAAAGATTTTAATATGACAGGAACAGTGGAAATATTCCATTCCCGATACTTTTAGTGCAGCCTAATATTAAAAACAGAGCTCAAGTTAGTTGCCTCTATTCCTGGTTGTAAAATTTTTACATTTTTGTTAATAAAGGGTTAAGCGAATCACAAACTACACAGATATGATAATATTTTATCTGCATATAAAAATTTTACTATCTAAAAGTATTCACACATTACGCAGGTACAATAATATACAAAATGATACATTCGCTCGAAATCCTTCAATTTTACTAGACTTTTTTTTTTGGAACTGTTTTTACAGAGTTTTATCCACAATGAGTTGGCTTATATTGCTTCTAGATTTGCTAGACAACTCGTCAGAATGGGATTCAAATTTTGATTCATGTTTCGCATTAGCATTTACTAAAAAGCAAAAAATTTGGATAGAATGTCACACTTTTAACAGTGGTAGAGCCACGCGGCAGTTTTGCTGTTGCACGTATGGGCTGGCTCAAACCGGGATGGTACCACAACCTCCCAGAATACCAGCGTGAAGTGCAAGCTCTGCTTCCACGTTTCGTCTGGTGAGTGTAGGTGGCCGGAGGCCCAATTCCCCCTCCCCCCTTAACATGGTTGCGGTATTAAGTGATGATCTACCCCAGGAGGGTACCAGCACCCCTGGAGAATCTCTCGCTGAGCATCCACGACAAAGTTACTCCACTCCTGAGCGTGGGTGCTTAGGCTGCCCCGCGTATTCTGGGGAGGGGGGAGGGCAAAATTCCGCTCAAGACAATAACCGCTCGGGGCAAACTGAGCAACAAGACCAAGAACGATGAATGTGAATTTGTGAATTTCGGCAATATCTGGGGACTTCATTCTAACCTAAACGCCGTCCACTACCATCTCGAGACGGCGCGGCCGGCTCTGCTCTTTCTCACCAAGACGCAGGTGTCCCCTCTGGCTGATGCTTCTTATCTCTCCTACCCGGGGTACAAACTAGAACAATCCTTTGTGTCTCGAGCTGGAGTTTGCGCATACATCAGGGAGGACATCTGTTCTCGACGCCTCGGCAGTCTTGAAGGTTCGGACCTGTCGATCCTTTGGCTACGCGTAGACAGCGACGACCATCCGCGCGTCTACGGGTGCCTCTATAGGTCCCATAACGGAAATGCCGAAACAGACCGACACTTCGACCACGTCCAAATGGCTACAGATTCGTTGCTACAGCGGATCCCCTCCGCAGAGATCGTGATCCTCGGCGATTTTAACACCCACCATGCCGAATGGCTTGGTTCACGTTCAACCGGTCATGCGGGGAGATCTGTTCATGATTTTGCCTTGGCATATGGTCTGACACAACTGGTTACTTCGCCTACGCGGATTCCAGATGTAGAGGATCATGCAACTTCCCTGTTGGACCTTCTGCTGACCTCTCATCCGGACTGATATCAGAATTCCGTCGTTGCCCATTTAGGCTCTTCGGACCATTGTCTTTTCCGGAGTGTGGTGCCACTCACGCTGAAATCGCGGTTGCATTCTGCAGGCTGCTACTGTGTTTGGCATTATAGGTCAGCTGATTGGGATGGGATGCGGTCTTTCTTTGCATCCTACCCTTGGGGCCGGGTTTGCTTCTCGCCGGACAATCCCAACGTTGTTGCTGATTCTGTCAATGATGTGGTACTTCAGGCTATGGAAATTTTTATTCCTTCCTCTGTGGTGCTCATCGGAGGCAAATCTCAGCCATGGTTTGGTCGCTCCTGTAAAATAGCTTCATCCTATAGGCAAGAGTGCTACAAAGCCTGAGCTGACGCATCAGCGTCCCGGGATGTAAACACCAGCGCTCTAAAAAAAAGTATAATTCCGCCTCCAGGTCCTTCAAAAGAGTCATTGCCAAGACAAAGTCAGAGTACATAGGCAGAATTGGCGAGAAACTAGTTCGCCTTCCTTCTGGAACCCGTGCATTCTGGTCTCTCGCCAAGGCTGTCCAGGGTAATTTCTGTCAGCCATCTCTTCCATCTCTGCACAGAGAGGATAACTCACTGGCCCATGCCACAAAGGAGAAAGCCGATCGGCTAGGCTCTTTCTTTGCGTCCAACTCTACTCTTGATGACGGGGGAGAACGCCGCCGACCATCCCACGTGGTGTGAGTGCTCCATGCCGGAGGTGCGATTCACACAGCGCTCGGTTCGCAAAGCACTCCTCTCCTTGGACATCTACAAGTCGAGTGGGCCTGACGGTATCCCCCCAATTGTGCTGAGGACGTGTGCTACAGAGTTGGCACCGGTTTTAACGCGTCTTTTCCGGTACTCCTACTCCCTAGGCGCAGTCCCAAAATCATGGAAGAAGACTTTCGTTCACCCGATCCCTAAAAAAGGCGACCACTCAGACCCGTCCAACTACAGGCCCATCGCCATCACCTCCTTGTTCTCCAAAACAATGGAGTCCATTGTAAATTGTCAGCTCATAAGGTACCTTGAGGATCACCAGCTGATTAGTGATCACCAATACGGTTTTCGTCATGGTCGATCATCTGGTGATCTTCAGGACTCATAGACTCATAGATGGGCGGTGGCAGTAGAGTCTAAGGAGACGCATTGGCCGTTAGTTTGGTCGTTGCGAAAATCTTCGATCGGGTTTGGCACAAAGCGCTTCTTTCGAAGCTCCCTTCCTATGGGCTTTCCGAGAAATTGTGCAATTGGATCACCAGCTTTCTTGCAGATCAGAGCATCATGGTCGTTGTAGACGGTGCAAGCTCCGATTACAAGCCTATTAATGCTGGAGTTCCACAAGGCTGCATGCTATCGCCAACGCTGTTTCTTCTGCATATCAATGATATGTTGCAAACCCGTAAGATTCATTGCTATGCAGATGACAGCACTGGCGATGCTCTGTACATCGGCCGTGCCAATATTCTTATAAGGAAACGTCTCCGAGTACCGGGACAAACTTGTGTCTGAAGTCGAGTCTTTGCTGAACAAAGTCTCGGATTGGGGGCGACTAAATCTAGTCCAGTTTAACCCTCAGAAGACACAAGTTTGCGCGTTGACCGCTTAAAAGAACCCTTTTGTCGTATCTCCTCAGTTTCAAGACACTCCCCTTGTTGCCTCAGCTAGTATCGGAAATCGGAATCCTCGGCGTCGATATATCGAGTGACGTGCAGTTTCGTAGTCACTTGGAAGAGAAGGCCAAATTGGCCTCTAAAAAGCTTGGCGTGCTCAGCAGAACGGGATAGTATTTCATGCCGGCACACCGCCTGCAACTTTACAAGTCCGCACGTGGAATACTGTTCCCATCTCTGGGCTGAAGCACCCCAGTTCCAGCTCCTTCCACTTGACTGCATCCAGCGCAGAGCGGCTCGAAACGTAGACGACCGAGTGCTTTCCGATCGGCTCGATTCACTGCCGCTGCGAAGAGATGTTGCATCTCTTTGCGTATTTTATCGCATCTATCACGGGGAGTGCTCTGAGGAATTGTTCGGATTAATCCCAACCGCCAAATTTCATGAACGCACTACGCGGCAAACCTCTCGATGCCATCCACACACCATGGTTTCCAAAGAGTTTTTCCGCACGATCCAAACACCTGCGATTTTTCCGGAACGATACGACCTGGGGACCTTCAAGAAAAAAGCTTACTCTTTTCTAAAGGGCCGGCAACGCACCTGCAATTCCCCTGGTGTTGCGGATGTTCATGGGCGGCGGAAGTCACTTAACATCAGGTCAACCTTATGCTCGTTTGCTGCGTCTTCTATAATAATATATATATATATATATATATATATATATATATATATATATATATATATATAAAGCTCCAAGAGGACGGAGGCGAATTTAATCTCATGTTATCAGCAACCATTCCGTATTTATCTGCAGGTAAAATCCTGTGCCATGTTTGTATCTGCAGATGGTATCTGTAGATACATAGTATAGATATGTAGATACAAATATATTTATATGAGTAGATAATATTGTTCTAATAAATAATCTTTTGATATAGCTTGATCTTTAGAGATACTTAACGATAAAATATAGATTATCTACACTGTTAGTTTCCTTTTATTGAATATCATAGAGAGCAATATTGAAAGATATGCACACAGATATCTTATCGCATCTGCTTAGTGTTTGAATCGCTTTAGTGTATTTCTATTTTTCTTATAGAACAGCTTGACCCATTGAGGGGTAATCTGCAGCAGTCTTTTGTAAGTTCTACGCCCACATCGGAGCAACAGCCAGAGATTTACGACGACGCCGCATTCTCTTTCCCAGTCATAGAGAATGATTTGGAAGAGGAAAGTGCAGGTGAGCAATAGTTGACGGAGACAATTATTGACTTGACTATTTTATATGGGTGTCGAGAAGTTTCTGTGATTTGGGAAAATGCCTGCGCATATCCTATTCGCGGGCTCTGGATAAGTCGGACTCGCATCGACCAAACCACATGGTGTTCAACCTTCGCCGCATATGGGCGGGGCCACGGGTACGCCTTCGCACACTTCTGCAACCCCACCAGCTCTCGTCGTCCCATGACGACCCCTCCTCGGGAGAGGACAACTCCTCATCTTCACCCCCTCAGGCGAGATACGCCTTCCTACACGGTCACCTCTTCACTCGCCTTATGAAATACACTAGCCTTTTGCTGCTATTTCACGTTGATATTCTGTGCGAACCTAATTCTTCACCAATCGAGCACACTCACAGCCACCACATACCACCTATATGAAACTAATTTGCCCTCTGGCTTATAAGTAACTGCAACTTACTTATTAGCCAGTGTGGGAATAACTAATAAATAATTCCTATATTGTGTCAGTTTTATATACTAACAATTACTTTATATGCGGTAGAGCCACGCTGCAGCTTTATTATGGTTGTAGCACGAATGGGTCGGCTCGACCGGTGAAAGACCACGCTCTCACAGAATACCAGCGTAAAATAGCAAATTAATACTGCTGTGTTTCGTATGGTGAGTGTAGAAATCCGGAGACCCTTTTTTACTGGAAACAATAAATTCCATTTTAGTCCTCAGGGGTGACAACGCATCTGCGTTTTGATTCTTAACCGAGGATAAATGTAGATATCTATCAGCATCAGGTGGACTGTGCGCTCGTTTGACACCCTTATTCTATGATAAAAATTACGGATTTAACTTTTTTATTATAAATAAAATTTGAATTATGTAATTAAAGAATCTAACCACTATAATATATAGCTTAACTTTATTTCATCTGTATTGTCTAAAAATCCTTATAAGCAGTACAAGAATTTCCGCATAACATGACCCAAGTTTACTGCACAATAAAAAAGAAATTCCTATCTCTAATTGTCAACAACCACACTAATCCATAGAACGGCGAACTTGTGACGAAGACCAGAGTACTAAGAGGTCCGTAACTCCGAACTCGAGGCCGATCGCTCAAGTGCCACGCCAGCGGCCACTGTTGCTGAACACGTCTACATTCGACGATGGCACAGGTACAAATGACTTACAAATACCCCCCTCTCCTCCTTTTTTTAAAGATTTTTTTCTTTCTTTGTAGCATGTCCGATTTTAATATTGCTGTGTTGTAGGCGCTAAGAGTACTGGGTAGTTGTCACCATCATCGATCATTTATTTCAACTTATTAAAAGGACGCCGTTCAATATTGGCCTTCCCATATAGATCGCCTTATAAGCAGGATATTTACCATAGTTGCCACACTTAATGCGCTAGGCAACCGCAGTTTATTTTTATGTTATTATCGTAAGTGTTTCTTAAGGTGCGCTTACACGAGGGCAATAATTGCTCGGCGACACGAATGGACCGAACTGGAGCAATGTTCAAATCAAAGCAATTGCGGCACTTATTTCGGCGATATTCTTCAAATTGCTCCAGATATTTTATATCGCTCAATGTCGCAGATACGAATTGACGAATATCCAATGGGCTTGGAAATTCCTAGCAATTTTTCTATATATCTCATTCGCACTTGTTTGTTTTGCGGCTTGCCGTCTTGCTTCCGCGGGGAGAGCGAGAGGTCGGGTCTGTTCGTGACATTCTAGTAAAGTTTTTGAATAATATATCATCTAATTCTTTACACAATGAAAATTGCGGCCTCTTTGCCAAAAACGATCGCACCCATATACGCTTATTCCTTTTCTTTCTTTTTTGTTTTTGATTAATAATAAAAAAAGCGCTACAAGCCGCCGCAGCAAGAACAATGTCGTCCATAGCGAGCGAATACTGAAATGCTCGTGTAGGACAGTATTGCCTAGTTGATGAAGTTGCGCCATATCGCTCAATATTGTATTGCGCAGTATTGATGCTTGTTGCCGTTGCCGTAAATTGCTTGAAGTAGTCGTGACGTCATAGTTGACGAGTATTGACTGGAATTGAGCAATTTTAGTTGCCCGTATAAGCCCACCTTTAGACTCTGCCGTTTCATTACTCTCCGTCGCCTCCTACAACACCCATCAATTTCATTCATTACAGCCTATAAAAGTCCACTTTTGAACATTGACCCCCACATATTGCCAGTCGCTTGCCAACCGCAGATTTTTCAACCGACTTCAAAAAATGAGGAGATCCTTAATTCTACTATTATTTTTGTGTGTTTCCTCTGAACTTTTTTCGAGGTGAACTGATTTTGATGATTCTTTTTATTTGAAAGCTGGCTATAAATGAAATGTGTCTAGATCCGGCCAGTATTTTAAAAAAACTCATAAAAAGAATATTTTAATTAAATAAGACCTATCAAGGTTTGACACACTAGTAAGTAATAATTTTAAATTCAAATTATATGGCCGAATACTTACTATTATTAATGATGGTATCAACAACCCAATTATTGTCGTAATAGAAATTTGTCCGAGTTGTGCAAAAAATCTACTTTTGTAGCATTTAAAATTTGGGTTACAAAATGGTACCGTGTCTATAAAACTGAAAAAATCGATCACCCGAACTCCATGTGTGTGGAGGTTTTGTACGTGGCTCTATTACGTATAAAACATTTTATACGTAATAGAGCCACGCTGGAGCTAAATTATGGTTGTAGCTCGAATGGGTCGGCCGGACCGGGAAAGGACCACGCTCTCACAGAGTACCAGCGTAAAATAGCAGATTAACGCTGTTGTGTTTTATATGGTTAGTGTAGAGAACCGGAGACCCTTTTTTACTGGAAACGAGACATTCCATCTTAATCCTCAGGGGTGACAACGCATCTGCGTTTTGATTCTTAATCGAGGATAAATGTAGATGTCCTATGGGCCACAGCATCCACTTACCGGTCAGGTGGACTGTGTGCTCGTATTCCCCACCCTTATTCTATTTAAAAAAAAAGCTTGTAATTAACCTGCCTCTCCATGCCGCTAAGCTTGTAAGGAATTTAATACTAGGCAGACATGGAGTATAATCACCCTGTTTATATTAATAGTTGTATGCCAATTTTCATCACAAAGTAATAATCGACTTTAATTATAGTAAGAATACGGCACAAGAAAAAGCTTCTGGAGGAGGACATCAAAGCGCGCACAGCAAGAAATAACGCAATAGCCGAATACTACATAGCCAAAAGAAAGAAGTTGGAACAAGAAATCGATTCTGCGCACAGTATGAATTTGCAACAAGCGAATTTACTGATAGAAAATCAACGATTGAAATCGGAACTCGAGAAACTTAAGAGTAGACTTAGCACATGAAGTAAGAGATATGAGATACTTCGTGTTACGGCGACGTGTGGTGTTTCAACTTTTCAGACATCGACAGAGGGAAACAAACCGAGAGATGGTCAGCACCATCTTCTTAATAAAAACTCAAAATAAATACTTCAGTTCCCATCCCGCTTGCCAATCGTGGAAGTTATGGATAAGTCCCTCGCCCTTTCCCCCTCTATGAGGCAATTTATGGTGGAGGCTTGTGTTTAGCTGGCGACTTTTATAGGCTGCAACGGATGGATGATATTTAAGTTTGCATATTTTCTTATTCTTTGACCTATTTATTAGACCGCTCTTGTTTAAACATGATACTTATAATTGTAAAAATAATAATAATAACTATTAATACCCCAAAATAATAATAATAATCTATTTGCGTTAAAGATGGTATAAATGTTGCTAACATGTAAAAACGAGTGCTCATGTTTTGCTTATTTTACATAGCGTGCGAATATTTTTATGCAATGTTAAATATTTCCGCCGCCCATGATCAACCGCAACACCAGGGGAATTGCAGGTATTAATTTGTTTAATACATTGCTAGTTATGATATAATAATAACCCAAGATTTTTTTGTTATTTGCTATAGTTGCCACGATTGGTAGGCGGGCTGGCAACTGCTTTTTTTTATTGCATCTAGTTTTATTAACCCTTAAGGCATAGGCATCTAGGGGCGGAAAAATAAAAGTCATTATGGTTTGATACTAGTTTTACTATTATGATTTCTTACAAAATTATTATAATTATTAAAAAACATGATGGGAAGTCTGCTCCCTCTGCCCGTGATACGTATGAAGCGGATTAGTGTGGTATTAGTTATTGCTTGAGAAACGCAGTAAAGCATGGTAATATGCAAAGGACAACTCTACACCTTGAGCACATTATTTTTGACGTTTTGCCCTTTTCTTTAGTCTTGCACATTCTGCAGCGTTTATAGCTCAGCAATTAAGCAGGCATATGGTTCCCAACGTTGTTTTAGCGAATTTCCTCGGCAATAACATGCAAGTAGTACTTTGGCGGTTCTGCGATAGGCAGGTGTTTTTCTGGAGACGTAGTTTACCAGACCAAAAAAAGTTTGTTTTTGTTAGAGAATCCACTGAACAGTCCTCTAGCAACAGATACTTGGAATTCAAGATTAATGAGTTTCATCACATTTATATTTTGGCAATATAATAAGTATGCATTTGATAAACTTTTGTCTAAAAGAACGTGGAATATGCGGACCCACCATTTCTTATTCCGTCTGCCAACTGTGTAGGTACCTTTTAGCTGGACGAAGTGATCTAACCCTCCCATTTTTTCGGATATTCCTTTATGGCTAAAGGTCAGTCAATGGTTTTTTTGGTGCCATTTTTTGAGTCCGTAAAACAGTAGTCTTGTTAGGCTTAGGATGCAATGTATTACTCTTACTAATCAGGACATCTAGTTCTTTCAAATCAGGCAAGATGCGTTGCCCTTGACTCTCCATTTATACTGTTCTTTTTGAAGCTTCAGGTTATATTTTACTAGTTTGAGCTGCTCTTAACTGTGTCTGCGTACGGTTTCTGTAGTAAAGGTGCTATTGTCATAAAGCTATTGTATTATATCTACTGTAGTCTCAGAAGAAATTATCAGTGTCACAATGACATGAAATTCCTTCCACGCTTTATCTATCAGTTTCTCTATCAACATGTTCACAACTTTGAATCCTAGGCCTTTTTCTATTCCAGTTTCTGATTATCCAGTGTGAAGATCAGAAGGTAGAAATTGAAGGGATGCTGGACTATCGGAATGAATATTATCTAGTGGTAATTCTGCCCTTGAAATCTGCTGCGCACCAGAGGAATTGGATAAATCTTGGGCTCTTGTTACTTGTCTAGGGCGGTCACTTGATGTTTTAGGTTGACATTTAACAGAAGGTTGAATATCAAGTGCTGAGCTGTTAGGTGGATCGGGTGTAGGTGGTAAAGGTCCATCGTTAGGTTTATCTAAGTTTTCTAAGAACCTTTAAAGTTTTGCGGTACTTATTTGTAGTCTCTTATTCAGATTCTAAATTGTTTTCTGACACTTCGCGATCGTCTGGTGAATACCATGGAGGTTAGAGAGAAGAACGAGCGCTACGTGCTAAAGCATAGCCTGCCTATCCCTGAACTGCCGTCGGTAAGTAGTCTCTGCTAAGTTAGCTGTTTATGAGAACACGTAGATGAAGTTAGTTGAATAATGTAAAAATTTACTTCGCGGCATTGGCGAGAAAATAATTGTTCTCCGTAATTGTTTAATTTTTGACAACAAGAAACATTAAAAATGGTGAAATATTGTATTGTGCGTGGATGTGCAAATGGTTTAGATGTACACTGGTTTAGATGTAAGTACGTACATTTACGTTCATACTAACCTCCATGGTTCTTTTGTTCTCTAACCTCCATGCGTCAAATGAAGAATAAGGAATATGACGGCCTATCATCACCACAGATAAAAATATTGGATTATAATTATGTCAATTAAAATATTGCCGTACGAAAAAAAAACGTGAATTGAAGTCTTTATACATAAGTAGTCATATATTAGTTTTAAACATATTATTGTTAAAAAAATGTTGTGATATTAGATATATTGTTTTAAATAATAAGACTGACTTATTTGAAAATATTACTTAAAATACAATGATTCGTTGTAATATTAAGCTATAAATAAATAAGTAAATATATGTACAGGTGTTTTTTTATTTTTATTAGTATTATTGATCGAAGAATGGTCAAGCCTTTGCGTTTTAGGTCCAAGATTAGAATCTTGTCAAAGCTATCGACCGACACAATTGATCTTATAGCGTAAGCATTACAATCAGATATGGGTATGTTAGAATGAACGACGATATCTGTGTTTTGTGTACTTACACTCCAGAGAAAAAAATGATAATCTTTACAATAGCAAAACACTAGACAGGAAATTTTAATAATGTTTATAAAAAAATGCTTGTTTAATGGCAAATAATTCACACAAAGAAGTAGAGGACGTTTCCATACATTGTTGGGCCAAGATGTTAACAAGATGAAATTAGGGACCACTCGAAAGCTTATTTATAAACAATTCATATGTAAAAATCTGGTGAAATTTGTCAATGTAGGAGCTGAGTTATCGTAGAATAAGTAAAAGTGAAGTTATGTATTACTTGCACTGTAACAGTCGATTTTCACTATAGTAACTTAAATATACAATTATATTTACAAATTCACATACCTACTATAAGTGCATTACAATTAAAACAATGGCCCATGATGTCAATACTTGGTCGGGGTCGGTCGTGTAGGCTGGATTCTCGATGCCTATTAAAGAAGCACAGGTCAATAAAAAAGGATCAGTATAAAATCATTAAAGAAAAGCTGTGGTTATTAAGGAAGCAAGTGATAAGTGTAGTGAATATAAGGCATGTCGATCTACGATAGATTACTTAAATTGTTGTTGTTACTGTTATTTGGTCATATGGTGACATAAGCAACACGTGCCGCAGACGGAACGGGAGTAGCCATATGCAGGTGTTTGCCTGCGCCAAAGTATAACTCCAAATATGACACAGCGGTCCTACGCGTGTAACTAATTCTTAATAACATTATACTATTTACTTCTTTTTAATCTTAAACATTTTTAATCTTAAAAACTCTACGTAACATATTAGATCTAATCGTATCAACAATAACGACTTTTCCTTCGAACTTGTCCGATGCAAATGCAGTAAAAAAATATCTTTTGTACAAATCACACAACGTAAAAATAAAAACCCATTTGCCAAGCGTAGCAACTGTGCCAAATATCCCACCTATGAGATAATTAATGGGGGAGCCTATGTTCAGCATTAGACTGTAGTTGGTAGGGACGGTAACGGTCATAAGGGAAAATAGCATATTACAGTTTTATGAAACTTAAATGTTGATTAACTTGAGACATAATGAAAGTACTCTTGATATTTTTTTTAAATATTTGTACGTAGTAAAACCACTCTGCGGCTACATTATAGTTCTAGCACGAATGTGAGTGTAGAGAACTGGAGACCCTTTTTACGGGAATCGAGGCATTCCATCATAGTCCTCGGGGGTGACAATGCATTTGCATTTTGATTCTTAATTAAAGATAAAGGATGTCTATGGGCCACAGCATTCACTTACCACCAGGTGGACTGTGTGCTCGTTTGTCACCCACTGCAATAAAACAAAAACTAAAAAATCAGTTACGGAGAGCCATAAGGTTCTTAAATTTGTATGGAGAAAAATTTATTATATATCTTTTTTTTTTCAATAAGAAAATAGATGCATATACAGTCAAACCTGGATAAGCGAGAGTTCAAGGGAGCACAATCTCATTCTCGCTTACAGAGGTTTCTCACTAACCCGAGTTTCTCGCTAATGCAGGTACATGGGTAGCGTTTCTCTCTTAAAGAGGTACGCAGCAATAACAAGTCACAGCAAGTACGAATGTAGTAAATATGAATGATAAAATTAGGTGAATAATATGCACAATATATATTATGTACATAATATATATTTTTAATAGTGTGTATTTTTTGTATATGTTACGTTCATTAGATTTCGACGTATAAGTACTTTATAAGGGTAGTTATCAAGATGCTTACGAAAACAAAACAAAAACTCATGCACTATGTAATTATATTTTATTTAGAACTTATTTACACTTAAAAAATCCGTCAATTTCGGTTGGGTTTCAGTTTTTGTATTTTGAATGTTTTTCTTTTTACTATAAACTGAGTAAGTCTGACAAACAGGACGGCACACAGGCACACGTGTGTCCATTCGAAAAGAATGCGATAAAATAACAATTAACAACCAGCAACCACAGAGTACCTTTGTACAAACTGAAATAGAGACCAATCTTCGACCTATAAAATGGCAATGCATAACTAGCGCCTCTAGTATCCATAGTTAGCAATTTTATTGTAATATCTATAAATATAAGCTTATATATACACACATGCCGTATATATATATATATATATATATATATATATATATATATAATATATATAGCACATATATATACTTGTTCTCATCACAGATATTAATAATTAAAATCAAAATAAATAAAACTAACATTATATTTACAGGATTTATTAAAAAACAGCACACAAATACAATAATAGTTATGACAATAATAAATATCAGTACATTTATTCAACTTAAGGGTACACTAGTCGCTCGTTCTTCCATACAAACGTAGTCTGGCGATAACTCCACTGTTTGATGGTGTAGGTACAAAATAAAAAATGATTTCAATTTGTCTTATCATTATCTAGCCCTGTATGGAAACAAAAAAGTAGAAAAAGATTATGTTCAAAAGTAATAAGCGTCGAAAATTCCGAATTTCCACACTATTTTAACACATCTTTGGGCGGAAATAAATACCATAAGAAGAACGAAAATTGCAAAACAATTACCATACAGGGATAGATTAGTTATTCAAAAATTCAAATAATTTTATTTTAAACAGATACATTCAATAGATTTTTCATGACATCCAGACTACCAAAGGTCTGTTTATAAAATTTCGCGCGCCCGTTTTTGTTATAAAACATCTTGCCTTTCGCTACAAATTGTTTCCCCGATCAGTGGGACGGACGGAGGGGGGCGCAGCGCGCACTCACACATGCTCACTAGGTTAGCCGCTGCTATCTATTTATGGTTGTAATACCTACATATCTACATCTTTATTTAGAATAATTGCTTCCTTTTGTTCGTGTCCACTTGCTGAAGGCTGAAGCCGGGATGAATATAGCTGGTAAAATGTACCCATAAGTTTGTTGAAGCACATGTATGATAGTTAAAATTGAAAACAGGCAGGTACATGATAATGAACTTTCGATAAAGGTAGTACATTAGGTACTTAACTACTTTAATTTGCCAACTAACGACAACATCTCAATTATCGATTGTAATGGTAATTTTTAGATTTTCGATAATCGTGCTTACGTATAGGAGCCTCATATCCTAATATACCTAATGTAATTTATGTAAGTAATCTAAGAACAATAATAATTTTAAAACACTTTAACACAACAAAAACATGAAACTGAGAAGAAACACCCGATCTGCCGAAACAAACTCTGAGAGGTCAGTCCAGTACATTGGTCATGTCAAACGAGAACCAGGCAGGTGGCTAATATGGTCCTTTGAAGAAAGAACCATGCAGAGATTCCGTACCTACTTTCATGACTTTGGTGAGGCTGCACCACTTGATGTTTCCAAGTGCTCATTTTGCCCTGGCTCCATTCACATATCGGGCTCGGGGAGTCCGTATTGCAGCTCGTAACTCTATAAATGTTTCCTCGATTTAAGATCTTTGTAGAATATTTAGAGACGATACCAAGAGACCCAACGGTATGGGTTTGGTTGCTTGAGAGAGAGAGATAAAGCTTTAGTGTGGGATACTACTTGCGAACACTTTGACAGCATCCCATCTTAGGGGTACCTCGTCTAAAGCAGGGGTAGCAAGTAAATAGTCCAGAGTATCTGGAAGATAAGACTATTGGTTCGTAGGGTGCACGTGCAGTGTAGTTCCTAAAAAACTGTATCTGCGACTGATCATCGCTGCTGGTAATAAGAAGTTGTTTAGTTTGTTGTTTCCTCGCTTGAAGGCCGAGTATAGCCATTCAGTGAGGACACGTAGCCAGCATTCTTAGGACGATACCACAGAAAGTAGGACTTTACGATAATTTCAATTGTTTTTTTTTTCAATATTATATTCAATATAATAATACGAAAATGACGTTGTAAATTACTGATAACTATGTAATTCAAAGTTTATATTTTTTTATATTATCTTGCTAGCTCGTATCCGGCACATTGCTGCCGCAGAAGAAATAATTATGGAAATATCGTTAAAAATGTGGAACAGTTATATTGTATAATTAGGAATGATAACACGATCATTGAATTAGAATGATATGTAACTTTCTATAACTTTCAAATAAATAGTCGATATAATACGCACGTCACCTACTTTCAGTTAATTGTACCATGAGTATAACCTTCGCACAAGTGCAACCAATAAGTTGACTAAGTTTCACCGCAACCTGATGAACGGTATGGCATCGTAGAAAGTACGAACAAACATAAATTTTTATTTATTTTATTCTTTATTGCATCCTTAAACAAAAGAATACAAAGGGCGGACTTAATGCCTTGAGGCATTCCCTACCAGTCAACCCATGTTTTATATAGTAGAAAATATTTTACTGTCTATAGACAAACCGGTAGATGATTAAAAAGTCGTTATTATAGCAGCTGATTTGTTTTTTATAATACTAGAACTAAATGAACGGTTGACAATAAATTAGTTTTAGAAACTATGTCTTTATTTTTATTTTGTGTAGTTAGTTTAATCTTAATAATTTTTAGTTGAATGGTCTAAGGGCTACGATGGCTATCCGAGTACAGAACCAGAGTACAAAACTAATCCAACTGTAGAGATGTGTGAAACAGGGTGTGGTAATATCCCCGAAATAATTTACCGATGCATTGGAAGACGTTTTCAAGCTACTGGACTGGAAAGGATACGGTATTAACGTCAATAGCATGTACGTCACTCACCTTAGATTTGCCGACAATATAGTCCTTAAGACAGAATCGCTGGAGGACCTACGCACTATGTTTAATGACCTCAATCGTGTCTCCCAACGGATAGGTCTTAAGATGAACATGGACAAAACAAAAGTCATGTGTAAAGTCCATGTCACACCTATGCCGGTGGTTTTTGGGAGCACTTAGCTGAAGTTGTTGACGAGTATTTTTACTTGGGACAAATAGTACGACTAGGTAAATTCAACTTCGACCGACAGGTCAATCGACAGATTCAACTCGGCTGGGCAGCATTCGGGAGATTACAACACATCTCGTCAAGAATACCTCAAAACTAGATTGTACAACTAGTGCGTGTTGCTAGTGATGACCTATGGATCTGAGACGAGGTCTTTCACTGCTAGCTGTATGAGTAAGCTCGAAGTCGCTCAGCAAGCTATGAAGGGGGCTATGCTCAGGGGTTCAAACTTAAGAATGAGGATATCTGCAGCAGAACCAGAGTGACCGACATAGCCCAATGGATTAGTAAGCTGAAGTGGCAATTGACCGGCCATATAGCTCGAAGAACCGAATACCGATGGGGAAAAAAGGTTCTCGAGTGGTAGCCTCGTACCGGCAGGTGAAGTGTAGGACGTTCCCCCACTAGATTGAGTCAAAAACTCGTAAGACATGCAAGAAGTTGATGGATGCAGGTAGCTCAGGACCGTGCGTTGTGGCATTCCTTGGGGGAGGCCTATGTTCAGCAGTGGACTTATGAAGGGTTTTGATGATGATGAATGATAATGGCATTATATTAATATGATACATAAATAGAATGGACGTTACGAGTAGAGTCCATCCATCCATAGAGCCTATTCTATTTATTTAGGTATAGGTGGGGTATAGAATTTTTATCGATATAATTTGGTACACTGTCTTATCCCTATTATTAGTTCCGTGGACGTGCACTTCTGCTGTCAGCGCCAAAATGGCGGAAATCAAATCCCTTCAGCATGTCACGGTGTATAGCCAGTCCAGCGTACTTGTATATACAGAGGTCAGTGGTCGTGAAGCATGAAGGTTAGAGAACAGGAGAACGATCGCCGTAGAAAATAGTGTCCCAGAAATATGGACATCATAAGTGAGGCACTGCGATCGCTAAGTTCGATCAATAAAAGTCATTTTCAGTCTATTTTTCCGATCAGATGCTAAGCCACTTGCACAACCACGCACAATAAAATATTTCTCAATTTTTTAATGATTCTTTTTATCAAAAATTACAAAATTACGGAGCATGAAAATTTTCTACGTAAAATTGAAATGAAAATTTGTACTTTATTCAACTAACTTCACCTACTTATAGTCATAAACAGCTAACTTCGCAGTCACTACTCACCGACGTTAGCGCCGCTATGTATTCTACAATTTTCAAGGACAGGTGGGCTATGCTTTAGTACGTAGTGATCGTTCTCCTGTTCTCTAACCTTCATGATTGTGAGTTGTGTACATATTAAGTTGTGTCCAAAGATTTTATAATATACTGTAAACTTAGAGTATTAAATGAATACTATAAGTATGGAGAGTAGAAGTAAGGAGTACCAACTCCCATGGGAGAATAGTTCAAAAAATGTCCATCTGTAAGCGGTAAATAACAGTTCAAAAACTCACCACTACAGCGCTCCAGTAGCTACGGGGTATCTTAAATTGCCGTAAAATACGTTGAGAGTGATTTTGAAAATAAAAATTTTGAAAGCAATAAAATAATTATTGTAAAAGAAATTATGGTGAAAGTCTGTGCAGTAAAAAAATTATGAAAAGTTCTTGAAAATTTAGACTGTAGCTACAGTAGCGCCACCCTTATTTAACACCTTCTTACGGAAATTTTTTTATACAGAGTCTGTTATTCTTACCTCTACACTCCATAATTCAAAGACTGTAAAACATCTTTGGTTGTGTCCATGTCGGTCATAGACCTAGACAGAGAAACCTATAGACAAATTGACGCCTTCTTTCGCTTTCGCACACGAAAAAGATAGATTTATGCATACGTCTTGTATAGAAATGAGACCGAGCGGTGTGATTGTTTGTCCCTTTCTCCGTGCCGGTTTTTTTTTTGTTTAGCAAACTACACTGTGCTAAACAACTATGACAGTTCGTAGCGATCTTAGGAGTTTACAAGTTGGTTTAAGTGAGAAAAAAGTGTTTTGTGAGCTTAATATTGGTGAATCTTGTTCAGTTCAGATCCTAGAATAATTAAAATTTTTATCTAAATATGTTTAAGTCATAGAGATTATTGTACATATAACCTAAAACTACGTTATCGTCCTTTCTAACTCGAGGCCACGCTAATCATTATTATAGTCCGTAGACAGAGAATCCTATAGACAAAGTGATATCTTTTGTCGCAGTCACACAAGAGAAAGAGCAACTTACGCCGATGTCGTGTAATGTCGCCTCTACACGTTGGCCAGTGGCGAATGGAGTGGCGAATATATTGGCCGAGAGTTGGTGACGGCGTCCACACGTTGGAAGGTCGTTCAGTTTACTTCGGTTCGGGCCAATGTGCGGACGAATTTATAATCACCGTGGCGCAGGGGCTCAGCAATGAGTGGCTGCACCGGGCGCAGCGGGTTAAATCCCGCACGGAACAAGTATTTGTATGTCCTAAAAATAATTGTTTAGGGTCTGGATGTGTGTCCTTGTGCAATTTATGTTTGTAAACTGCCTGCGCGATACGGGAGAAAATCCTAGTGTGGGGTTAACGTTTTTATAAAAGAATTATAAAATAATAGTAGATATTAATGGGGTTGTAAATAGATATACGATATACGATTAGCTTTATTTATTCTTTACATGCATCATAAACTGGAATAAATACCATTAATAAGAACTTAACTTATTTTAAAGTTAAAGGAGTTATAATCGATTAGTCTATGTTTTAAAATTGGGTTTTGATTTTAAAGTTTAGCAAAATATGTAGGTACTTGCATTTCTATCAGACATTTGATGTATTAAAACACCTTATAATTTACTTGGTAATTTAATTATTTTTTGAGAAAGACAAAAACAATAGCAATAAATATAATTAACACTGACTTAATAATAGGTACTAATTATAACTTAGAACATAAATGAAAAACTCATGACGAGCAAAGTGGCTCAGGACCATGCTTTGCGGCAGTTTGTGGAGGAAGATGTTCAGTAGTGGACTTGTGAAGAGCTGTAATGATGATGATGATTCGAAAACTTGCACGATTAAATTATAAGAAATCGACGCTTTTTTAAATAGGATAGGGTGACAAACGAGCACACAGTTCACCTGATGGTTGATGTTGCTGTGGCCCACAGACATCTACAACTATCTTCGATTACGAATCAAAATGCAGATGCGTTGTCACCCGTGAGGACTAAGATGAAATGCCTCTTTTCCTTTAAAAAGTGTCTCTGGTTCTCTACACTCACTATACGAAACACAGCATCAACTATTTTACATTGATATTCTGTGAGAGCGTGGTCCTTCCCCGGTCAAACCGACCCATTCGTGCTACAACTATACTTCTAATATAACTGCATGGTTCTACCACGTAAATATAAACGACGTGCTTCATTTTTTTTTTTTTTTTGATTTTAAAATTGTTCTCGTAACCGTGTGTTTGCACTGATGCGATTTTCACAAAAAAACATGTTTTAAACACTTTTCTGTCAATGTATCAAAAAGCGTTTGCATAGCCAAGGAACATGTTTTAGTGAAATGTGTTTGACAGTTTATTGTACATTACATATTATAACTATATTATATCTATATATCTGCAGAAACAAAATGTTTGAAAACAAATTTGTAGAAATATTGTTATGTTGAAAGATAAGTTTGACGTTTTGTATTTGTAGACACTTTTTAATCGAGACAGAGAATTTTCAACAATAATGGGTTCAAGTGATGAAGAGGTGAATAATGGATTCAAGTGATGGGTGTACTGTACATTTACAACAAAAAAGAAAGAAATCGAGGTTCTGGACGCGCTTGCAATGTGTTTGACAGTGATTCGCAGTGGAATACGGGATAGAGACTAAAAACTGTGCTGCATGACGAATAAAGAAAATTAAAGAAAGTGATACATAAGAAAATTCTACCAATTGCATAATCACATTAAAACCTTACTTTGAAAATACAGTAAGTAAATTATCCAAGAAAATAACATAAACATTTGCGCTGTAATTACAAGTTCAAATAAGAAATTGAAAAAAAAGCTACATGACACATGAAAATCATAGCCTTGTGGCTTTATAAAAGGTCACCCACCTGTTGCAGGCTACTTAGGCTCTATTACTATTGAAATCAATCAACTAGTTTTTAAGGCCTGGCAGATTTTTTAAATACTATAAAACCAACAGACAATCAATTTATATTGATATTTGATGAAATGTCTTTAAAAAATTGTGATATAATCCACAAGAAGATTTGATTGAAGTGTATTAGGATCATAGTACACAAAGAACATCTTCAGTCATTGCATCACATGCATTAGTATTTATGATTGTTAGTATTACAGTACGTTTGCACTGAGAAACATCCAACAGGTAATGTTTTGAAACAAATCGCATGAAATAAATCACACAACATGTTTTGTTGATGGTGGTGTTCGCACTGACAAAAACTGTGTAAAATTTAGTTATTAACAGTAAACAGTTTATTTTAGTTACTTTCACAGCGTAATGTTTTATGGAATCTTACTATGGGGTAATGCGACTGACATTGAAGTCATATTTGTTTTGCAAAAGAGAGCCTACTGGCAATTTATAACTTAAATTGTAAAGAGTCCCTGAGAGAAAAATTTAAAAAAATAAACATGTTAACTATGGCATCGCAATATATTTATGTAAATATAATGTATGTACATTAAAAAATAAATAGCTTTCATAAGAACAAAGATGTTCACACTTTAAACACTAGGAACAAACATAAGCTTGTAATACCAGATACTAGACTCCACAGAATTTTTTTTTACTTATGGGACAATTTTAAAACGCTTTTACCACAAAATCCCAAAAAATGTACAAAATTTGTCAGTAAACAAGTTTAAATGTTTTGTTAAAGAAAAATTGTACAAGAAGGGTTATTATGATACCAAAGAATTTTTCTAAAAACAGGTCTTGCCCCCTGTCTTCCTCAGAGACCAGGGTCAATTCATCAGGCTCTCCAAAACCTGTTACGACACAGGCATCAAACACGACCATGCTAAACCTAACATTCTACTCAGCGCCAACGCGACCCCGTCGGTGGGAATGAAAGAAAGGCTCCCTGCCGGCGTACGACATTCGCGGCAGGACAGCGCTCAAGAGAACAACAACAAGCAAGAAGACCCCTCAGGCTCCCTATTAGGTCCCATTAGGCATTAGATTAGTGATAGTTTGGAAGACTGCCGCATTGTTTAAATAGTTTAATAAATTTACTTTAGTTTTTTGCAATTTTTAATTTAACTCAACTCCTAGCAGTTTAAAACAGCAATTAAATAAATAATTAGTCATATAGATATCACAGTAACAGCACAGAATAAATAATAGTACTACGTACAGGAGTTGCACTCCTTTGATGTCGACTACTTGCCGACGTTTAATAGCCTACATTATTATTAATCAGATAAATAGCGCACGCAAGCTAAATAAAATTTCATCGCTGCGCGCTAGTGTCCATGTTACTTTGCATCTTTTCCCCTTCCTCTTCCATGGCGGACTTTTCGTGGTTACTAAGGGCTAACAATAAAGACTAAAAAAATACATTGCCAAATGTTAATTAAGTTACTTAGGTGAAGTACCTATTCTAACTATGATCGACTGACCATATTTTCGTACCTATGTGATTTCTGCGATGCTCAACGCATGCAACTAGCAAGGCCACAACAAATAATCCTGAAATACGATTCCTAACAGAAATGCGATCGTATTCTACTCAGTTAAAAATCTTGTTAGAAAACAAAGTTTTAATTTCAATGTTTAGTGTTATTATAACTTAAAATATTTTAACTACAAGACATAATATATAGGTATGTAAGCATGTAGATACTTGGATAGTGAAATAAATTTCAACTAACTTTTGTAATAAAGTACGTAGATATTACTTGTGTAGATAAATTATTACTTCTTTTTTACTATAGGTACCTATCTAACAAAAAAATTAAATAAATTAACTTTTCATAACTACCTTCTATAATCCTTCGGTATTTTTAAAGAATGATATATCTGAAACCTTTTTTGGGGGCATCCATGCACGCAACAATTATAAGTAACAGCGACGTTTTTCCATTACAAATTATCAAATAGGTAAAATAATATGAATAACACTAAACAAAGACTATTTCAACAAGTATTTACAAAAAAAACTATTTACGTAAACACCGTTAAAAAAACTCAAAACAAACATTCAATCGCGTACAACGCGCTAGCCCCGACTGCGTATGTTACCCCGGGTGCCTAGCGATTGTAGGTAATTATTTCACGAAGGTAACAATAGTGACAGAGGGCTGGTAACAGTTAGTTCAGTATCTTCTTTCTTCAAGATTAAAAACAACCTACATAAATACAGTCCACTAAGCTCTCATTCATTACACAATAGTTTCTTTAAGTTTATTAGTCAGATAGATATCACAATTTTTTAGTTTCTTCTTTCTTCACAAAAGTAAATTAGAATAAATAATTAGTCAAACACAGTCCACTTAGCTCTCCATTCACTACAATACTTATCAATGATAATCGTTAATGGCAGTGTTCCTTTTCAGGCTTACTTTACGTACTAATTTCTAATTTTATAGCTAGTTGTGGGTTAAATTTTTCCTCACACTTGTAACCCTAAATATAGTGACGTATTTTTTTGTCTCTTTCTGCGACACGCTATGGCGGTGTCTATAGGATTCAACCCTTCCCTAAAAACTAAAAAAACAAAATAAATAATTTATAAAAAAAAAAAAGTTAATTTTAAATTTTTTGTTTTTTTTTAAAAAAAACCGTCCCTTCCTCTGTCTACGTTATAGTCTATTGGTTTCTCTGTCTACGGTCATAGACGTATTTATAAGTTGGTCTATGTCATTGCTCATTGTCAATGTCAATGGGTTTTGGCGGGAACTTGGCCGTCGACGGTTTGCTGCTCCTGTTTTATTGCTTAACCACTTGTGCACGTATGTATATTGGACCTATTAGTCAGACCTATTGTCAAGCCAAATAGTATAGTAGGTTTGGCCAAAGACAATTTTTTTTAAATGAAGGTAAATATAACTTAGAGTCATTACCATGTTCTTATCCAAAAATAAAAATTATCAACAATTAAAATATTGAATTATTTGTATGAAGGTCACGTGAGCGTTAGAGAAACGACGATTGTAAGACTTTGTTTACAAATAAAATGTTTAATGAAACGGTATAGTAAAAATAGAATTTAACATTGCACGAAATTTCCGATTAAATTTTATTTTTTATGGGGTTTAGGATCACTTATTCAGCATAAAATCTCAAAATGCCAACAGATCCAGGTGGCGCTTCAAGCGCAATCTTGAAAAAAATGTTTTCAGCAGATATCTCGGAAACTTGCACTTTAACTATGCATAGACCATTATTGTAGAAAATAAAATTTTGCATCTTTTGTTTCCAGCAAACTTTTTTGTAAAACTTACCGTTTACGATTTATGGCCCATTTAATGAACAGGTGGCGCTTCAAGCGCCCTCTTGAAAAAACGTTTTCAACCGATATCTCGGAAACTATGCACTTTAAGGCAAAGTTATAAAAATCATTATTGTAGAAAATAAAATTTTGCATCTTTTGTTACTAGTAAATTTTTTGTAAAACTTACCCTTTACGATTTAGTGCCCATTTAATGACCAGGTTGCGCTACAAGCGCCATCTGTTTTAGCCGATGGTTTGAAGTGGATTTTGATTCGTAAAAGTGATGGTATTTTGTGAATTAAGTGTCTGAGCGTGTAAACTATTGGAGAAAACAACGAAACAACTGCTTCGATGTCGATATAAAGCTCAAGTTATTTTGATCGCTTAAACGCTTTATGACTATCGTTACTACTTAAGTGACTATCGTCATGCTAAAAAAGTTCTTTTGTGCAATATTAGTTTTAAGTAATAAATGACATGAATAAACATATACATGTATTAAAAATTCATGAAAGTTTTTAATATGAATACTTTAAAACAAAATAGAGTCCCTTATTTTTCCAAACCACCCAATGACTATCCACTAAGTTGAGCTGTCGTTAAAATCTCCCAAAAACTTCACAAGGTGGCGCATCCATAGATTTAGTACTAAATTTATGGGTGCATCAGCATATTGTGAAGAAAAAATCAATAAAATGAAGATCCCGTAAGAAATTATAGGGCTCCGAAGGGCTAGAACCCAGAGCCGTAAAGCCAGTTAAATAAAAAAAATCAATGTCAATTTGGCCATTGCTTGTTGCTTTTGTTTATTTTATTCCGGAAGCAGAGTTTATTATTCATAACATCAAAGCACCTAAAGATAAAATATAAAATCGAAAGGCTGCTGTGCTGCAGTGTTTCCAAAGTATTATAGTATCCATAACAAAGCTAAATCTGCTTATATAATGACTGCCGATAATAAATACAAATGTGTTAATTGTGGGGAACCATGTTCTGCATTGTACAGAACTTACGGACCATCGGTCCTAAAACTTACAAAATGTGTATGTATCACAAAAATGTACATTCTGGCCAACTCAAATATGTTTGTACCATAATCAATAAATTTTATTCATACAATATGTATATTCAAGTATGTACTTTAAATTTTACGATGAAACCTAAACGTCTTCAGCGATGATAAAATTTAATATCATGCAATCCCTACAATATTACACTTATACTAATTCGTTTTTATAGGTAGAAATTGGTTTAGGAAAGTTTTTTTTAAGTGGTGTACCTGAATTTAACTATTAGGTGCCCTAGGTTTTTAAAGCAAATGATTCCCTAGTTTTGCATTTTATTTTAGTTTATTGGGAGCAATGTGATCGCAGTAGCGAGATATTAATTTCTATTTTGATTCTATATTACATTGACTAGTATCATGCCATCGCCTGCTTAAGCTAGGCTATTGCCTAGTGTACCATATTATAAATTCACCATTGGGTATTATTATTATAAAAGTTTCCCTTTAATGTTATTTAAGTGAAAAATTGGTATATAATGTATATATATGGGTTAGTAGTTAAAAGGTTGTGTGTGAGTTGTCAGCAATATACTTCAGAAAAACAAGCTGTACAACATCTTAATCTTATCTGGTTTATCTTAATCTTATATGTTTAATAATCTCAGTAAAATTTGTTCTGCAGCTTTCATTCTACCACTTTACTCATTCACTGTGTGTTTATACTACTTATAGTTCAATGCTATTGTCTTACTCTTGTGCCTGAAAATCGGACAGTAAAAAGTTTAATGAACCTCCATTTAGTCAGCAGTACTTGTTTCATTATAAATCTGAACTTATTTCATGAGATGAGACTGAAGTACAATTGTATCAAGGTAAATTTTTACTTTATTTATCGATAAATATGTAGAAATTTGTGGATGGACTGATTGAAATCAAATGCCTTTGCTCTTTCTCTCTCTTACATGCATTACACCTTTAATCATATGAGGTACCTAATACCTACATAGATGAACTTCTAGGCAGAAAAAAAGGGGTTGGCTGTAGACATCCCGCATCTGATTTTAATAATGTTTTTAGTCTAAGAAGCTTGTTAGGGTTAAGCTTGAACCACTGTTTTTAGATGTTGGAAATGCATTTTGAATTAATTACGATTAAAATAAATTTCACAAAAAAATTGCTTTTATAGAATTGCAAATATGTCAATTTGGTCTAGTATTATGAAGTACATGTACAATACTTGATTGTTAAATATTGTTTTCAATTTAGGAGGTTTCTCAGGGTTAAGCTCAAACCTTTTACACTGCTCTCGGATTTTGAAAATGCCTTTTAAATTAATTACAATAAAAATAAATTTCACCAAAGTTTTTATGGACGGACAAGAAACAGACATTGTATATAATATGTACATACCAGCCAATAACCCTCATTTTAGGCGTAGCTGCAGTTAGATAAAAGGGTGAAAAAACCTACAACACAGTAGCAGGAGACTATTTAACAGACTAATATGAAATTACAACGCATCTTCTCATCAGGTATACCTCAAAACTTGGAAACTAAGTTGTACAACCAGTGCGTGTTGCCATTGATGACATATGGAACTGAGACGTGGTCCTTCAGTGCTGGCCGTTGCTCGGAGTTTCTCTGCGTGATAAACTTAGAAATGAGGATATCCGCAGTAGAACCAGAGTGACCGACATCGCCCAACAGATTAGTAAGCTGAAGTCGCAATGGGCCGGCCATATAGCTCGAAGAACCGACAACCGTTGTGGAAAAAAGGTTCTCGAGTGGCAGCCTCGTACCGGTAGACGAAGTGTAGGGCGACCCCCCACTAGATGGAGTGACGAACTTGTAAGACATGCAGGAAGTCAATGGATGCAGGTGGCTCAGGACCATGCTTTGTGGCATACCTTGGGTGAGGCCTATGTTCAGCAGTGGACATGTAAA
The DNA here is from genome assembly GCA_907164705.1 of Parnassius apollo. Classification (NCBI taxonomy): domain Eukaryota; kingdom Metazoa; phylum Arthropoda; class Insecta; order Lepidoptera; family Papilionidae; genus Parnassius; species Parnassius apollo. The sequence goes on from CAJQZP010001358.1 coordinate 98,508, forward strand.
GGGCTGTAATGATGATGATGATGATAATATGAGACAATATAATAGTGATCAGAAAAAAACGTTATTTTGACTAAAAGGAGAAAACAAGTTAGAAATTGGGCAGCAACATTTTCCTAATAACAATTAAAATAAAATGCAGTTTCAAACTCACATGCCAAGCATGACAACTATGGCAAATGTCTCCCATATGGGGCCATATATAGAGGAGGTTTATGTTCAGCTATGTTGTATGTATTTCAATAATATAAAAAAAGAGACATGGTATTAATTTCCAGGTTTGCCTGCAAGGGCATAGTCGACAAATACATAGAATATGATCCTGTGATAGTAATGATTGACCTTGTTCTAATGTCCAAAGAAGCTCAGAGGCATATCTTATACAACACTGATTTTAAGGTAACTTAAGGCAAAACAATATTACTAACTTACAACTTGAACTGATGTGAATGTGAGGGAGGCTGAGTCTGAACAGATGCACTCACACAAACACCCGCAGTTTGTGTGAGTGCATCTGTTTGAGTGTCGGTGACTGACTTAAAAATTTGTTTATTAAGGTATGCATCCATAATCTCGCATTGTATGCATCGGAGGTATTGTATCAAACAGATTATTTATGGTTTATTCACTTCATAACAATCGGACTGCCGACATGACAACCTTTTTCAATAAGATTTTTCAAAATAATATTTTTAGTTTCATAGCTAGTGCTTGAGCAGAAATTGTGTGTTCAGGATAAATTAAAAAGTGGTGAAGAAGAACTTGTTTGATGGCAAGAGAAGAGGATAATAAAATGAGATATCACATGACATTGATATGTGGTAGAGCCAAGCTGCAGCTATATTTTAGTTGTAGCATGAATGGGTCGGCTCGACCGGGGCCGGACCATACTCTCACAGAATAAAAAAAAAGTAAAGTTACAGCCTATAAACGTCCCACTGCTGGGCACAGGCCTCCCCTCATTTATGAGAGAGTTTTAGGGCAAGGAAGTGTCCGCTGCGCTGCCCCAATGCGTGTTGGCGAACTTCACATGTCTTCGAAATATTTTTTTTTACTTATTCCTCAGACATGCAGGATTCCTCACGATGTTTTCCTTCACCGCAGGGCACGTGGTAAATCAGCACTTAAAATTGCAATTAACTATTTCATTGGTGCTGGCCAACCCGGGTTACTTTCGTTCTGTTATATTTACAGCGAGCGTTAACCATCTGAGCTATCACGGCTTCTCACAGAATACCAGCATAAAACAGCAGCGTAATGCTGCCCTGTTTCGTATGGTGAGTGTAGAGAACCAGAGACCCATTTAACTGGGATCAAAGCATTCCATCTTAATCCTCAGGGGTGACAACGCATTTGCACTTTGATTCTTAATTGAAGATAAATGTGGATGTCTATGGTCCACAGCATCCACTTAAAATCAGGTGGACTGTATGCTTATTTGTCACCCAATGCTTTTAAAAAAAATTAAGAAGATAGCACAACATGGAGAATATCCTACGCTACTTCCTGATATGCTAAACATTCATTTTAAAATATTTATTTATTTGTCCATTCATAAATTCATTACAGTCTATAAAAGTCTACTCTGGACACAGTCCTCGCCCATATATTGCCTTCTATATTATCACTGAGATGCTGCTGACCATCTGCTGGTTGTTTCATGTCTTTCAGTGCTTGTTCACGTTAACTCGCGGGTACGATGGCGGGTGCGGCCTCGAAATATCAATCACATAGCATTATTACCAAGTGTTCACGTACAAAACGCAAATGCGGTGGAAGTAGGTGGCGACTGGCGCGTGCGACCGATCGCGGCAATATCAAACGTGTGAAGTTGTTTGTGTGTGTTCACGTTGAACTAGCGGTTTCAGATAAGATCAACCAGTTTAAACTTTGAATGACAGTCATCCTGGTATATCAAAAAAATCTTGAAGGATATTTTCTCGAAATACTGTTAACCTTTCTCTTTCTTTATTAATTACCTACATGGAAACAGAAACAGAAACTTTTATTCAATATAGATTGTAAACAATACTTATTGAAAGTAACTTTTTTCATTTACCACTGGTTCACTAAAAACACCTCTGTCCTGGGAAGAACCAGCAAGAAACCCAGCGGGACTATTTTTTTTTCAAATAATGGCTTACAATCATCATGTATGTTACAATTGACAACACAAAACAAATTAGAAATAGCTTGGCAGTGATCACCACACCAGAAATACTACTTTTTGTTATTTCTCACTTTAGGTAAGAATTTTCGATTAAAAATAAAATATCGTCGCCCTTGTTTGCTTGACCCTATGATAGCATTGCAAACATGTTCTAAATTCCCCAACTGCGCGAAATCTCAAGTTGATTGCGGATTGGTATTATGCGGGGAAAATACGTGGATTTTGAAAATCGATATACCGGCCCTTTTTCAAGAAATCTAAATAATTATCTTAACTTTTTGGTTAGGTTAGTTATGGATATCGAATGACTCCCTTTTTTAGCTATCTTCCTCGGACCACATTTAACTTTCGGATTTATTTTGGCAACTTTCGTGTATCATTTCTTTATATTTTTTAATTTTGAAGCAGAGAATAGCTTTCATATAAAAGCAGATACTGTGGTACTATTTAATAGCAATAAGGAAAGGAATTAAAAACACTCCATGGTGTAAAATGCTTGTTACAAAAATATGAAGAAAAAAAGTGTGAAAAAATGAAATAGTAACTTAAAAAATAAATCTTATAAAATTAGTATATGTTAGTTTCATTTCTTAAAATAAAATTAAGGGGATTTTTGTGGGGAATTTGATTTTTGTGCTAAATTGGGGAATATGACTTGGATGACAAGTCACACTCGCACAAACGCCAGGAGGCCAATGCGAACTCGAGCTCACCTAAACCTAAACCATCGCACCCACTGTCGTGAACAAGCACTTAGTTTCCATTTTTACAACACCCACAGGATCGTATGGAGTAACTGCATGTAGTATGCAGATTTTATTTATTGACTCATTACTGACGTAAAGTTCTTCCAGTATCTTCGTATGTCTTATATCTACTCTATACAGTACTCCGAAAGCGCAAGCGTCGCAAGTTTTTGTGGTAGGGAAAAGAATGCCGCGCTGCTCCGATACATGTTGGGGAACCTCACATTCACTCAAAATATTCTCCCAGTTCTGGAAGGTTTTCCCGCCGATGACTACTATTGAGCACAATAAGCAGTATATCTGTAATTGACAATGTCATTCGTACCAGCGAGAATCAAACTGGTTGCTTCATCGCCATCATTAGCCTGAAAAAGTTAACTGTTGGACATGGACCTCTCTTATCGTAGGGAGGAATCGCCTAGCTTGGCAGATGGAATGGCTCAGTACCAGATGTCTCACACTTTTAACGCTGCTTCATGATGCTAGTCTGGTCTAGTTACGTTTGGCATAAATGAGATGCACATATCTTCATCTACCGGTAGTTCTGAGATTTTTTACCTACCAAGGTTTACATGTGAATCCTATCAATTTCAACTTTCAGACATTTTGGAAATTGTTCATTATACTCGTGATGCTGGAGACGTATGCCGTATGGCGCAGTGATAGTTTATTTTCGATAGCCGTCAACACAATCTGCGATATTAAAAGTAATTATACAATCAATTCCACTAATATGTAAGTAATTGTTCTATGATTTAGGTTACACATAATATGGTGTAAAAAACTAGCCCTGACAACAGGCTTAGTAAGCCGTACTGTGTATTTAGGTTCATATTAAGATACCACACATACACAAAGTTCAAAGACTTTATTAAACTATGTTTGTATAAAAACGGTTATAATAATATTAAGTAATTTATGGATGATAATAACCCGGAACGCTACCAAGCTATTTCTAAATTGTTTTGTGTTGTTAATTGTAACGTACATGATTGTAAGCTATTATTTAAAAAAAATAGTCCCGCTGGGTTTCTTGCTGGTTCTTCCCAGGACAGAGGTGATGTTTTGCGAACCAGTGGTAAATGAAAAAGTGACTTTAAATAAGTATTGTTTACAATCTACAATGAATAAAAAAGTTTATGTTTTTGTTTCCACAGATGCCTGAGAAACCTATGACATGACTTTAATTTACCAAATATGTAGGTACACTATCCTAAAATAGAGTAGGATATCTTTATTTGATGGTAATTCTTTAATTTACATCTGGTTTGGTAAAAACCTCAAAAACCTCAACCTCAAGGAAGAATCAACAAGAAAACTAATAGGGAGCTTTTCTTTTTTTTTAAAAACTTTAATCATGTATTCAAATAGCTTGGTAACAATAGTCTCATTCTTTGTGATTTTATCATCCATATTAAATTCTTTATAATTATAATAGCCCTTTTTATATAATATTTTTTAATAAAGCTATCTAACTTGGCGGAAGATAAATTTTGTTCATATTTTCCGAGATTTTATTGTAAAAGCGACTACATTTTTTTACGGAATAAGGGTGAAAAACGAGCACAAAGTCCATCTGATGCTTAGTGGATGCTGTGGCTCATAGACATCTACACATTTATCCTTGATTAAGAATCGAAATGCAGATGCGTTGTCACCTCTGACGATTAAGATGGAATACCTTGTTTCCAATAAAAAGGGTCTCTACACTCACCAAACAGCAGACGAGAATACCAGCGTAAAACAGCAGCCTTAAGCTGCTATTTTACGCTGGTATTCTCCACCGTCAGTTACTGTTCGCAGGTTCTCTCTTGGCCGGATGAAGTTGGACACTAGTCAGGTAGTGATGTGCCACTTCATATTTGCTCCTAAGATTGTTTAGGAGAACAGTTTGTGTTATCTGTATCGAATATAGAAAATTATTATTATAATGATATATATTTTTGTATTTCAATAAAACAATAGTAAATAAAAAAAACAATAATAAAGAGTTACTATAAATAGTTTGTATATATGGTAAATACACAGATATATTAGTGTAGAATATAACTTAAAATGTTTTCAATAAAATCTTTAATGCACATCATCATAATCACTGTATTTAAAACAATATGTTGCATAATCGATAATGACTATAATCGATTATTTACCTAATTTTAATCAAGCGATATGCGTTTCTTCTATAATTCTAATATTCGCATATTTAGTTTTTATTACCACCCACCCTCCTTCTCTTGTCACCATTTTATTCATAAAAACTACTATATCTGCGCAGTCACTCGCTCTAACTTCATCTCGGCGAAGATAGAACGTGTGGGCCGTAATTATGTATTAATTTCCTTAAATTTTTGTTGTGGAGACTGGGTTTTAAATCATAGCCCTCTTTATGGCCCTTTCTTGTAAAAAAATATAGATTTTGGTTCAGTCGTGTTATAGTAAAATGTTGTGATAATATTTTACCCAATAGTAAAATACCATACGACTTATGCTATGTAAATATCTAGCTGTGCGAGGCTGATGAGACTTAATATTACATTAGTAATAGAATTGAATATAATAACACAAATACTTTTCAACATACAACGGCAAATTTAAAATGCGGTTTTTGTAGTATATTATCTATGGAAGTGAGGTAAGTGAAAAAGTAACTATCCATATATATTTTAGTAAAATGTTTTATTGATTATACACCTCAACATTCACCTTGTATGATTTCAGAAACCTTCCCATAAATTTGTCTGTGCCAGAGTCGTGGCGGAATAATTGCAGAGGTTGGGTTCAAGATAGTAAAGGCGATGACAGTGATTTATTTATCTGGGAAAAGGATTTTTATGTGCAATTTATATCTACATTTTCCGGTAATGTAAGTATCTACTCCTCACTGACCATGCAGTGTAAGAATATCCACTACCTCATGTCGTTCCGTCGACGTAAGAGACGACAGAGGGAAACAGACGAAGAGATGAGCAGCAGTTTTTTGACGTGACAACGTCAAATAAATCGATGAACGCCGGCTGCACGCACAAAAAAGGATGACTTAGTTGCCATTGTAACGTTACGATCGGAGCGAGAGCGCTGCACGAGCGAGCGAAATGCACGATCGGCTTGAGCGTAAAAGTAAATTTATCAATTAAATTATAGATTTCATTTCACTCCTTCTTTGTATCCATACAAAATAGTGATAATTCAATAAAAATTATTCAAAGTTATTCATAAAAGTAAGCAATAATGTTATCAATGTTTTGTTATGACGTTGCCACTCGCCACGTTAAACTATTGTCCGTAAACCGACTTTACAGGCAACCAATTTTTTTAATAACAACTAAAAACAAAAAAAAAACTGTGGTTTCCTTATCGCGTGCCATACGTGGCAACTATGGCAAATATCACCTCTGTGAAAGTAATCTGTAGCAGAGGCCTATGTTCACCCGTGGACTTTTGATAGGCTGTAACGGTATCTCGTCTTTAACATTTTGAATAGGCCGCTTCTTAAATCAATTATATGTTACATATACAGCAGTGAACTTGTGAAGTGTTGTAATGATGACGATGATGATAATATATTACATAGCGCTGGGCAAATATCACACAATATACCTTTTGCTTTTTGAATATGTCTATTTGCTCGTTAACACCAGGTTGAACAAAACATCTTTTTTTTAGACACGATTTTGACGCGAAAGAATTGATACTTTCGTAAATTGTATATTGTGTTCAAAAGAAATATGCGCATGCTTGATGAATTTTAAATTCTTAATTGAATTGATTTTTAAAATGCTTTATATTAATCGAGAGAAAAAATATATTTAATCGCCGGGAGAAAACTGACGTTAGCGGTCTCGTTTTTACACTAAGCGTTTAGACAATATTGAAGACACATTATTGAGTTAGATTCTTAATTGACTACATTTTTATTTAAGTCATTTATTTCCTGACTAGCTGTTCCCCGCGACTTCGTACACGTGAAATTGATTACGATTGAATTTCATGGGTTTGACCTTTTTGCGCAAGACCCCAATTCTTTTTCGAAAATAAAAGTAGCCTAAGTTACTCCTATAACATCAGCTGTTTTTCTGCCAGTGAAAGTCCTGACAAAATTGGTTCAGCCATTTCGGAGATTAGCCGGAACAAACAGAAAAACAGATACAAACTTTTTTAAATTGTTTTTTGTATTAAAAATATTTCATACAGCTGTGCCACGCTGTTTAGCCTGCGTATATTACGCTTCTGCGCCGTGCGACATGATGTAAACCCTCGCTCATTTAGTTCAACCATTTTAGAGTAGATGATGTGACCAGGATTAAGAAAGGAATGCTTCAGTGGTTTGGTTATGTGGAAATAATGAATGAGGAAAGAGTGACAAAGAAAATTTATGTTGCAGAAGTGAATGGCAGAGTCGGAAAGGGACATCCTAGGCGAAAATTTATCGACGAAATTGGCGATTTATTGAAAACCAAATGGGCCAAATTAGGAGTACCCTTAAGCGACGAGCATGTATGCGTAGGTGTATGGATGTGAAGGAGGCGAGAGAGGTGTGTCAGGATCGTGCCAAATGGAAGTCTGTAGTCTCTGCCTACCCCTCTGGGTGACAGGCGTGAGAGTTTATAGTATAATGGAGTACTTTTATCCATCGGCATATGTACGTTATAAAAAAAATTTAAATTTTATCCATTCTCCTCTCGGACGAGCTTCAACCCCCCGCGCCCCACAACGCGGTTTTTCCAGTTTTAAAGAGAATTGTACACGGTACATGAAAAGTGTGGAGGTACGAAACGATCCTTGATGAATTTTCTATCAACCTTTTATACATACGAAAGCGATATCATTTACAATTTTTGCGCATTCTGCCACAAAATATAAACATTTTTTTATCTTTAATTAACGTGGCTTAGTTTGTACCGGCGTTACTATTGTTCTTATTTTAAAATTAAAAAGTAGTTATTGTGACATAAATGTAAGAGTTAGATATATGATATCTCAGACTTTTTGTAGATATTGATGTCCTCTATAAAACTGTAGTACATCACTTTGCTTTATTGTCAATAGTTTCCGCAGCATACGTGATATAAGGATTTTTTTGGTATTTTTTCACACCGAGGGTTACATTAACGAAGTTTTCATACGGATCCCTACCAATTTTTTTATCGCATTGCATCACCTGATGGTAAGTGCCCGCCGTGGCCCTTAGATATCTACATTTTACTCGATCAAGAATCAAAATGCAGATGCGTTGTCACCCATGAGGACTTAAGTGGAATGCTTCGTTTTTAGAAAAAAGAGTCTCCGTTTCTCTGCACTCGTCATACGAAACACAGCAGCATTAAGTTACTATTTTACGCTGGTGTTCAACGTCTGGTAATGTGATCATCAGTCCACCTGCCAAGCGCGTTAAATAAAGTAAATCCTCTCTTCAACAATTATACTATAGACTGATGAACATGAATGGAATGTAAAAAAAAGATGGTAGAGCCATGCTGCAGCTATATTATGCCTCATAAGATTTTTGGGATTACGAAACAGAATGTCGTTTAAGGAGAAAATAAAAAATACTTTTTATGTGAAAATGTATTGTTAAACTAGTTTTTACCCGCGGCTTCGCTCGCGTGGGCTTTTGTTGAGGAACATCATTAATACTGCTCCATAACAAAATCAACAAAATTGGCTCACTTGTAGAGTCGCCTCGATGTCACGGTTGTTAGTCAAGTGATATCTTTTGAATTATTAGAGATTATTAGACGTAGATTTTTTTAGAATTGCATTAATATCATACGTCTAGCAACCCCTGTCACTTTTTATATCGGTCATGACTTCCGAGGAATCGAAATAATACTAGTTTTTACGGAATTTATCGCGTATATTTAACTTTTTAAATACCCGACGTTTCGAACGCTTTACAGCACTCATGGTCACGGGCGGGACTGAGATGTTCAACGTCCATATGTCATAGTTAACCGCGGTTACCATAGATTAAAATTTAACTTTTGTTCCGATCTATGCAGTATGAACTTATGGTACCTTAAGTCTTGCAGTTGTATGCTTGGGTTGGGATTTAATTTTATTTATTATCGGATCCCAAGCAGATGGTAGCACCCAGCCATCTTCTCTATTGAAATTAGGATGTTTTTTGATTTCAATAGCCTCGCGAATCATCCTTGGAAGAAATCGGTGTTCTTTAGCGAGGATTTGCGGTCTATCAAATCTGATGTAGTGACGGGGGTAATCCTGTACGTGTTCACAGACTGCAGACTTCCCGGAGCGTCGATTCCTCACATCAGCTATATGTTCTTTAACGCGGGTTTTTATTGATCTTTTAGTTTGTCCTATGTAGGAGAGACATTCATAATCAAGCTTGTACACAACTGCATCTTGCAGAGAGACATTACACTTGACTGATGGTAAAAACTGACCAATCTTCTTTAGCGACTTGAAGTATGTCTTGATGGAAGCACGCTTCAAGATGTAGCCAATCTTGTCAGTGACTCCCCTAACATATGGCAGTACAGCAGGTACACGCTCGACTGTGGCCGGCTTCACTCGTTCACTGTGACGTAGGCACGGGACTCGAAGCTTGTTGTCATACAAAACTTGCTTGACATGGTGGAGCTCGGCAGCCAGGTGTTTACTGTCACAGATCCCTTGTGCTCTCTGAAACAAAGATTTACCCACAGTAGCTAACTGTGAAGGATGGTGGTGAGAATCACCGTTTAAATATCTATCTGTATGGGTCTTTTTTATATACACAGCAAATTACCGTACGAAGAAATTATCTGTAGTGTCGAGGACTGTTTATTTAAAAACAATATGCGGAAAGAAGATTTGGAGGCGATACGTCAAGACATTTCGTCTATGTTACGTCGATGTTCAGTGCCTAAACCGCATCTTCCCAAAGACGAATTTATAGCGTTAAAGAACCTACGCAGTAAACCAGAACTTACGATTCTCCGCGCAGATAAGGGAAACGCCACGGTAGTCATGGATACGTCAGATTATAATTCTAAAATACAAGAACTTTTGTCGGATGTAAGTACTTATAAAAAGGTTAAAAATGACCCAACAAATAGCACACTAAAAACAACTAGTGACCTCATAAAGAAACACTCCGAAAAATTAAATCTGGACGTAAAATGGATAATACCTACGTGCGCCAAATCACCAAAATTGTATGGGTTACCAAAAATACACAAGCCCAATGCTCCATTACGTCCCATAGTGAGCCAAATCGATTCAACGACTTACAGATTGGCTCAACACTTAGCGAAAATACTCTCACCGCTCAGGGGACATACAAGAGCACACATAAAGGATTCCTACCATTTTGTCAGCGAGATTAAAGACCTACGTCTGGCAGACAATGAGACTATGGTCAGTTTTGATGTGCAGTCATTGTTTACATGCTTACCTGTTGAAAACTGCATCTCAATTGTAACTAGAAGGCTGGAAGAAAACAACATGCCCGTAGAATATGCAGTATTACTCAGACACTGTCATACATCTGGCTACCTATTGTAAAGGATAAGTTTTACAAGCAAGTAGATGGTGTGGCGATGGGCTCACCTGTATCTCCCATTGTCGCCGACATATTCATGGAAGACTTTGAGGAGAAAGCCCTGCTTAGTTCTCCCATAAATCCAAGATTCTACAAGCGGAACGTAGACAACACTTTCACAATTCTACCTTTAGATAAAGTAACTGCATTTTTAGACCATCTTAACTCTATAAATTCTAAAATTCAGTTCACAATGGAGTTAGAGGCAAACAATTCCTTAGCTTTTCTAGATATGTTAGTAATTCGGAATCCTGATAACACCTTGAGCCATACTGTGTATTGAAAAAAAGACCCATACAGATAGATATTTAAACGGTGATTCTCACCACCATCCTTCACAGTTAGCTACCGTGGGTAAATCTTTGTTTCAGAGAGCACGAGGGATCTGTGACAGTAAACACCTGGCTGCAGAGCTCCACCATGTCAAGCAAGTTTTGCATGACAACAAGCTTCGAGTCCCGCGCCTACGTCACAGTGAACGAGTGAAGCCGGCCACAGTCGAGCGTGTACCTGCTGTACTGCCATATGTTAGAGGAGTCACTGACAAGAATACACTTTCCATCAAAACATACTTCAAGCCGCTGAAGAAGATTGGACAGTTTTTACCATCGGTCAAGTGTAATGTCCCTCTGCAAGATGCAGGAGTGTACAAGCTTGATTGTGAATGTGGTCTCTCCTACATAGGACAAACTAAAAGATCAATAAAAACCCGCATTAAAGAACATATAGCTGATGTGAAGAATCGGCGCTCCGGGAAGTCTGCAGTCTGTGAACACGTACACGATCACCCCCGTCACTACATCAGATTTGATAGACCGCAAATCCTCGCTAAAGAACACCGATTTCTTCCAAGGATGATTCGCGAGGCTATTGAAATCAAAAAACATCCTAATTTCAATAGAGAAGATGGCTGGGTGCTACCATCTGCTTGGGATCCGATAATAAATAAAATTAAATCTCAACCCAAGCATACAACTGCAAGACTTCAAGATACCATAAGTTCATACTGTATAGATTGGAACAAAAGTTAAATTTTAATCTATGGTAACCGCGGTTAACTATGACATATGGACGTTGAACATCTCAGTCCCGCCCGTGACCATGAGTGCTGTAAAGCGTTCGAAACGTCGGGTATTTATAAAGTTAAATATACGCGATAAATTCCGTAAAAACTAGTATTATTTCAATGTGTAGTGTTCGCGTAAATATAATAAATCAATCCGAGGAGTCTTTAATAAGAGTAAATTATCCTTGATCAAAAGTTACATTATTTACGTTTTACTCTTTACATTTATTTATAAATAAGGTAATTTAATTGTAACCAAACAATGTCGAATTTCGTTGTCTTCTATTAATGTACGGCAGAGTGTTTGCGATATTTGTTTTATATCATTGGCCTATTGAATATTAATTGGCACTATAAAATAGTTGCTTATATTTTTCCTAATTTATCAAATAGAGATAAAAACTTACAACGGATAACTTAATACCAAAGGAAGTTAGTGAAATTATTGCTATGCCGATATACACCCACTAAGTATAGTTACTAAAAGTTTTTCTTTTAATCACAGTTTTGTATACACAGTGTCCAGTATAACAGTTTAGTTAGTTATTTCGCTAAACGTGGCAATTACGGAAAATCATCCCGATAACAGCTGGATATTTTAAGTTTTATTAGTAAGTATTAGTAAGTAGCATTATATTTTTAATCTTATCAGTTATTATTAGTTTACTTAGCAGTAAATAGATGTCGCTAATTGTAGATTAAAACTATGAAAGCAAAAACTCTCAAGTTAGGTAAATGTGGCCAGATCGTAGAATTGATCATATTATCATGAAGTGCTGGACCACTTCAAATATCGCAATCATTTCATGATAGCCTCTTATTACTGACCATCTCTCCATAGTATAAAGCAAAGTTTTTGTGTATATTTTTTGTGTGTATTTACAAGTTGCGAATGCCCGGTGCTGTTACGGATATCCAGAAATCACCCGTGCCAGGATGAATCGATAGACTCATATAAATGTGAAAGTTTGTCAAATTTATCCTCAATCTACAATTGAATATACGAAGTCAATTCCAGTTTTGCCATAATATCGTACGAACGTACCATCTAGTAATATCAGCGACAGTAGATTGATATGCGGCTGGGGTGATCCTTGGGCTAGGTACTTCAAAGCCGCGGTCATTTATATATATTATTTAAATGTTCGCGTTCTGTTAAAAATGCGCTATCGGTGCCGCTAGCGGCAGTGAAACTATTTAACGATATAATTAGAATATTATGAGAAAGCAATGTTGGGTTTAGTTGTTAATTTCTTCAAACAATGTTTATTCATCGATTTGATCAAGCCTTATCACGATATGGTCAACAGACAGTGTTAAATTTCACAAAATGCCACAATTTCATATAATGATCGAATATTCATGATAAAATCAATTCTACGATCTGGCCACAACGTTTCATTATTATATATGTATTAGTAATTAAACTAAAAACAATTTAAATTTTCATAGATTTTACATTATTACTGTTAAAATGAAAGAATGAAAAACTTAAAACAAATCTTAGAAGTTTCAAATCATTTAATAAATTTCGCAGTTTTAAGGAAAAGGTATAAATTTTCTTTCTGCACGACATGCATTTTTTTATAGAAGAAGGGGCAAACGAGCATGCGGCTCACCTGATGTTAAGTGACTACCGCCGCCCATGATCAACCGCAACACCAGGAGAATTGCGGGTGCGTTGCCGGCCCTTTAAAAAGGAGTAAGCTCTTTTCTTGAAGGTCCCCAGGTCGTATCTGTCCGGAAAAATCGCCGGTGGTAAACTATTCCACAGAGAGGTTGTACGTGGAAGAAAACTCCTTGTGAAACGTACAGTGGTGGACCGCCAAGCATCCAGATGGTGTGGATGGTATCGGGACGTTTGACGTGTAGTGCGTTCACGAAATTTGGCGGCTGGGATTAATCCGAACAATTCCTCAGAGCACTCCCCGTGATAGATGCGATAAAATACGCAAAGAGATGCAACATCTCTTCGCAGCGCCAGTGAATCGAGCCGATCGGAAAGCACTCGGTCGTCGACGATTCGAGCCGCTCTGCGCTGGATGCGGTCAAGTGGAAGAAGCTGGTACTGGGGAGCCCCAGCCCAGAGATGGGAACAGTATTCCATGTGCGGCCGAACCTGCGCCTTGTAAAGTCGCAGGCGGTGTGCGGCATGAAATACTGTCCCGCTCTGCTGAGCACGCCAAGCTTTTTAGAGGCCAATTTGACCTTCTCTTCCAAGTGACCACGAAACTGCACGTCACTCAATATGTCGACGCCGAGGATTCCGATACTGGCTGAGGCAACAAGGGGGAGTGCCTTGAAACTGAGGGGATACGACAAAGGGGTTCTTTTTAGCGGTTAACGCGCAAACTTGTGTTCTTTTGGGGGTTAAACTGGACTAGATTTAGCCGCCCCCAATCCGAGACTCTGTCCAGCAGAGACTCGACTTCAGACACAAGTTTGTCCCGGCACTCGGAGACGTTTTCCCGAGAAATATTGGCTCGGCCGGTGTAAAGAGCATCACCAGTGCTGTCATCATAGCATGCATAGCAATGAATGCTACGGGTATGCAACATGTCATTGATATGCAGAAGAAACAACGTTGGCGATAGCACGCAGCCCTGTGGGACACCAGCATTAATAGGCTTGCAATCGGAGCTTGCACCGTCTACAACGACCTTGATGCTCCGATCTGCAAGACAGCTGGTGATCCAATCGCACAATTTCTCGGGAAGCCCATAGGAAGGGAGCTTCGAAAGAAGCGCTTTGTGCCAAACCCGATCGAAGGCCTTCGCAATGTCCAAACTAACGGCCAATGCCTCCCCCTTGAACTCTACTGCCTCCGCCCATCTGTGAGTTAGGTAGACCAGAAGATCACCAGCTGACCGACCACGGCGAAAACCGTATTGGCGGTCACTAATCGGCTGGTGATCCTCAAGGTACCTCATGAGCTGGCAGTTTACAATGGACTCCATTGTTTTCGAGAACAAGGAGGTGATGGCGATTGGCCGGTAGTTGGACGGGTTAGAGCGGTCGCCTTTTTTAGGGATCGGGTGGCCGTAAGCCGTCTTCCATGATTTTGGGACTACGCCTAGGGAGTAGGAGTACCGAAAAAGACGCGTTAAAACCGGTGCCAACTCTGGAGCACACGTCCTCAGCACAATTGGGGGGATTCCGTCAGGCCCACTCGACTTGTGGATGTCCAGGGAGAGGAGTGCTTTGCGAACCGAGCGCTGTGTGAAGTGCACTTCCGGCATGGAGCACTCACACCGCGGGATGGTCGGCGGAGTACTCCCCCCGTCATCGAGAGTCGAGTTAGACGCAAAGAAAGAGCCTAGAAGATCGGCTTTCTCCTTTGCGGTATGGGCCAGTGAGTCGTCCTCCCTGTGCAGAGATGGAAGAGATGGCTGACAGAAATTCCCCTGGACAGGCCTTGGCGAGAGACCAGAATGCACGGGTTCCAGAAGGAAGGTGAACTAGTTTCTCGCCAATTCTGCCTATGTGCTCAGACTTTGCCTTGGCAATGACTCTTTTGAAGGACCTAGAGGCGGAATTATACTTCTTTTTTAGAGCGCTGGTGTTTACATCCCGGGACGCTGATGCATCAGCCCAGGCTTGGTAGCACTCCTGCTTATAGCATGATGCTATTTTACAGGAGCGACCAAACCATGGCTGAGACTTGCCTCCAATGGGCACCACAGAGGAAGGAATAAAAAGTTCCATACCCTGAAGTACCACATCAGCAACAGAATCCGCAACAACGTTGGGATCATCCGGCGAGAAGCAAACCCGCCCCCAAGGGTTTGCTTCTCGCCGGATGCAAAGAAAGACCGCATCCCATCCCAATCGGCTGACCTATAGTGCCAAACACGGCGGCAGCCTGCAGAATGCAACCGCGATTTCAGCGTGAGTGGCACCACACTCCGGACCAGACAATGGTCCTAGGAGCCTAAAGGGGCGTCGACGGAAATCTGATATCCGTCCGGGTGAGAGGTCGCAGAAGGTCCAACAGGGAAGGTGCATGATCCTCCACATCTGGAATCCGCGTAGGCGAAGTAACCAGTTGTGTCAGACCATATGCCAAGGCAAAATCATGAACAGATCTCCCCGCATGATCGGTTAAACGTGAACCAAGCCATTCGGCGTGATGGGCGTTAAAGTCGCCGAGGATCACGATCTCTGCGGAGGGGATCTGCTGTAGCAACGAATCTGCAGCCATTTGGACGTGGTCGAATAGTCGGTCTGTTTCGGCATTACCGCTATGGGACCTATAAAGGCACCCGTAGACGCGCGGATGTCGTCGCTGTCTACGCGTAGCCAAAGGATGGACAGGTCCGAACCTTCAAGTCTGCCGAGGCGTCGAGAGCAGATGTCCTCTCTGACGTAAACGCAAACTCCAGCCCGAGGCACAAAGGAGTGTTCCAGTTTGTACCCCGGGTAGGAGAGATACGAGACATCAGCCGGAGAGGACACCTGCGTCTCGGTCAGAAAGAGCAGAGCCGGCCTCGCCGTCTCGAGATGGTAGTGGACGGCGTTTAGGTTAGAGTGAAGTCCCCTGATATTGCAGAAATTCACGGACAGCGTGGCAGGGGTCGCCTTGGTCTTGTTGCTCCGTTTGCCCCGAGCAGTTGTAGTCTTGAGCGGAATTTTGCCCCCCCCCCCAGAATACGCGGGGCAGCCTGAGCACCCACGCTCAGAAGTGGAGAAACATGGTCGTGGATGCTCAGCGAGGGATTCTCCAGGGGTGCTGGTACCCTCCTGGGGTAGTCGATCATTATTTAATTCCGCTACCATGTTGATGGGGGGGGGATTTGGGCCTCCGGCCACCTGCACTCACCAGACGAAACGCGGAAGCAGTGCTTCCACTTCACGCCGGTATTCTGTGAGGTCGTGGTACCACCCCGGTTTGAGCCGGCCCATACGTGCAACAGCAAAGCTGCCGCGTGGCTCTATGAGGAAAAAAAAAAAAAAAAAAAAAACCACTGCGTGAAACGCAAGCTACTGGACTGGAAAGGATACGGTATTAACATCAATGGCGAGTACATCACTCACCTTCGATTTGCCGACGATATAGTCCTTGTGGCAGAATCGCTGGAGACCGAGAGGTCAATCGACGGATTCAACTCAGCTGGGCAGCGTTCGGGAAATTACGACACATCTTCTCGTCAGGTATGCTTCAATCTCTGAAAACTAAGTTGTACAACCAGTGCGTGTTGCCAGTGATAACTTACGGAACCGAGACGTGGTCCTTCACTGCTGGCCGTATGAGGACGCTCAAAGTCGCTCAGCGAGCTATGGAGAGGGCTATGCTCGGAGTTTCTCTGCGTGATAGACTCGGAAATGAAGATATCCGCAGTAGAACCAGAGTGACCGACATAGCCCAACGGATTAGTAAGCTGAAGTGGCAATGGGCCGGCCATATAGCTCGAAGAACCGATAACCGATGGTGAAGAAAGGTACTCGAGTGGCAGCCTCGTACCGGTAGGCCTAATGTAGGGCGACCCCCCACTAGATGGAGTGACGACCTCGTAAGACATGCAGGAAGTCGATGGATGCAGGTGGCTCAGGACCGTGCTTTGTGGCATAACTTGGCGGAGGCCTATGCTCAGCAGTGGACTTGTGAAGGGCTGTAACGATGATATATATATAGTCCTCAGGCCCAATGGTGTTGATGGCCGTTGAACTTCCAATAGCGCTATATGCGGCATAGTCAAGTTCAGCGCACCTTCTAGGAAGTTAAAATTTCCTAAACACTAAGCAGCCCCAGCAGAAGAGATAGGAATTAAGCAGAACAGTTACAATATTTACTATTTTTAAAATAAATAAAAACTCATCCCAGCGGGATCAACTGCACTTCTGCACATACGATGCGAACTTTAAGCAGTCTCAGGTAGAAATGAACAAGGAACAGCCCTAATGGGGACTCATGCTCCTCTCCGAATTCTCCGAGTACTTCCGATTTAAAGATTGGTGAACAACGGTTTACCGGTGCGCGGATTAAATTAACTATTTTAAGGTTTCGTAGGATAATATTTTAAATGAATAATATGTAATAATTGATTTGTTTTTATTTCAAAATTAGAATATATTATTTAAGATTGTAATTATTTCTAAGGGTGTATTCCAATGCACCGTTACACACAGACCAATATGATCCTAAGCATCTTATACATATATATGAAAACTAGCCAAGTCAGACTTTAGGCTACAATATATTATCCTAAGTTATAAGAAGAAACGATATTTAATGTCTTTAAAGCTTAAAATATGAATGAGATTTAAAGGATTGCAATTTTAATGTGTTGCTATATAATATAAAAGTGCACATCATATTATGTTTTATTTATCACATATACTTGTAACTGGTCCACTGGAAGAAATATCACTATGAAATAAGCAGCGCCTTTGTACAAACTCTTCATCATTCTGTCCTCTTCATTGTTTGTGTGTACGTAAATTAAATAAGTAATTAAAATGGATTAAGTGTATCATAGAAAAGAAAGTTCACTCGTGCTTGTGCACACACTGGGTAGTCTCTTTTGAGAATAGCAACCTTGGCAGAAATTCGCCAAGGAGACGTAACTACCATTCTTATGTTCGGCCACACTATGCTCCTCGCGTTGCGCATCGCTCTGATGCTCGTGCTGCCACCTTGTTGCCCTGTTATATTATAACAGTGTGTGTCCACACTGTTATACTCGAGCAAATAATCGCGACGCTCCGCATTAGGTCGCTCGCGTTTGCAACGCAATGGATGTTGAAACTGTTGCAGCGTGCGAACTATGCATATTTATTATAGTTAATTATATCAGTGTCATCATCAAATAAATATACGTCATCTTCGAGATAGTTTTTTCTCTGTATATTATTTACTCATGTGATAATATGACCGAATGATGGTAATAGGTAAACTATGATTTTTAAACGACGTGACGTGTTTCCGTAACGAGCACTGGATTTGGACTGCATGCGTGGAGCGTGTGGCCTGACTCGCACACATATTGCCAGTCCTTTGAATCGCACCCAAAAAACCGACAAAATAGGGAGCGATGGGCATGACGAGGAGCGTGATATGCGGCATAAGAAGAATTGCGGCCACACTACATCTCTTCCTCCTAAACCAAAGTCCATACAGTCGTTGATGAGAATTATAATACACCATTACAAATTAATAAAAAAAATTAACAGTATTAAATTTATATAAAATAAAAATTAATAAAAAAACGACACTCTAGGGAGTAACACGAAAATAAACAAAGGCAAAGTCTATGTTTCTCGACGAACATTTCTTGCACATTTCTCTCTTATGGAACACATAGGCAGGTTCTCTACGGTTTTGAGTTAGTAGTATGACTTAACGTTTATCCCTTTACCTCGTAAATTTATTGTAAATATTTCTCTAATCTAAACTACTTCATTCACTCCCACACGTTTATGTACACCCATTACGTAGGGAGAGTTTTGCCATTTTTCATTTTATTAATATACAGGGGATTACAAGAAGCCATATTATATTAAATTTCCATCACAAGCACTTTCGTTTTCGAAGCTGGCAGAGTTCCAGAACGTTGTCTATTGAAATATATATTTAGCATAAATAATTCTTTCCATATATTACTACTATATTGTGGACAGTTATAATACCTCGCTTATATCTTTGTATAGATACACTGAATTTTAAGAGATTGTGATATAAGTAAAAAAAGTACATTTTTACATATAAAAATAACAACTTGTACTTTTCTCACAGAATCACAATGCAGATGCGTTGCCATCCCATGAGGACAAAGATTAAAACAAAAAATTCCACCAGTGCCGGTACCTTACCAGTCAGAAGGGTCTCCGGTTCTCGTTATTAACATGTTACTATATAAAAGCATAACATACATTAAACATTGTATACGTGGTTGAACCACGCGGCAGCTATATTAAGGTGGATGTGGTGGCGGTGCAGATGCTTCGGTTAGATAGGGGAAGGACCACGCTTTCACGGAATGCAGGCGCGCTTTATGGTGCTGTGTTTCGTATGACGAGGTTAGAGAACCTTAGACTCTTTTAACTGGAAACAAGGCGTTCCATCTTAGTCTTTAGGGGTGAGATAGAATCTGCAATTCATTCTTAATCAAGACTGTCATACCTTATCTGTCACCCTTATTCTATAAAACATCATGGTCCTTTCCCGGTCAAGCTAAACTATTCGTGCTATAGCCATAATAATGTGGTTGAAGCTTGGCTCTTCCACATTTAAGAAGTAATAATAATACGAGAAATTACTAGAATTATAAAAGTAAAATAACTTCTGAAAGTTATCATTACACTATAAAAGACCGTCTATGCAGCATATTATAGTGTCAAGTGTGTATACAAAAATACCGTTTGTTGCAGATTACTGTGATATTTTAAAGTATTACGTTGCACAAACTCAGAGGCGATGAGTCTGTTTTATACTCACCGTGAAGTGGCATACAACATTAACAAATTTATAATTACAATTTTATGAATAAAATATGTTATTCGATACACTCTTATTTACAGCAAGGTTATAAATAATTATGTGATGATTGCCGTGTAACTACCGCTCGCTGTAAATTTCTCTGTACGCGAGCAACCCCAGTTTCAATCCCCAGTGGCACCAAACAAATTGTTAATTGAAAAATTTGAAGTGCTGATTTACCACGTGCTTGAGAGTGAAGGAAAACATCGTGAGGAAACCTGTATGTCTGAGAAATAAGGAAAAAAAAATCGAAGACATGTGAAGTTTGCCAACATGGCCACGGACACCGCGTTGCCCTAAAAACCCCCTAAGAAATGTGAGGTAGCCTGTCAGCGGGACATGTATAAACTGCATCTTTAACCTATTTTATCTGATGATTGAATAATCAGCCGTATTCATAACACTCATTCACAATTTTAAATAAAATTGATATAAAAAATAAAGAATATAGGATCAAAACGTTTTAAATTAAGAAATTCGCAAGTGCTATTAATCAGATTGAAACTCATCAATACCTTAACTGAAATCCTTTGTAATTCTACTAAAACTGTTTAGTGCTCCATCAACTTTCCACTCCATAAACGTCCCTAGGGGTGCATCGATTGCCAGCACAGATTTGACAGAATATACATTTTATAATTAAAGAATTAGATCCGGTCTTTTGAGATGGTTTCTGACTCCAAAATTGGAATATGTTACTTATATTATGAAGTCGAGTACTGCATTTTTATGTTGATTTTAACATTGTGGTGTTTTTTATTACGAAAATAGTTGATTTTTGAGATATACACTTTTTCAACAGTCATTTCGTTACATTTTAATATTGCGATACCATCATTGAAAATTCTCAAATTTGTGAAGGATATGAATTAAGAATTTTAATGAGTACTTGACCACCGGTGGTTTGCGTCTCCCGCATTATTGTTTTAATAATAACTTGAAGGTGACTTTAATATGTAAACGTGGTTTAGTGTATTGACATTCAAACTTGTAATGTGAATAAATGCTTTATTTCACCAATTACTTTAAAAAAATAAATGTAATATACAGTAATATAAACCATAAGTTATTGTTTCTGCTTAAGGACCTCGAGTTATTATGGTCATTGACAGTCTCCTGTTTCAAACTGTCGTCAAAATCAAAAAAAATGCTAAGTGTTTCGCATGGTGAGTGTAGGAAACCGGAGACCCTTTTTACTGGAAACTAGGCATACCGTCTTAACCCTCAGGGATGGTAACTAATCAGCATTTTGGTTCTTAATAGAGGATAGATGTCTATGGGCCACAACACCCACTTACTATCTAGTGGACTGTGTGCTCATTTATCACCCTTGTTCTATAAAAAAACCCACCGGATGCGGGCAGCACCGTCAAAGATACGCGACGTCCGGTGCTGCGGCCGTGAGTCCACTAGCTGAGTATGACGATGAAGGCAATCCCTTCAGCGGTGGGGATCCAAGTCCAGCTGTGGACTGTATACAGCTCACCTGACAGTGTCGCCGCTATAGTTTCCATATTACTTTTTTTTTCATTTTATCTAATATCGCGGTAAATTCATCCCATCCCTTTGTGTCAATTATCACAAAACGAATTAGTTTGAATATCAAAATACGGACAATGTAAGTTTATTTTGTTACAGACACGCACATAAAATTGTCGACTCGATCTAATCTAAGTGAATCCTCATGAGAACAAAAAAATTATAAAATACATAAAATTATACGTGGTAGAGCCACGCTGCATCCATATTATGGTTGTAGCACGAATGGGTCGGCTTCACTAGGCAAAGACCATGCTCTTACAGAATACAAGCGTAAAATAGCAGTTTAATATGTTGAATTTAGTACCCAACAGTCAGAGACCCATGTTTAGTGTAAACGAGGTACTCAATTTTAGTCCTCAAGATTGATAACGCGTGTGTATTTTGATTTGTAATTAAGGATAAATGTAGATTGTCTATGGGCCCCAGCATCCACTTCCCATAAGGTGGATTGTGTGCTCGTTTTTTATCCCTTTTCTATGAAGAAAAAGAAACTGCGAGTAACCCGTACTATCTATAGCTTGTTAGAAAACCTTGAGTTTCCTCATACGGTCTGCGATGAAGTTTTACGTCTCAGATTAATATGTGTTCATTTAATGAAAACTATGAGCAAACATGTATACGAAAAGAAGAGAAAGAAAAGGGGGAATTGGTGGGAACCAAATAAAACCACCCCCTTCCATAACACTAACCAAAAAAAAGAAAAAAAATTTTGAGGGGTATGGTTTTTAAATTAGAACACAACAGAACCAGGTCTTTCCCCAACATGTTTTTTTAGGAGGGTGGGGGAAAAGAAAAAGAAAAAAAAAAGTTGAGGAAAGATTTGAAAACATGTTAATTCCGCCAACATGCATTAGTAAAGTGCTCAGCGGATTCCGATGAATTCTACTACAAACTTGGATGGAATATGTCCATGACACATGTTAATTTTGCTTATATTTACGCAAAATCTATATATTGATTAAAACTACTTTTACGGATTCGTTCATCACTATAGTGCAATACTTTCGGTTGCAGTGATACCAGTTTATTTTTATAAAAATCGCACACTTTTGCTGCGAAGTAGCAAGTTTCGATTTGACTTATTTGGCCTTTATTTTGTATAATATTTAGATAAATACTAGTTATCGATTATATTAAATTATATAATATTCAGTATCGTGTTGAAATTGTGCTGAATATATAAATCATTTAACAAAATCCACTACACATCTATTTGTAGTGATTATTAAATTCATCGCAAACTGATTTAGTTATTAGGAAATATATTTTCGTTAATATAATTTAACTTGTATAGTAAATTATATTTATTGAATAAAACTATTAATTACGGATTTTATCGCGTTTAATTACTTTAATTTATTTTTATTATTATCCCGACGTTTCGGGTGCTTTACAGCACCCATGGTCACGGGGGGGACTGAGATGTTTGACGTCCCAATGTCATAGTTAGTCCGGCTACCTTCAGTTTTTTTAATATTAATTTTTGGTCCGATTTACGCAAAACGAGCTTATAGTATCATGAAGTCTTGCAGTGGTATGCTTGGGTTTGGGTTTAATTTTGTTAATTATAGGATCCCAAGCAGATGGTAGCACCCAACCGTCTTCTCTATTGAAATTTGGATGTTTTCTAATTTCAATAGCCTCGCGTCGCGTCGCGTCATCCTTGGTAGGAATCGGTGTTCTTTTGCGAGAATTTGTGGTTTATCAAATCTAATGTAATGGTGGGGACGATCTTGAACATGTTCGCAGACTGCAGACTTCCCGGAGCGTCGGTGCTTCACATCAGCTATATGTTCCTTCACGCGGGTTTTTATAGATCTCTTTTTTTGACCTATGTAAGAGAGGCCACATTCACAATCTAGCTTGTACACACCTGCATCTTGTAGAGGAATATTACATTTGATGGATGGTAAAAATTGACTAATCTTCTTCAGCGGCTTGTAGTATGTCTTAATGGACGCTCGCTTCAAGATGTAGCCAATCTTGTCCGTGACTCCTCTTACATATGGTAGTAGAGCAGGCGCGCGCTCGACTGTGGCCGGCTTCACTCGTTCACTGTGACGTAGGCGCGGGACCCGAAGCTTGTTGTCTTGCAATACTTGCTTGACGTGCTGAAGCTCCGCGGCCAGATGTTTTCTGTCACAGATCCCTCGTGCTCTCTGAAACAAAGATTTACCCACGGTAGCTAACAAATTCTCGCAAAAGAACACCGATTCCTACCAAGGATGATACGCGAGGCTATTGAAATTAAAAAACATCCAAATTTCAATAGAGAAGATGGTTTGGTGCTACCATCTGCTTGTGATCCTATAATTAACAAAATTAAACCCAAACCCAAGCATACCACTGCAAGACTTCATGATACTATAAGCTCGTTTTGCGTAAATCGGACCAAAAATTAATATTAAGAAAACTGAAGGTAGCCGGACTAACTATGACATTGGGACGTCAAACATCTCAGTCCCCCCCCCGTGACCATGGGTGCTGTAAAGCACCCGAAACGTCGGGATAATAATAAAAATAAATTAAAGTAATTAAACGCGATAAAATCCGTAAATAATAGTTTTATTCAATGTGTAGTGTTCGCGTAAATTTAAGAAATCATTATGTGAACCAGTACGGACTGGTAATAGCAAATAAAATTCGCCGATTAGAAGATCTTAAAACCAAGCGCGCAAGATATATAACATCTTTAAATTTCTTGAAGAGATGCAGAGACCATAATCTCATTCCTACGTGTGTCAAAATATCAACAAAGAAGGACATTCGAGGAAGCGCTAAGATCTTAAATCAGGCAAGTAAATGGTTGTTACGGACGGTGATTCAGCAGAAACGGTTCGATTTACATTTCATAAACAACACCATAGACAATTTGTCCAGTGAACTAAAGACAATTTTAACGACATTTGATTTTAATAACAGCATCGAAACTGTAAACAAACGAGAAACATCGAAATACAATGAATGCAAAAATAAACAAATAGAAAAATACCAAAAATTAACGATCAAATCAAATGCCAAACATCCAAGTCAACGCCGAGAACAATAAACAACCGTTGACCATAGACACAAACTATAAACAACGCACTGTCCATAATTTGTCAAAACATACACTGGACGAACCGACAATGAAAGTATTGGGAAAATGGCGAACGGTCGAATGGTTAACACGTACTTGTGAGTGCTTTTCGGTATTTGGTTAATTTTCCTTAATTTCTTCATTTTGTGGTGGTGGATTCCTCTGTTGTAAGTAGATTACGTTTATAAGATATAGTTATTTCGAACAATACACTCAATTATGGGTGACGAAACGGGGTCTCCCCGTGAGAAACCCCCTGACCCTCCCGATGTAGACATGTGCTTTGGATTAAGTAATAATAATGATTGTGATCGTGGTAAAAAAAGACATGCTGAGACTCGAACATATGATCCAATATTATATAAAAAGAATTCTGTAGTTGATTTAACAGCATCAATAAATACTATATATAAACATCCCTGCCTAGAACAAAATCTTAGAATGTATGGGCCAAATGATCAAGGCCCTTTCATTGTCCACATCTGCCGGTCTTCGTCAGACCCTAGATTAGGGTTATCACTTCGACCTATTAAAAGAGGTTTATGCTTGTCTAAAAATAATATAGGAAACATTAAAAAAGGAGGAGTCAAAAGTGTTGGTAGAAATCGCATCTCTATTGAATTCTTCTCAGCAGATGAGGCTAACAAATTCCTTAATAATTCATTACTCGCAAAAGAAAAATTGATTGCAACTATTCCATCTTATAATGTTTCTCGAATGGGTGTCATCCGCGGTGTCCCTGTGGATTGGTCAATGGAAGAACTTGCAGAAGCTATTGAGCTTCCCCCTGGTTGTGGTAAAATCCTAAAAGCTCACCGTCTTCAGAGAAAAACTTTTACTGAAGGGTCATCATCCCCTATATGGGTTCCTACTCAATCTATTGTTTTGACATTTGAAGGCCAGATACTCCCCAAATACGTATACGCATTCTTCACATCCCTTACTGTTGAAACTTATCAACTCCCCACTATCCAGTGCAAACAGTTTTGTCGATTTGGCCACGTAGCTGATCAATGCCGCTCCAAACCACGCTGCTTCCGTTGTGCCCAAGAACATACTGGAGCAAGTTGTTCTGTTCCTGAAAGCGGAGCCACTTGTCTGTTATGCTCCAAAAATCACTTTGCTAATAACAAAAATTGTCCAGAACACCATAGACAGAAATCTATCAAAGTTATGATGTCAGAACAAAATGTACCTATATAGAAGCGTCAGCCAAAATCCCATCTATTCGTTTGAACAATCTTCAAAAACCATATTCTGAAGTGGCCTCTACTCAGCCTTCACCTACTTCTACTACCTCCTTCAACCTCCCCATCATGTCACAGGCATATAGAAAAACCGTTTTCCAATCTCCCCGCCCCATCAACCAACAAGCCCATCAAAGAATAGTTGCAGACTGTCCATCCTCTACTCCAAATGGATGCGCATTATCCAATACACACAATCAAATATCTCCAAATGAAAATCTTGTTGAATGCCTAATTTCTCTCCTCAATAATTTAATTTTGAAAATGTCAGACTCACTACCGAACAACGTTGCAGAAAATTTTTTTAATCTTGCTAGTTTAATAGATAATATAAATGACTCAAACAAAAGAACTCCATCTTCTACAGTGGAACTGTAGAAGCTTGCACCCTAAAAAATCAGAACTCATCGTCCTAATAAATAAACATTCAATCTCGGTTGCTTCTATTTCTGAAACATGGTTCCTTCCTGGCTCCAAATTTCGCTTGCAAGGCTTTACCTGCCTCCGTGAAGATAGAAATGATGGTTATGGTGGTTGTTGCTTACTTGTAAAAAAAAATCGCTACCTTTTTCTCAAATTACACTCCCTCCTCATAGCCAAAACATCAATGCTGTAGCTGCAAAAATTGCAGGAATCAACATTATTTCAATATATATCCCTCATCCAAATACTCACTTAATTCAAGAACTATCCTCTCTCTTTTCTTTGTGACCTCCCCCTTTTATTATTACCGGTGATTTTAATTCACGTCATGTATCTTGGGGGTCACATTTTTGTGATGTATTCTCTTCAGAACTTATTCAAATTTTTGAAGATATCAACGCTTGCATCATTAACAATGGTTCCCCTACTCATAGAGTATATCCAGGACTAGACCCTAGGTCTGCTGTCGACCTAACAGCTTGCTCTTCTAGTCTAGCCCCTCAGCTTTCTTGGAAAACTCTCAATCAAACATATGGAAGTGATCACTTTCCCATTCTTATTACCAAACCGGTTATGCGGTTATTCCTTTTCCCTCCACTACGCCCCTCCTTAAATATAAGCTCCAAAATGCAGATTGGACTAATTTCACTAAATTCTTAGATTCTAAATTTACCCAAATGCAGGTTGAATCCTCAACCAACCCAATAACTTCTTACTCTTTATTGGTACAATATATAACTGAAGCAGCTGACTTATTTATCCCAATCAAAAAACCCTACAGCAAGAACCTTGCCTCCCCTCCATGGTGGGATGCTGAATGCACCACTATGATTAAAAGGAGAAAAGCTGCAGAAAAACTTTACGATCACTGTATGACAACCGATAATTTTATACTATTTCAAAAAACCTCTGCTCAAACAAGGAGACTTCTTTCCAAAAAGAAAAAAGTGGATGGAAAAAATTTTGTGAATCCTTGTCCCCTAATACACCAGTAACAATAGTTTGGAAAAATATAAAAAAAAATTCGTGGATCTCTTACTTCTGATAGCAACATTTTTGATAACTCTCTATCATGGTTAGAAGTCTTCTCTGAAATGCTAGCTCCTCCTTTTGTTCCTAATGAAAATGCAATATGTCCACCGACTCCAGTCCCGTCTAGCATCAACAATAATGAGTTAATCTTCTCATTGTCTGAACTACAGTCTGTGTTATCTGGCTTAAAATCCTCTGCTCAAGTAGAAGATGGCATACCCTATGCATGTTTATGTAAATTAAGTCTTAAGGGAAAATTAATTCTTCTCCAAATTCTGAACAATATCTACATATATTCTAATATTCCTCTGTCGTGGTCAAACCAAATTGTTATACCTATCCTTAAACCCGGAAAAGATCCCAAAGAAGCTTCTTCATACCGCCAAATTGTCTTTTTCATCTACTTTTTGTAAAATTTTAGAACATTTAATTAAAAACAGACTTAAATGGTTTTTGGAACATAATAACATCCTTGCAAAAAGTCAATTTGGTTTTCGAAAAGGGAAAAGCACATTAGATAGTTTGAGTATCATAACTACAGATATTAGGTTGGCTTTTTCTAAAAATGAATACTTGGTGTGTTGTTTCCTTGATATATCATCTGCCTATGACAGTGTTCTCCTTCCGGTGCTCAGGCAGAAAATGCTCCATCTAAACATCCCTGCGAAGACTTTTCACTTCATTTACAATCTATTCATGGGACGATCTATCAAAATTCGCAATAAAGGAATCTTAAGCTCGCCCAGAACAATTTGGAAGGGTCTACCACAGGGATCAGTTTTAAGCCCTATTCTTTACAATATTTACACATATGACCTGGAACATTCAATTTCGTCTTTCTGTGACATATTACAATATGCAGATGATCTTGCTATCTATGTAACGGCTCCTGATATTCTAACGGCCTCCCATCATCTTAACTGAGGATTATATTATCTTAATCAATGGCTTACTGACCATGGCCTCTCTCTCTTTCACCTTCTAAAAGCAAAATAATAACATTTAGTAGAAAACGTGTTATACCTACTATTGATATCTCATATAATGGTGAATCTATTCCAGTTGTTAACAAAGTAAAATTTTTAGGTATTTACTTAGATTGTCATATGACCGGTACTGCTCACTTTAATTACATCAGTGACAAATGTGAAAAAGGTGTTAACATTCTTAGATCTCTCTCTGGCGTATGGTGGGGTTCTCACCCCATGTGTCAAAAAATCCTATACAATGCCATCATCCGTAGTCACTTCGACTAAGGTTCTTTTCTCCTGGAGCCCTGCAACAAATCGGCCTTTAGTAGGCTTGAAGCTATCCAAACAAGATGTTTACGTGTTATCACAGGCGCAATGAAATCAACTCCTAAAAATGCCTTACAAGTAGAATGTGTTGATCCCCCTCTCTCTTTACGAAGACAGTTTCTAGCTGATAGATTTATCACAAAAACTCTACAACTATCATCTCACCCCTTACATCGTAAACTAGAATCCTTGCTACTATTAGTTGTAAACAACTCCTATTGGTCTAATAAAAGCTGGGCCCTATTCTTAAATCTCTTAATAGATTAAAAAATATTGAGTATCCTTGTGTTACATCCCCAATTCTACCCTATTTTGAAACCAGCTATGATGCTATATTACTAAATCCTAAAATCACTCTGAATTTAAACATTAATAAAAATTCTCCAACTGCAAACAGAACTTTCTATAACCTAGTGGCAAAAAAATGGCCTGATTGGCTATATATTTTTACTGATGCTTCCAAATTGTCTTCATTCAAATGTGTCGGTTCTGCAGTCTGGATTCCCAAATATAAAATTGTCCTTAACTATAGATGCCCTCCTCAGGCTTCTATTTTTACAGGGGAAGCTGTAGCCATATATGAGGCTATATCCTACATTTTTTCCCATAAAATTCCTAAATCAGTTTTATTTACTGATTCAAAAAGCTGCCTAATGTCGTTACAGAGCAATATATCTAAAATGAAATCCATCTCCCCATTGATACTGAAAATTAAAGAACTCATACTAAATTGTAATAAGAGTGGGCTTGAGGTAGAGATTGTGTGGATTCCTAGTCATTGTGGTATAGAAGGAAATGAACAGGCTCGACTCCTAGGCCATGGGAGCGGTAGATACTGGCTGCCCTTCTCATTTAATGACTCTCATGATTTAATATCATTAGCTCAAATTGAATAAAAGAATTCTTGGGACAGAGATTGGAGCATATCCAGACATAGTAAAGGTAGCTACTTTGGTAAAATCCAACCCCAAATTCCTCCAAAACCTTGGTTTTTCAAATTTAGGTTTCTGAACAAACAAATCACATCTACAATCTGTCGTTTAAGGCTCGGGCATGTCTGCACTCCTGTATTCCTAGCTAAAATTAGAATCAAAGATCATTCCCTCTGTGAATGTGGTCTGGATGAAGGTTCCCCAGACCACATTTTCTTCAGTTGTCAAAATCACCCAATTTCTTTATATGACATCCTTCCCAAAACAATCCCTCGACCAGTTAATATCAATTCCCTCTTAACTATCCCCGATTCCATATATGTCAATACAATCTCAAAATATATTCGAATGTATAATATTAAAGTATAATTTTTGTGTACTAAATTTAGCTTAACCTAATTCTATATTCCCTGCCCAGGCTAATACCCTCCTTTAACTAGATTTTTACTCTATATTGTGTGGTCCTCAATTCATATATTTAGTTGCTTTGTTTTTATCCACATTCCCACCTAATAACCACTAACTCCTTTTCCACCGGAAAGACCGAAGACCGGACAATGGCAGAATAATTGTGACATTATCACAATACCAAGGGCCATATAGTTATTAAAAAAAATGAAAGTATTAGCGAAGGGAATGAACTTCGCATTAACTCCGCGAAAAATCCCGTACGAAGAAATTATCTGCAGTGTTGAGGATTGTCTGTTTAAGAGTAATATCGGTAAGGAAGATTTGGAGGCCATACGTCAAGATATTTCGTCCTTGTTACGTCGTAGTTCAGTGCCGAAACCAAACCTTCCCAAAGACGAATTTACAGCGCTAAATAACTTACGGAACAGACCAGAATTCACGATTCTCCGCGCGGATAAAGGAAATGCTACGGTAGTAATGGACGCGTCGGAATATAATTTTAAAATACAACAACTTTTATCGGACGAAAGTACATATAAAAAGGTCAAAACAGACTCTACAACTAACACGCTTAAAACAACTAGCGATTTAATAAAGAAATACTCCGAAAAATTAAATCTCGACGTGAATTCGCTAATACCATCATGTGCCAAACCACCGAGGTTGTGTTGGTTACCGAAGATACACAAACCAAACGCTCCAATACGTCCCATAGTGAGCCAGATCGATTCACCAACTTATAAGCTGGCACAATACTTAGCAAAAATACTATCACCACTGAGAGGACATACCAGAGCACACACAAAGGATTCGTACCATTTTGTGAGTGAGATAAAAGACCTACATCTCGCTAACAATGAAACTATGGTCAGTTTTGATGTTCAGTCACTATTTACATGCCTACCTATTGTGGACTGCATCTCAATTGTAACTAGGAAGCTAGAAGAAAATAACATGCCTCAAGAATATGCAATACTACATGAACATTGCCTCACATCTGGCTATTTATTGTGGAAGGAGGAGTTCTACAAGCAAGTAGATGGTGTGGCGATGGGCTCACCTGTGTCTCCCATAGTCGCCGACATATTCATGGAGGACTTTGAGGAGAAAGCCCTTCTTACTGCTCCTGTAAATCCAAGGTTCTACAAGCGGTACGTAGACGACACTTTCACAATTTTACCATCTGACAAAGTAACTGCATTTTTAGACCACCCTAGCTCCATAAACTCTTAAATACAATTCACAATGGAGTTAGAGACAAATAATTCTTTAGCCTTCCTAGATGTTTTAGTCATCCGAAATCCTGATAACACTATTGGTCACACTGTGTATAGGAAAAAGACCCATACCAACCGATATCTAAATGGTGAATCTCACCATCATCCTTCACAGTTAGCTACCGTGGGTAAATCTTTGTTTCAGAGAGCACGAGGGATCTGTGACAGAAAACATCTGGCCGCGGAGCTTCAGCACGTCAAGCAAGTATTGCAAGACAACAAGCTTCGGGTCCCGCGCCTACGTCACAGTGAACGAGTGAAGCCGGCCACAGTGGAGCGCGCGCCTGCTCTACTACCATATGTCAGAGGAGTCACGGACAAGATTGGCTACATCTTGAAGCGAGCGTCCATTAAGACATACTACAAGCAACTGAAGAAGATTAGTCAATTTTTACCATCCATCAAATGTGATATTCCTCTACAAGATGCAGGTGTGTACAAGCTAGATTGTGAATGTGGTCTCTCTTACATAGGTCAAACAAAGAGATCTATAAAAACCCGCGTGAAGGAACATATAGCTGATGTGAAGCACCGACGCTCCGGGAAGTCTGCAGTCTGCGAACATGTTCAAGATCGTCACCACCATTACATTAGATTTGATAAACCACAAATTCTCGCAAAAGAACACCGATTCCTACCAAGGATGATACGCGAGGCTATTGAAATTAAAAAACATCCAAATTTCAATAGAGAAAATGGTTGGGTGCTACCATCTGAAATAATACTAGTTTTTACGGAATTTATCGCGTATATTTTAACTTTTTAAATACCCGACGTTTCGAACGCTTTACAGCACTCATGGTCACGGGCAGGACTGAGATGTTCAACGTCCAATTGTCATAGTTAACCGCGGTTACCATAGATTAAAATTTAACTTTTGTTCCGATCTATGCAGTATGAACTTATGGTATCTTGAAGTCTTGCAGTTGTATGCTTGGGTTGGGATTTAATTTTATTTATTATAGGATCCCAAGCAGATGGTAGCACCCAGCTAACATACTTCAAGCCGCTGAAGAAGATTGGTCTTCACCATCGGTCAAGTGTAATGTCCCTCTGCAAGATGCAGGAGTGTACAAGCTTGATTGTGAATGTGGTCTCTCCTACATAGGACAAACTAAAAGATCAATAAAAACCCGCGTTAAAGAACATATAGCTGATGTGAAGAATCGACGCTCCGGGAAGTCTGCAGTCTGTGAACACGTACAGGATCGCCCCCGTCACTACATCAGATTTGATAGACTGCAGATCCTCGCTAAAGAACACCGATTCCATCCAAGGATGATTCACGAGGCTATTGAAATCAAAAAACATCCTAATTTCAATAGAGAAGATGGCTGGGTGCTACCATCTGCTTGGGATCCTATAATAAATAAAATTAAATCCCAACCCAAGCATACAACTGCAAGACTTCAAGATACCATAAGTTCATACTGCATAGATCGGAACAAAAGTTAAATTTTAATCTATGGTAACCGCGGTTAACTATGACATATGGACGTTGAACATCTCAGTCCTGCCCGTGACCATGAGTGCTGTAAAGCGTTCGAAACGTCGGGTATTTAAAAAGTTAAAATATACGCGATAAATTCCGTAAAAACTAGTATTATTTCAATGTGTAGTGTTCGCGTAAATATAAGAAATCATTATGCTACCATCTGCTTGGGATCCTATAATTAACAAAATTAAACCCAAACCCAAGCATACCACTGCAAGACTTCATGATACTATAAGCTCGTTTTGCGTAAATCGGACCAAAAATTAATATTAAAAAAACTGAAGGTAGCCGGACTAACTATGACATTGGGACGTCAAACATCTCAGTCCCCCCCGTGACCATGGGCGCTGTAAAGCACCCGAAACGTCGGGATAATAATAAAAATAAATTAAAGTAATTAAACGCGATAAAATCCGTAAATAATAGTTTTATTCAATGTGTAGTGTTCGCGTAAATTTAAGAAATCATTAAATTATATTTATTTAAAAATAGATTATTTTCACTTTATGAACTATGATGGCCACACTTGGTATTGGTCGAAAATATTCACAAAGTACGAGTTTTAATGATAAAATTACTTTAATATTTTGTTAAAAATACTCACAGATGAAAAGTCACATTGTCCTTTTGTATTCTTGACGTTTTTGATTGTTTTTTTTTTTCATGTAAATACACTACAATTTTTTCATGTAAATACACTGCAATTCGGCATTTTGTCGGAGCTCGATTTACTGGCACGATCACTTCGGAATGACGCACAACGCGGAGCAACTAGTTTTATATAACGGGTATGAGTCGAACTCTCGTACCTTTTACAGAGGGGTATGCCTTGCGATGCCGTCTCTTTTGGTTTTATACTCAAAGTTTCCGACATACACTTCCCATTATTCCACTTTCAACGTACGCTGATGAAATCAAGGCTTGCTTAAAGGCGGCTAATCACATACCTGCCGAAGGGGCAATCTAGGGTATACAGCGATCGGAGCAACGTCAGAATTGTCTCTACACACGTGCGTGCCGTTCATCATGAGAGCGTACGTCCCGCTGAACACACGCGTGGAGAAGGGCACCAGTTTTATCGAATTATCAAGGGATTAGTACAGCCTTAGCTCTTTTTTATAGAATGTGAAATGACAAACGATTACACAGTCCATCTGATGGTAAGTGTGTACTGTGGCCCATAGTGCTCTTTATTTTTTCCATTGTGACATCTATTCACAAGTGTGCTCTGCGTGAAAGTCGCCAACAAACTGATTGAAATTGCCCCAATTGCGCTACACACGCGGCAACGGCAGCTATGATGTAGAGAGCAAGGAAGTTCTTGCGCCCCTGCCGCAGGAGCGACCTAGGATATTGTCCCTGCTTGCACACACACATCAAAATTAAGGAGATAATTAAGGGTCATCCCCACTCCTACACCCTAAACTGCCCCTGCGGCGGGCATGTGAGTAGCCGCCTCAAAATAATCGCGACTGTGGGGTAATGTTAAATAAAAGTACAACTGACAGTGAACATACGCGTTCAAATGCTTCAGGATCATAGAACACTATAATACACAATAGAATGGCTGTCAACCTTATTTTGTACGACGATAGCCATCGCCGGGAGCACACATACAAGCAATTACGTCATATTATCACTACTACTGACCCGACTCGCTGTGTTGACAGACAGATTTTAATACATATTTATTTATAAATAGCATGCAATTTGGCATTTTCTAAATAATTTGCATGCGAAATTTGGAAACGTTTGTAACGTCAAAACACATCTCGTGTTGACATTTATACGTGTGAATTGACGTGTTAGTGACATTTTAGTGGCTACACGGGCTATGCCCACTCCCCCGTTCTATTATGTATGTATTATAGTATTCTATGTTCAGGACCTATCCGCCGAAACTTTTTTAAAACAACTGTTAGATATTGGCAATGGAAAAGTTGCTGTATATGAAAATACTGGACGCATAAAACTGTCAACCGATTTCTGCACAATCATCAATTCGCGAAATACTTCTATCGACCACATATATCCCGACGTACACACACAATACAAAAAACTTGAGTGGCTGGCAAAAAAAATTTTGGATTTGATTTTGGATTTTTTTTATCCAATTGATTTTTGAATTCATTGGATATGCCATCGCACCATTTAAAATTGAAGGTTGGATCTCTGGTTATTTTGTTTCGTAATTTGTTTGTGACTTAGATTTGGGTACACCTAGCGTTGCTAGGCGTCCGGATAAAACCGGACACAGTCAGCCTTTTTGGTTGCGTGTCCGGCCAAATTAGAAGGACCCCGGCCTGTCCAACTTTTGTTAGGCTTTTTAAATCTGACCATTTTTTCACATTTTTCATGTCACAGCCGTAATATTGCAATTATTGAAATAAAGTATTGTAATGAACATTGAATAATAAAGAAGACTGATTTATTCAATTTTGTTATTTCATCAAAGAGATGAAAGTAAAACGATATGTGAAATAAGAATAGAAGGGGAGTTGATCGAGCAAGTAGATGAGTTTGTATATTTGGGTTGCGTATTTAGCAGGGATGGGAGATATGATAAGGATATAGAACGACGAGTGAACGCAGGAAACAGAGTAAATGGAGCCTGTGTGAATGGAGAATGTGTCAAAAAAAGGCACGTATGGCAATTCACAATGCTGTGTTGGTCCCTACTTTAACGTATGGTAGTGAAAGTTGGGTATGGCAGAAGAAGCACGAGAGTAGAATAAATGCAGTAGAAATGCGGTCGTTAAGGAGTATGTTAGGGCTGAATCTGAATGACAGGGTGAAAAATTGTGTGATAAGAGAAGAGTGTGGTTTGCAAGATGATGTTGTGACCAGGATTAAGAAAGGAATGCTTCGGTGGTTTGGTCATGTGGAAAGAATGGATGAGGAAAGAGTGACAAAGAAAATTTATGTTGCAGAAGTGAATGGCAGAGTCGGAAAGGGACGTCCTAGGCGAAAATTTATCGACCAAATTGGCGATTTATTGAAAACGGGCCAAATTAGGAGTACCCTTAACCGACGAGCATGCATGCGTAGGTGTATGGATGTGAAGGAGGCGAGAGAGGTGTGTCAGGATCGTGCCAAATGGAAGTCTGTAGTCTCTGCCTACCCCTCTGGGTGACAGGCGTGAGTGTTTATGTTATGTTATGTTATGTTATTTCATTAGAATTTAAGATTTTATGGTAAACAATAAAAAATTGTCACGTTATATAAAGACTAAAAAATGATAAACTAAATTTATTTTAATAATTATTTTTTTATTTATAATTAAATAACATCTAATCACAGATCTTTAAGGATTCATTAAAATAATTTCACTTCCATTTTATTATATGGGTTTTCAGTAACTATATTTATTTTCTTTAGTATCTTTATAGCCTGGTAGTTCTCCTTTGTAAGCTGAATATAACCATTAGATGTTACATCTAGGCTCTCTTGTATTAGATGCTGAAACAGTGGTACCTATTTAATAAAAGTAATCTATACTTATAAACAAAATTGAAGTGTATCTGTAATATTAAAATTATTGGCTTCTATAAAGCTCAGTGTTGTTTGCTTCATATTAAAACAATTTTTTTTATTCAAGGTGGGTTTCTATCCAAGGTGGGTTTCTAGTAGTAAATAAAATTATAGTAATAATATATGGTGATTGCAAAATTGTTCTCCTGGTATAAGCACGAAAAGTGATCATGGTCTTGGGGACAAATCCTTGGTTAGGCAATAATTGGTTTATTGGGTTTTCCTGTCAAAAAATTCACAGTAGCAGCCTGGTAGTGGTTGTTTACCCCTGGAAAACATGTAATCTTTAGTCCTGAGCCTAATCTTCTTTCAGTTATATTGGATTGCCATCACATTAAGACTATGACAGTGAGAGAATAGAGTGCACCTGTGTTTCACACCTAATAAAAATAACCTATTTAAATATGATCTGCAGACATTATTATGTGAGGGGAGTAAGAGATAATACTTTTTTCCTAGTATCACTTCACTTGCACCATGCAAGGAAAACAAAACTCTCTATATCTTAAAAGATTAGTCTTTGGAAGCGGCATCATGCAAAGTCTCTGCACTCACTAACCCTCACGTTCAATATAATATAAGAAAAATCTTGCAATAAATACAGTAATGCATTTTAAAGGTCTACCAAAGGATTAAGATATTTCAAAGTAGGCATGTGTCAAACATGAATGACTTATTCATTTGACCAGGGTCGCATCCAAGTATATATTTCTTGAATGTTCCTAATTAAACAATGGACGGACCTACAACGAAAGAGTATAGTAATGCCTATAACCAACTTAATTAAGCAGATCTCACAGATCACTGTAACTTAAAATGATCTATTTGAATAAACAACTCAAATGACCCAGTTTGAGAGACAAATCAATAATTGAATGATCAGGTCACTAGAAATTAATGAATGAAACTTATCTTTTTCAAAGGCTTACCCCAAGAACATCCTTGATAAGGTGGGCAGAGTTTGGATACAAGGAATATATAACTCTATGAAGTTCTTTTCTTATCATATGGAATCTTGCTTTAGCCTTCAATATTGCCTTTGGATGTATATCCTTCTTTTTTTGCTCTAGCTCTTGACCTGAATTCTTTTGTTATATTGATTAAGTTATTTGATCTAAAAATATAAATGTTGATATGAATCATTATTCATAATTGACTCATACATTTAAAGGAATTTATTAATGTGACTACATTTTTTTTATAATACTTTTCTCTCAAAGTGAAAATATAGCAATATTTGCAAGTTAGCAAAAAATTTGCGATTCCCGCCATTAAGGTCCCGAGCGAACAGGAGTATAATATGTCGCGACCTCCTCAGCTTACGGGTTAACAGCAATAAAAAATGATCTTGTTGGTGCACTTTTCTAAGAATAAAATGACAGTTGTGTCAGCAAATTCTTTAAAGGCAATCGATTTTTATAATATGGTTTTGAATTGCATGAATTAGGAATGATAATAAAAATAAAACAATAAATACACTTCTATTAAAACATCCATGTCAGAAATTGATCTCTTGGTAGAATCTATGAATATTTCAACTTCTCTATTTTGCTCTTCCATTTTAGAGATGAATTGGCTTAATAGTAAATTACTGAACGTATTAATAGCCGTGTTCGATTTGCATAGTTCTGTTCGTAAAGCCTCTACATAATTTAAAGTTTTAGCTTCATTGTCGTTTGGTATAAGAACATCATCTCGCAAATACTCAATAATATCATAAGCGTGTCTACATTTTTCTTGCAACAATCTCAACTCTTTTGTCAACGCTTCTTTCGTTTCATTACTCATCGTAAACTTTTGACAAAATCTTTAAGAGATAATAACAAAATTTAAACATAAAAACAAAAATAATATGTAAACAACTTCGCATAGATTTTTACTTACCCTTTTTCCCGCTTTTTCTATATGCTCTATGGTGAATTCCGATATTTTGAATTTTGTCTTTACTTTCGACTTTAGTCTTTGGATTTGCTACTTTTGTTGTTATTACGATGCCCCATAAGGCCAGCAAAGGTCGTAGACCGTAAAGCCTAAGCTGATTTGTATTATGTTTGCTATGTTTGGGTTAAAAATAATATAGTATACCGTATTAAAAGTACTCTGGTTCGAAGCTAAAGATTATCATAGACTTACTATAATATTAAATAAATCACTACGTATATTTTATGATTGGTGGATAGTGCTAATATTTATGGATTGCGTACACTGACCTCTATATATACAAGTAGGGTAAAGATACCAAAGAGTGCGCAGTTTTGACAGATTTATTTTTAAAATAATCAACTTTTGAGTTCAGTCTTCAATTTTACTTATAATTAGGCTTTGGTTCTTTAGGAACACTTTTTTTTACTCTTATTATTAATCAACGTCCATTAATATTTAATAATTAATAAAAACAAGGACGTGTCTCACGCGCACTCTTAAGGTACAATGACTTAAAGAGTGCGCATCTATGGCTCTTAGTACAAGTTAAGAGTACGCATGAGGGTAATGGAAGCTTTGTCCATGGTGGAACATCTTCTTTAACCAACGCAAACGTCACACTTAAAAACTCCGAATCCTAGATAGTCAGAGCACTCATCGTGCCACCAAA
This sequence comes from Parnassius apollo, assembly GCA_907164705.1. Taxonomy (NCBI): domain Eukaryota; kingdom Metazoa; phylum Arthropoda; class Insecta; order Lepidoptera; family Papilionidae; genus Parnassius; species Parnassius apollo. The sequence continues at coordinate 137,369 of CAJQZP010001358.1, forward strand.
CCCCACACTGACTATATTGGATCCAGTCTTCATCTGGAGGTTCTACGTAGACTTCGACACAAAGGGGGCATCGAACAACTTCTGTACCCTTACTTGTTTCCAGCAGTGTCGGTCTATTTGGTGTCGTAGATTTATTTTTATTTGATGTCTTCTTTGTCTTCTTGGCCTTTTCTTCTTTTTCTTTTTGTTCTGCTTCTATTTGATTTTTATAAGGAGAACTGGTAAGGATTTCTGATTTCTTACGTTTTATGTTTCTTTTTTTCTGAATGTTTGACTTTGGTAATGGTAAGATGTCTTCTGGTCTAAGAAAAGATGATTTGGATGGTGTAGGCTCGTCATTTTCTGGTGTTGTTATTACTTCCTGGTGATTATCAGTTGATTCCAGGGTTTCGGTTCCTCTGAGTTGAGATAATGCTATATCTAGAGCTGAAATACTAATATTGACGGGTATAGGTGACGAGACAACTTGGGTAACAGTTTCTGTAGTTGTAAGTGGCAATTCAACAGCTAGATTTGAACTATTAAGGGCTTCGCCTGTACTTGAAGTTTCTGCTGTTGGATTGGGACGGTCAGTGACATTTGCAGGAACAAAATCTTTATCGGAAAAAATCTGATCGTTAAAAGGCCAGATGCCACAAGATTCGAATGATTTCTTAGCTCTATCAATTAAACCAACCTTAAGGTATGCAGTGCCAAATAGTCGAGCAACTTGATATTGAGTTATAGCACGACCTGGATTTGAAACTTGCCAATTGTCACATGCAACTGCATAAGCTTTTTTTAATGGTCCAAAAAAATCCTGTATCCAAACTCTGCATGCGATGGCTTGTGTGTGGTGCTAAGCTCAAAAGAACAACTCCATGATCCCTAGCTAATTCAATAGCCTGTAAACTTAAATGAGATGAATGATTATCTAAAATCAAAAGAGCAGGTTCATCTTTAGATGGCTTGACCATCTTAATGAAATGATTGAGCCAGATTATAAATAGATCTGAGTTCATATAACCAGAATCGGATACAAGCTGTAGGGAGTCCTCTGGAGCCCCATCCATCAATTCGGGTTTTTGCCGCTTTCTAGGAAAAATTAATGCAGGTGGTACGAATATTCCAGTAGCACCCATACAGCAAACAGCCGTTACTGTTTGTCCACGTTCTGCGGGCACAACTTTTCCTACAATTTTCTTGCCTTTTTTAGCATAAACTTTAGGTAACTTGTTTGGCACTGTCTGGAGGCCAGTTTCATCCATGTTGAAAATTTGTCTGCCAACAAATTTGAAGGTTGTAAGTACTTGTTTTAAATTATCATAAAATCGTTGCACTTGTACACGATTGAATCCTGCAGCACGTGCCAAACTTGTTTTTTCAGGTTGACGGAGACTGAAGTTATGCCGCCTGGCAAAGTTTTCGACCCATTTCTTGCTAGCTTCCTTTTTTATCATTATTAAATCTATGATTAAGACCGTTTTTATTTGCTAAATCATAAGCGACTCTTCCTAGCTCCTTCTTCGTCAGACCATAAAAACATGAATCCAAGCGTCGGCAGTGCTCTGCCAAGTTACTGTCTAATTCAGGAGTAAATACATTTGAAAATCTACCTAAAGATCAAGGAACAGTGCCTGCTTTTAGTCTTTTTCTAAGAGTCGATTCTGGGACATTCAAAGACCTGCAACTGATCTTTGACTTTGCCCACGGCGTATTCTTTCCTTTGCATCTTTTAAAATTTCTTCAGTAAATACCAATTTTCTATCTGATTTTCTTTTATAACTTGACATATTTGCGATCTATAAAAAAACAAAAGATATATAATTAAAAAAGCTACTTTGTTCCCCATGAGTTACTACCTAAGAGTGCGCATGCGCACTCTTTAGGTGCGCACTCTTAAGATTCACGCTAATTCGATTGGCTATGACAGTTACAATCATTCCAACAAGATCGCATTTATAACCTTACTTAATAGCAAAATATAATAACCAAATTTCAAGAATAACTCACATATTCAGGTGGCACCCTTATGCAAATCTTGTAATACGTCTTCGAAATTGTTGATGAATAATATTAAAAGTACTCAAAACTTGAAAGCGTGCCTACTGATTCCAAGCGTCACTGCCAACTGACAGTTAGCGCAGTGCTGCCAAGTGTTGAAATTTCGTACCATTTAAAAGCTGTGCGTACTCTTTGGTAGTGCGTACTCTTTGGTGTCTTTACCCTACGCTGGACTGGCTATACTACTGTACGTTAAACATCGATAGTTTGGTAATCCGATAGTATCGATAGTTTAACTAAAAACTATCGATAGTATCGATAGTCTATCGATAGTTTAAAAACTTGTAGGATTAGCGTAACATCAATAAAATAACAAATGTTATACGAAACGTAGAATTTTATTTTGATATATATATATTCGAAATAACAATCAAACAATCAAAAATCAGTATTCATCATTATTATAGTTAGAAATCAATCATTAAAATAACAGCTATTTTGTTTTATAAACAACAATTCATTTAATCTTTTTTCTTTTAACCTATTTCTGCGTTCGGTTAAAATTTGTCCGGCCTTCGAAAATATTCGTTCTGAAGGCACAGAAGATGCTGGAATACAGAGATAGAGCATCGCTAATTCCTTCAATTTATTGTTGGTGTATTTCCAGTATGTTATAGGACACTCTTTTCTGTCAATTACTGGCTTCTCGAGATATTGCCTGACATCTACCAATGAGTTACTCAACGGGGTCGATACGTCCGGAACGTCTAGAAATCCCAACAGGTCATTAGATGTTCCTGAAGACGTGGATGGTGTTGGTTGCGTTTCTTCTACAGCCAAGCGTTATTTAGTTAAATGGCTAGCATAGGCCTTTTCCAGCCACTGACCAGCTCGCTTCTCGTCGTCACTTGTTTTGAACCCCTTCTTCTTAAATCTGGGGTCCAATATTGTAGCAAGTACAACAGGTGTCCTGCTTTCATAGGGACTTAGTCTTTTGTCAACTGATCCCTTCATGCAGAGTAATATTTTGTTTCCGCTTTCAGTAACAATTTGAGATTCAACTTCTACTAATTTCGTTTTTATTCCACGAATCAATGGTATTATCAGTGACAATGTTATATAGCTTTCTCCGGAAATTTTTGTTGTAGCTAGATCGAAAGGTTCCAGAATTTGAATTGTTTCTTGAATAATTAGGTATTCGTCAGCATTGACTCCTGGTGGAGCCCGATTACATTCATTAAGTGCGAGAGTTAATTCTGTCTTCATTGTAACAATTCTTTGCAGCATGTGGTGTGCACTGTTCCAGCGGGTGGGTACTTCCTGGATCACTTTCAGTTCTGGTTTATTTAATTCACGTTGAATAGCCCGTAATTTATCGCTAGCTAGAGTACTCATCTTGAAAAAAGTCACAATCGATTTACATTTTTTCAGAATCTGGTCTAAGCAGGTCACAGCAAACGAATCACTTACCGTCAGGTTTAGTGTGTGCGCAAAGCAGGGTATATGTCGTATATGCAGTTTGGCTGCGGCGTTAATCATTGTTTGAGCGTTATCAGTCGTTATTGCTTCACATTTTGACCTGATATCCCATTTTGAGAGAGTAGCATCCAACATCTGAAAACAATAATAATATTGTTTATGTCTGATTATAAAGAAACACTGAATTGGTAGGTATCAAGGCAATAAAATTTAAAAATACTTACACTGGCTATATTTTCTGCGTTATGACTTCCTTCCATCTTCACAACTTCCAATAATGGTGCAATTAATTTTTCGTTGTGAAAGAAATGACAAGTAACTGAAAGGATGCCTTCATTTGCAATTGATGTCCATAAGTCAGTAGTCACACTAACATGTTCTGCTTTCGATAATGCTATGACGAGCTTCTGTTTCACGTTTTCATAATATTCCGGCAGTAATTTCTTTTTCAATATTGTTGTATCAGGAATTTCATATCTACTATCGAGAGCATTTACAAAATCCCGAAATCCTTCATGTTCTCCTTTTCGCAAAGGTTCCATGTCAACAGCAATCATGCGCACGTATTTGTTATCCAAATTTTGCTTTGTTTTCCCATCTGGATATTTACTACTTCTATCAAAATAATTTTTTAGCGTATTTCTCTTTTTAGGGCTTGGGCCCATTTTCTCATTTTGCTCAGTGGTATCTACGTCTTGAGTAACAGAAACAGTGGATGACCACATCCATACCTCATTATGTTTTCTCTTCATATGATCGATCAAGTTCGTAGTATTTCCACTTAGTTTAAACTGTCTTTTACACAAAGAACACTTGGCAAACTTTTCATTAGTCTTTTTGAAGTAATCCCACGCACGTGACTTACTACTCATGTTTTATTGTTTAATTCTAAATTGTTTGTTACTCCACTCAACTTCAAACATCCACAATAAAAAACTGACTGACTGACTTTTGTCTTGTAAATGAATGATATACGCACGGTAATTCCCCAACCATAGAGAAGAATCTCAATGTCTACGCCTTTGAATGTATGATATACGCACGGTAATTCCCCTACCATAGAGAACAATCTCAATGTCTATACCTTTGTCACTATAGCCGGGGAATAACTTACATACATGCATACCTCGACTCTAGGGATGTAAAAGTAGTACCCGAGTAAACAATCGATCGATAGTTTTAAAAACTATCGATAGTATCGATAGCCATTTACTATCGATACCATCGATAGTCTATCGATGTTTAACGTACACTAGGCTATACCATACAAAATGACTGTGCCAATTTGAAGCGCCGCTAAAGGATGTCTTGAAAAATAAAATTGACATAATATGCCAAAGTCTGTTTTCTTTGTTATATTGTCTTATTTCATAAGTCTGTATTTTGAACTTTTAAACTAAAAAACTAAAGTATTTTGTTGTTTGAGCGTGTATAATATTAGTTACATAATAAGAATTATTTTTATTAATAATGAGAGTGTGCGTAATCTGTAAAACTCGTTACCAAAAGGGAAGTGGTATAACATTTCACAAGTAAGTGAATTTGCAGCAAATATTAAACAAATTAAAACTATTTGATAATATAAGTACTTAAAAATTTGCTACTAATCTTAATATCATATATACCAACATGTTTGGGTGTATATTACTGAGTTTTGATAAACAGTAAAATTCAATAGGGTTGTCGAGTTCCTTGTCTATAATACTTAATCGATGTTCTTTCCTACCCATATGTGTTAACAAAAAAAGTCGCCAACAACGGATGATTATCAAAAAATATTAGACTTATAGGCTTTCAAAAAAACTTAGACTAAAATTATGGCTTAAAAGCATAAATATTGTGAACTGGCATCCGAAACAAAATGATCATATTTGTTCCAAACATTTTACAGACTACTGTTTTATTAGACATGAGAACTGCACCACTTTGAAAAAGTGCAGTATACCGACAATATTTTCTGGTACCAGTAACCAGTAAGTATAAAAGTATTAGATTATTATTTCGAATGTTTTTTTTTTATTTCTTCTTTCCTCGTTTTCCACCAAACTCAAGGGCCATAGCCAAGTGTCGAAAGATTGCCTGAGGATGTCTAGCCACGTTGGATGTGTGTTAGTGGGCTGTGGCTAGAGGAGAGGAAGAGGATCCCTGGACCGCTGTAGTCGAGGTAGAGTCGTAAGGGAAGAGGAGTGTTGGTATGGCGATTGGCGATGCGCCACTCGACTATCTTTCGTGACTTTGGTGAGGCTGCACCACTTGATGTTTCCAAGTGCTCGTTTTGCCCTGGCTCCATTCACATATCGGGCTCGGGGAGTCCGTAGTGCAGCTCGTAACTCTATAAATGTTTCCTCGGTTTAAGATCTTTGTAGAATATTTAGAGACGATACCAGGAGACCCAACGGTATGGGTTTGGTTGCTTGAGAGAGAGAGAGAGATAAAGCTTTAGTGTGGGATACTATTTGCGAACACTTTGACAGCATCCCATCTCAGGGGTACCTCGTCTAAAGCAGGGGTGGCATTAGAGGCAACTGAACCAAGTAAATAGTCCAGAGTATCTGGAAGATAAGTACATATTTGTGCAATTTGCTGTAGAGACTATTGGTCCGTAGGGTGCACGTGCAGTGTAGTTCCTAAAAAACTGTATCTGCGACTGATCATCGCTGCTGGTAATAAGAAGTTGTTTAGTTTGTTGTTTCCTCGCTTGAAGGCCGAGTATAGCCATTCAGTGAGGACACGTAGCCAGCATTCTTAGGACGATACCACAGAAAGTAGGACTTTACGATAATTTCAGTTGTTTTTTTTTTCAATATTGTAATTTCAATTTCGAAAATGACGTTGTAAATTACTGATAACTATGTAATTCAAAGTTTATATTTTTTATATTATCTTGCTAGCTCGTATCCGGCGCATTGCTGCCGCAGAAGAAATAATTGTGGAAATATCGTTAAAAATGTGGAACAGTTATATTGTATAATTAGGAATGATAATACAATCATTGAATTAGAATGATATGTAACTTTCGTGCGTGCGTGCGAAGTGTGAAGGTGCGAAGAATCTCCGGGAGAAAAACCGGCGATGAGGTTAGCCACCCGTCACGTTCTGTTTCCCGGAGGGGCGAAAAGTGGATTGCGGAAGCCCGTCTGGCTACGCTGAATGTATGTGGAGCAATGAATGATAATATGGATGAAGTATGCGAAATAATGAATGACAGAGGAATAGATGTGTTATGTGTAAATGAGACGAAACGAAAGGGAAAGGATGCCACTGCACATGGCACGTATACCGCGTATTGGTCTGGTGTAGACGAGACCGAACGGGCATGCCAGGGCGTCGGTTTCATCATTTCAGAAAGAATGGGTCAATGTGTGAAAGAGTATGAATGTGTAAGCCCGAGGCTGCTATGGATACGAATGAAAGTGGGCTTAAAGAAGCTGTTCTTGCTAGGAGTGTACGCCCCAGACATGTCTAAGCCCACTTACATCCGAGAGCTGTTTTGGGACATGGTAAGGATGGTGTTTACAAAATGTAAGGAAAATGAAAATATTATTATGTTAGGAGAATTTAATGGAAGGGTTGGGGTGAAGAGGTCTGGTTATGAAAGGATATTGGGAACGTTTGGTGATGAAAGTATAAATGAGAATGGTGAAGACCTCCTCACCGTATGTGTTGAAAAGAATCTCTTTGTGACGAATACTTTTTTTCGTCATAAGAAGATTCACATGTATACATGGCAAAGAGGTGATGATAGATGCATGATAGATTTCGTAATTGTGGATGAAAAAATGAGGAGCGCAGTCGTAGATACAAGGGTTTTACCGGGGGTCCAACGTAGGGACGGATCATTACTTGGTCTTATGTCAAATTAATGGTCTTTTCAAGCGTTGGCGGCATCGGACATCTGTGTCTACCACTGCGTTACAGCGTATGAGAATAGAGAAGTTACAAGATGAAGATGTGAAAGAGAAGTATAAATGTAGACTGAGAGAAAATATTAGGTGTTTGAATGAGTATTGTATGAATGATTTAGACTTGAATACTGTGTGGGATAATATTAAGAAAGGTTTGGTGGATGCAGCCACCGAAGTATGTGGTGTAAGTAAGAGAACAAATGAAAGGAAAAGGAATACGTTGTGGTGGGATGATGAGGTGCGGGTGGAAGTTGAATCAAAGAAGAAAGCATGGTTAGATTTACTAGCAACTAAAACTGGTAATTCTGGTGGTATGAATGATGAGATTGAAAGTAAAAAGGCAGAATTTAGACGTCTAAATAAGAGAGTAAAAGAAGTAGTTGAAAGGAAAAAGAAAGAAAGAACGGATAAGAATGATAGAAGGATATCTGATAATTTCCAGGCTAATATAAAAATGTTCTGGAAACTCGTAAGAACTGCCAGGGGAAATACAAAACAGCCTATAATTAATGCTATAAGAGACGAGAATGGATGTATTCTGAATGATGAAGTTTCGAATTTAAACAGATGGAAGGAATACTTTGAAAGCGTGTTTATGAGTGAAGAGTCGTCTGAATTAAATGAACAAGAAATTCCGAAAGAAGTGGAAAGGGGTATGGAGATAAGTGTAGATGAAATAATGAAAGCAATGAAAAACATGAAAGCAGGTAAGGCAGCTGGATATGATAGAGTATCACTCGAGATGCTAAGGGCTGGAGAGGGAGTGGTGGCAGGCCTGCTGTACACCTTGTTTAATTTATGTTGGGAATTAAAACGGGTACCGGATGCCTGGTGTAAAGCAGTTATAGTACCAATATATAAAGGAAAAGGGTCACAGCAGAACTGCAAAAACTACCGTGGTATCAGCTTGCTTAGTATTGTGGGTAAACTGTATGCTAAGGTGTTAATTGAAAGAGTTATGAAAGAAACTGATGGAAAAATTTGGGATGTGCAAGCGGGTTTTAGGAAGGGAATGGGGTGTACATACATACATAAACATAACATAAACACTCACGCCTGTCACCCAGAGGGGTAGGCAGAGACTACAGACTTCCATTTGGCACGATCCTGACACACCTCTCTCGCCTCCTTCACATCCATACACCTACGCATACATGCTCGTCGGTTAAAGGTACTCCTAATTTGGCCCGTTTTTAATAAATCGCCAATTTGGTCGATAAATTTTCGCCTAGGACGTCCCTTTCCGACTCTGTCATTCACTTCTGCAACATAAATTTTCTTTGTCAGTCTTTCCTCATCCATTCTTTCCACATGACCAAACCACCGAAGCATTCCTTTCTTAATCCTGGTCACAACATCATCTTGCAAACCACACTCTTCTCTTATTACAAAATTTCTTACCCTGTCATTCAGATTCAGCCCTAACATACTCCTTAACGACCGCATTTCTACTGCGTTCATTCTACTCTCGTGCTTCTTCTGCCACACCCAACTTTCACTACCATACGTTAAAGTAGGGACCAACACAGCATTGTGAATTGCCATGCGTGCCTTTTTCGACACATTTTGACTCTTCACAATATAGTGTAGGGCCCCATTTACTCTATTTCCCGCATTCACTCGTCGTTCTATATCCTTATCATATCTCCCATCCCTGCTAAATACGCAGCCCAAATATACTACCTGCCCAACTCGTCTACTTCTCGATCACTCTCTACTTGCTCGATCAACTCGTCTACTTGCTCGATCAACTCCCCTTCTATCTTTATTTCACAAATCGTTTTACTTTCTTCTCTTTCAAAAACCATAACCTTCGTCTTACTTGCGTTCACTTTCATACCCCTTTCTTTTAATGATCTGTTCATTAACGTGACCATCATTTGCAACTCGGCCGCCGATGACGCAAGGATAACTTGATCATCGGCGTACAAAAGGCATTTGACGGTTAACTCACCCATTCTTAGTCCGCATTCTTCAACTTTCAAATTTTGGAAACAACTGTCCATAAATAGGTTGAACAGCCACGGGGAAGCCACACAGCCCTGTCTGACACCTTTATGGATGTCAAACCAGTCCGGGTAGACCCCGTTGATCCTAACACAAGCACTAGAGTCCCTATAAAGAGACTCCAATGCCTGTATCAAGCCTGCGCTCAACCCAAATGATTTCAATGTTTGCCATAGCACATCCCTATCAACTCTGTCATAGGCCTTTTCCAAGTCCATGAAAGCACAAAAAACCTTTTGGTTTTTGGCCAAAAACTTCTCCGCGATCATGCGCATGGAAAAGACTTGATCTGTACATCCCATTCCCTTTCTAAATCCCGCTTGCACATCCCAAATTTTTCCATCAGTTTCTTTCATGACCCTTTCAATCAGTACTTTAGCATACAGTTTTCCCACAATGCTAAGAAGGCTGATGCCACGGTAGTTTTTACAGTCCTGCTGCAACCCTTTTCCTTTATTTACTGGGACTATCACGGCTTTGCACCAGTCTACCGGTACCCGCTTCAGTTCCCAGCATAAATTAAACAAGGTGTGCAGCAGGCCTGCCACCACTTCCTCTCCAGCCCTTAGCATTTCGAGTGAAACTCTATCATATCCGGCAGCCTTACCTGCTTTCATGCTTTTCATTGCTTTCATTATTTCATCTATACTTATCTCGCTACCTCTTTCCTCTTCTTTCGGAGTTTCTACTTCACTTAGTACACTCGTTGTCTCCTCACTCATAAACACGCTTTCAAAATATTCCTTCCATCTCTTTAAACTCAAAACTTCATCATTCAGAATATAGCCATTCTCGTCTCTTATAGCATACATCATAGGCTGTTTTGAATGTCCCCTGGCAGTTCTTACAAGTTTCCAGAACATTTTAATATTTGCCTGGAAATTATCCGATATTCTTCTATCATTATTTTCCGTTCTTTCTTGCTTTTTTCTTTCAACTACTTCTTTTACTCTCTTATTAAGATGTCTAAAGACTGCCTTTTTTTCTTTCAATATCGTCATTCGTACCGCTAGAATTACCAGCCTTTGTTGCTAGTAAATCTAGCCATGCTCTCTTCTTTGCTTCAACTTCCATACTATCTCATCATCCCACCATAACGTATTATTTTTCCTTTCATTCTTTCTCTTACTAACACCACATACTTCGGTAGCTGCATCCACTAAACCTTTCTTTACATTTTGCCATACATTCTCCAAGTCTAACTCCTTCATACATAATTCATCCAAACTACTTATATTTTCTTTCAGTCTACATTTGAACTTGTTTTTCTCACCTTCATCTTGTAATCTTTCTGTTCTAATACGCTGTAACGCAGTGGTAGACACAGATGACCGATGGCGCCAACGCCTGTATAGACCATTAATTCGGCATAAAACCAAATAATGATCCGTTCCTACGTTAGAATCCCGGTAAACCCTTGTATCTACCACTGCGCCCCTCAATCTTTCATCCACAATTATGAAATCTATCATGCTTCTATCGTCACCTCTTTCCCAAGTATACATGTGAAAAGCTCTTTTACATACATACATATGGGGTGTACATATCAAGTCTTTTCCATGCGCATGATTGCGGAGAAGTTTTTGGCTAAAAACCAGAAAGCTTTTTGTGCGTTCATGGACTTGGAAAAGGCTTATGACATAGTGGACAGGAATGTGTTATGGCAAACACTGAACTCATATGGGTTGAGCGCTGGTTTGATACAAGCATTGAGGTCTCTTTATAGAGATTCTAGTGCTTGTGTCAGGATCAATGGGGTCTACTCGGACTAGTTTGGCATCCGAAAGGGTGTCAGACAGGGCTGTGTGGCTTCCCCTTGGCTGTTCAACCTATTTATGGACAGGTGTTTGCAAACTTTGAAAGATGAAGAATGGGAGAGTTAACCGTCAAATGCCTTTTGTATGCCGATGATCAAGTCATATTTGCGTCATCGGCGGCTGAGTTGCAAATTATGGTTACATTAATGAACTGGACATTAAAGAAAGGGGAATGAAAGTGAACGCAAGTAAGACGAAAGTGATGGTTTTTGAAAGAGAGGAAAGCAAAACGGTATGTGAAATAAGAATATAAGGAGAGTTAATTGAGCAAGTGGATGATTTTGTGTATTTGGGATGTGTATTTAGCAGGGATGGTAGATATGCTAAGGATATAGAACGACGAGTAAATGCAGGGAATAGAGTGAATGGGGCACTACATTCTATTGTGAAGAACCAGAATGTATCAAAAAAGGCACGTATGGTAATTCATAATGCTGTGTTAGTCCCTACTTTAATGTATGGTAGTGAAAGCTGGGTGTGGCAGAAGAAGCATGAAAGTAGAATAAATGCTGTAGAAATGCGGTCTTTAAGGAGTATGCTAGGGTTGAATCTGAATGACAGGATGAGAAATTGCATGATAAGAGATAAATGTGGTATGCAACATGATGTTGTGACCAGGATTAAGAAAGGAATGCTTCGGTGGTTTGGTCATGTAGAAAAAATGAATGAGGAAAGAGTGACAAAACAAATTTATATGGCAGATGTGAACGGCAGAGTCGGGAAGGGACGCCCTAGAAAAAAGTTTATCGACCAAATTGGCGATATTTTGAAAATGGGCCACGTTAAAAGTACCCTTAACCGACGAGCATGTATGCGTAGATATATGGATGTAAAGGAGGCGAAAGAGGTATGTCAGGATCGTGTCAAATGGAAGTCCGTGGTCTCTGCCTACCCCTCTGGGTGACAGGCGTGAGTGTTTATGCTATGCTTATGCTATGCTATGCTATGTAACTTTCTATAACTTTCAAATAAATAGTCGGTATAATACGCACGTCACCTAGTGTCAGTTAAATGTACCATGCGTATAACCTTCGCACAAGTGCAACCAATAAGTTCACTAAGTTTCACCGCAATCTGATGAACGGTATGCCATCGTAGAAAATACGAACAAACATAAATTTTTATTTATTTATTTGTTTATTTTATTCTTTATTGCATCCTTAAACAAAAGAATACAAAGAGCGGACTTAATGCCTTGAGGCATTGTCTACCAGTCAACCCATGTTTTATATAGTAGAAAATATTTTACTGTCTATAGACAAACCTGTAGATGATTAAAAAAGTCGTTATTATAGCAGCTGATTTGTTTTTTATAATACTAGAACTAAATGAACGGTTGACGATAAATTATTTTAGAAACTATGTCTTTATTTTTATTTTGTGTAGTTAGTTTAATCTTAATAATTTTTAGTTGAATGGTCTAAGGGCTACGATGGCTATCCGCGTACAGAACCAGAGTACAAAACTAATCCAACTGTAGAGATGTGTGAAACAGTGTGTGGTAATATCCCCGAAATAATTTACTGATGCATTGGAAGACGATTTCAAGCTACTGAACTTGAAAGGATACGGTATTAACGTCAATGGCATGTACGTCACTCACCTTAGATTTGCCGACAATATAGTCCGTCCTTAAGGCAGAATCGCGGGAGGACCTACGCACTATGTTTAATGATCTCAATCGTGTCTCCCAACGGATAGGTCTTAAGATGAACATGGACAAAACAAAAGTCATGTGTAATGTCCATGTCACACCTATGCCGGTGGTTTTTGGGAGCACTTAGCTGAAGTTGTTAACGAGTATTTTTACTTGGGACAAATAGTACGACTAGGTAAGTTCAACTTCGACCGACAGGTCTAAACACAGTGTGTATACACAGTGTGTGTGTATACACAGTGTGTGAATACACAGTGTGTAGAAAAAAAGACCCATACCAACCGATATCTAAATGGTGAATCACACCATCATCCTTCACAGTTAGCTACCGTGGGTAAATCTTTGTTTCAGAGAGCACGAGGGATCTGTGACGGAAAACATCTGGCCGCCGAACTTCAGCACGTCAAGCAAGTATTGCAAGACAACAAGCTTCGGGTCCCGCGCCTACGTCACAGTGACCGAGTGAAGCCGGCCACAGTCGAGCGTGTACCTGCTGTACTACTATATGTCAGAGGAGTCACAGACGAGGTCGGCTACATCTTGAAGCGAGCTTCTATTAAAACATACTACAAGCCGCCGAAGAAGATAAGTCAATTTTTACCATCCGTCAAGTGTAATATCCCTCTACAAGATGCAGGAGTGTACAAGTTACATTGTGAATGTGGTCTCTCTTAAATAGGTCAAACAAAAAGATCCATAAAAACCCGCGTGAAAGAACATACAGCTGACGTGAAGCACCGACGCTCCGGGAAGTCTGCAGTCTGCAAACATGTTCAAGATCGTCCCCATCATTACATTCGTTTTGATAAACCACAAATTCTCGCAAAAGAACACCGATTCCTACCAAGGATGATACGCGAGGCTATTGAAATTAAAAAACATCCAAATTTCAATAGAGAAGATGGATGGGTGCTGCCACCTGCTTGGGATCCTATAATTAACAAAATTAAACCCAAACCTAAGCATACCACTGCAAGACTTCATGATACTATAAGCTCGTTTAGCGTAAATCGGACCAAAAATTAATATTCAAAAACTGAAGGTAGCCGGACTAACTATGACATTGGGACGTCAAACATCTCAGTCCCCCCCCCCGTGACCATGGGTGCTGTAAAGCACCCGAAACGTCGGGATAATAATAAAAATAAATTAAAGTAATTAAACGTTATAAAATCCGTAAATAATAGTCTTATTCAATCTGTAGTGTTCGCGTAAATTTAAGAAATCATGTGAACCAGTACGGACTGGTAATAGCATATAAAATTCGCCGATTAGAACATCTTAAAACCAAGCGCGCAAGATATATAACATCTTTAAATTTCTTGAAGAGATGCAGAGACCATAATCTCATTCCTACATGTGTCAAAATATCAACAAAGAAGGACATTCGAGGAAGCGCTAAGATCTTAAATCAGGCAAGTAAAAAGTTGGTACGGACGGTGATTGAGCAGAAACGGTTCGATTTACATTTCATAAACAACACCATAGACAATTTGTCCAGTGAACTAAAGACAATTTTAACGACATTTGATTTTAATAATTGCATCGAAACTTTAAACAAACGAGAAACATCGAAATACAATGAATTCAAAAATAAACAAATAGAAAAATACCAAAAATTAACGATCAAATCAAATGCCAAACATCCAAGTCAACGCAAGAACAATAAACAACCGTTGACCATAGACACAAACTATAAACAACGCACTGTCTATAATTTGTCAAAACATACACTGGACGAACCGACAATGAAAGTATTGGGAAAATGGCGAACGGTCGAATGGTTAACACGTACTTGTGAGTGCTTTTCGGTATTTGGTTAATTTTCCTTAATTCCTTCATTTTGTGGTGGTGGATTCCTCTGTTGTAAGTAGATTACGTTTATAAGATATAGTTATTTCGAACAATACACTCAATTACGGGTGACGAAACGGGGTCTCCCCGTGAGAAACCCCCTGACCCTCCCGATGTAGACATGTGCTTTGGATTAAGTGATAATAATGATTGTGATCGTGGTAAAAAAAGACATGCTGAGACTCGAACATATGATCCAATATTATATAAAAAGAATTCTGTAGTTGATTTAACAGCATCAATAAATACTATATATAAACATCCCTGCCTAGAACAAAATCTTAGAATGTATGGGCCAAATGATCAAGGCCCTTTCATTGTCCACATCTCCCGGTCTTCGTCAGACCCTAGATTAGGCTATCACTTCGACCTATTAAAAGAGGTTTATGCTTGTCTAAAAATAATATAGGAAACATTAAAAAAAGGAGGAGTCAAAAGTGTTGGTAGAAATCGCATCTCTATTGAATTCTGCTCAGCAGATGAGGCTAACAAATTCCTTAATAATTCATTGCTCGCAAAAGAAAAATTGATTGCAACTATTCCATCTTATAATGTTTCTCGAATGGGTGTCATCCGCGGTGTCCCTGTGGATTGGTCAATGGAAGAACTTGCAGAAGCTATTGAGCTTCCCCCTGGTTGTGGTAAAATCCTAAAAGCTCGCCGTCTTCAGAGAAAAACTTTTACTGAAGGGTCATCATCCCCTATATGGGTTCCTACTCAATCTATTGTTTTGACATTTGAAGGCCAGATACTCCCCAAATACGTATACGCATTCTTCACATCCCTTACTGTTGAAACTTATCAACTCCCCACTATCCAGTGCAAACAGTTTTGTCGATTTGGCCACGTAGCTGATCAATGCCGCTCCAAACCACGCTGCTTCCGTTGTGCCCAAGAACATACTGGAGCAAGTTGTTCTGTTCCTGAAAGCGGAGCCACTTGTCTGTTATGCTCCAAAAATCACTTTGCTAATAACAAAAATTGTCCAGAACACCATAGACAGAAATCTATCAAAGTTATGATGTCAGAACAAAATGTATCCTATATAGAAGCGTCAGCCAAAATCCCATCTATTCGTTTGAACAATCTTCAAAAACCATATTCTGAAGTGGCCTCTACTCAGCCTTCACCTACTTCTACTACCTCCTTCAACCTCCCCATCATGTCACAGGCATATAGAAAAACCGTTTTCCAATCTCCCCGCCCCATCCCTAGAATCCCCAAGGGATATGACCAACAAGCCCATCAAAGAATAGTTGCAGACTGTCCATCCTCTACTCCAAATGGATGCGCATTATCCAATACACACAATCAAATATCTCCAAATGAAAATCTTGTTGAATGCCTAATTTCTCTCCTCAATAATTTAATTTTGAAAATGTCAGACTCACTACCGAACAACGTTGCAGAAAATTTTTTAATCTCGCTAGTTTAATAGATAATATAAATGACTCAAACAAAAGACCTCCATCTTCTACAGTGGAACTGTAGAAGCTTGCACCCTAAAAAATCAGAACTCATCTTCCTAATAAATAAACATTCAATCTCGGTTGCTTCTATTTCTGAAACATGGTTCCTTCCTGGCTCCAAATTTCGCTTGCAAGGCTTTACCTGCCTCCGTAAAGATAGAAATGATGGTTATGGTGGTTGTTGCTTACTTATAAAAAAATCGCTACCTTTTTTCTCAAATTACACTCCCTCCTCATAGCCAAAACATCAATGCTGTAGCTGCAAAAATTGCAGGAATCAACATTATTTCAATATATATCCCTCATCCAAATACTCACTTAATTCAAGAACTATCCTCTCTCTTTTCTTTGTTACCTCCCCCTTTTATTATTACCGGTGATTTTAATTCACATCATGTATCTTGGGGGTCACATTTTTGTGATGTATTCTCTTCAGAACTTATTCAAATTTTTGAAGATATCAACGCTTGCATCATTAACAATGGTTCCCCTACTCATAGAGTATATCCAGGACTAGACCCTAGGTCTGCTGTCGACCTAACAGCTTGCTCTTCTAGTCTAGCCCCTCAGCTTTCTTGGAAAACTCTCAATCAAACATATGGAAGTGATCACTTTCCCATTCTTATTACCAAACCCTATGCGGCTATTCCTTTTCCCTCCACTACGCCCCTCCTTAAATATAAGCTCCAAAATGCAGATTGGACTAATTTCACTAAATTCTTAGATTCTAAATTTACCCAAATGCAGGTTGACTCCTCAACCAACCCAATAACTTCTTACTCTTTATTGGTACAATATATAACTGAAGCAGCTGACTTATTTATCCCAATCAAAAAACCCTACAGCAAGAACCTTGCCTCCCCTCCATGGTGGGATGCTGAATGCACCACTATGATTAAAAGGAGAAAAGCTGCAGAAAAACTTTACAATCACTGTATGACAACCGATAATTTTATACTATTTCAAAAAACCTCTGCTCAAACAAGGAGACTTCTTTCCAAAAAAAAAAAAGTGGATGGAAAAAATTTTGTGAATCCTTGTCCCCTAATACACCAGTAACAATAGTTTGGAAAAATATAAAAAAAATTCGTGGATCTCTTACTTCTGATAGCAACATTTCTGATAACTCTCTATCATGGTTAGAAGTCTTCTCTGATATGCTAGCTCCTCCTTTTATTCCTAATGAAAATGCAATATGTCCACCGATTCCAGTCCCGTCTAGCATCAACAATAATGAGTTAATCTTCTCATTGTCTGAACTAAAGTCTGTGTTATCTGGCTTAAAATCCTCTGCTCCAGGAGAAGATGGCATACCCTATGCATGTTTATGTAAATTAAGTCTTAAGGGAAAATTAATTCTTCTCCAAATTCTGAACAATATCTACATATCTTCTAATATTCCTCTGTCGTGGTCAAACCAAATTGTTATACCTATCCTTAAACCCGGAAAAGATCCCAAAGAAGCTTCTTCATACCGCCCAATTGCTCTTTCATCTACTTTTTGTAAAATTTTAGAACATTTAATTAAAAACAGACTTAAATGGTTTTTGGAACAAAAAACATCCTTGCAAAAAGTCAATTTGGTTTTCGAAAAGGGAAAAGCACATTAGATAGTTTGAGTATCCTAACTACAGATATTAGGTTGGCTTTTTCTAAAAATGAATACTTGGTGTGTTGTTTCCTTGATATATCATCTGCCTATGACAGTGTTCTCCTTCCGGTGCTCAGGCAGAAAATGCTCCATCTAAACATCCCTGCGAAGACTGTTCACTTCATTTACAATCTATTCATGGGACGATCTATCAAAATTCGCAATAAAGGAATCTTAAGCTCGCCCAGAACAATTTGGAAGGGTCTACCACAGGGCTCAGTTTTAAGCCCTATTCTTTACAATATTTACACATATGACCTGGAACATTCAATTTCGTCTTTCTGTGACATATTACAATATGCAGATGATCTTGCTATCTATGTAACGGCTCCTGATATTCTAACGGCCTCCCATCATCTTAACAGAGGATTATATTATCTTAATCAATGGCTTACTGACCATGGCCTCTCTCTTTCACCTTCTAAAAGCAAAATAATAACATTTAGTAGAAAACGTGTTATACCTACTATTGATATCTCATATAATGGTGAATCTATTCCAGTTGTTAACAAAGTAAAATTTTTAGGTATTTACTTAGATTGTCATATGACCGGTACTGCTAACTTTAATTACATCAGTGACAAATGTGAAAAAGGTGTTAACATTCTTAGATCTCTCTCTGGCGTATGGTGGGGTTCTCACCCCATGTGTCAAAAAATCCTATACAATGCCATCATCCGTAGTCACTTCGACTAAGGTTCTTTTCTCCTGGAGCCCTGCAACAAATCGGCCCTTAGTAGGCTTGAAGCTATCCAAACAAGATGTTTACGTGTTATCACAGGCGCAATGAAATCAACTCCTAAAAATGCCTTACAAGTAGAATGTGTTGATCCCCCTCTCTCTTTACGAAGACAGTTTCTAGCTGATAGATTTATCTCAAAAACTCTACAACTATCATCTCACCCCTTACATCGTAAACTAGAATCCTTGCTACTATTAGTTGTAAACAACTCCTATTGGTCTAATAAAAGCTGGCCCCCTATTCTTAAATCTCTTAATAGATTAAAAAATATTGAGTGTCCTTGTGTTACATCCCTAATTCTACCCTATTTTGAAACCAGCTATGATGCTATATTACTAAATCCTAAAATCACTCTGAATTTAAACATTAATAAAAATTCTCCAACTGCAAACAGAACTTTCTATAACCTAGTGGCAAAAAAATGGCCTGATTGGCTATATATTTTTACTGATGCTTCCAAATTGTCTTCATTCAAATGTGTCGGTTCTGCAGTCTGGATTCCCAAATATAAAATTGTCCTTAACTATAGATGCCCTCCTCAGGCTTCTGTTTTTACAGGGGAAGCTGTAGCCATATATGAGGCTATATCCTACATTTTTTCCCATAAAATTCCTAAATCAGTTTTATTTACTGATTCAAAAAGCTGCCTAATGTCGTTACAGAGCAATATATCTAAAATGAAATCCATCTCCCCATTGATACTGAAAATTAAAGAACTCATACTAAATTGTAATAAGAGTGGGCTTGAGGTAGAGATTGTGTGGATTCCTAGTCATTGTGGTATAGAAGGAAATGAACAGGCTGACTCCGACTCCTAGGCCATGGGAGCGGTAGATACTGGCTGCCCTTCTCATTTAATGACTCTCATGATTTAATATCATTAGCTCAAATTGAATAAAAGAATTCTTGGGAATGAGATTGGAGCATATCCAGACATAGTAAAGGTAGCTACTTTGGTAAAATCCAACCCCAAATTCCTCCAAAACCTTGGTTTTTCAAATTTAGGTTTCTGAACAAACAAATCACATCTACAATCTGTCGTTTAAGGCTCGGGCATGTCTGCACTCCTGTATTCCTAGCTAAAATTAGAATCAAAGATCATTCCCTCTGTGAATGTGGTCTGGATGAAGGTTCCCCAGACCACATTTTCTTCAGTTGTCAAAATCACCCAATTTCTTTATATGACATCCTTCCCAAAACAATCCCTCGACCAGTTAATATCAATTCCCTCTTAACTATCCCCGATTCCATACGAAGAAATTATCTGCAGTGTTGAGGATTGTCTGTTTAAGAATAATATCGGTAAGGAAGATTTGGAGGCCATACGTCAAGATATTTCGTCCTTGTTACGTCGTAGTTCAGTGCCGAAACTAAACCTTCCCAAAGACGAATTTACAGCGCTAAATAACTTACGGAACAGACCAGAATTCACGATTCTCCGCGCGGATAAAGGAAATGCTACGGTAGTAATGGACGCGTCGGAATATAATTTTAAAATACAACAACTTTTATCGGACGAAAGTACATATAAAAAGGTCAAAACAGACCCTACAACTAACACGCTTAAAACAACTAGCGATTTAATAAAGAAATACTCCGAAAAATTAAATCTCGACGTGAATTCGCTAATACCATCATGTGCCAAACCACCGAGGTTGTGTTGGTTACCGAAGATACACAAACCAAACGCTCCAATACGTCCCATAGTGAGCCAGATCGATTCACCAACTTATAAGCTGGCACAATACTTAGCAAAAATACTATCACCACTGAGAGGACATACCAGAGCACACACAAAGGATTCGTACCATTTTGTGAGTGAGATAAAAGACCTACATCTCGCTAACAATGAAACTATGGTCAGTTTTGATGTTCAGTCACTATTTACATGCCTACCTATTGTGGACTGCATCTCAATTGTAACTAGGAAGCTAGAAGAAAATAACATGCCTCAAGAATATGCAATACTACATGAACATTGCCTCACATCTGGCTATTTATTGTGGAAGGAGGAGTTCTACAAGCAAGTAGATGGTGTGGCGATGGGCTCACCTGTGTCTCCCATAGTCGCCGACATATTCATGGAGGACTTTGAGGAGAAAGCCCTTCTTACTGCTCCTGTAAATCCAAGGTTCTACAAGCGGTACGTAGACGACACTTTCACAATTTTACCATCTGACAAAGTAACTGCATTTTTAGACCACCCTAGCTCCATAAACTCTTAAATACAATTCACAATGGAGTTACAGACAAATAATTCTTTAGCCTTCCTAGATGTTTTAGTCATCCGAAATCCTGATAACACTATTGGTCACACTGTGTATAGGAAAAAGACCCATACCAACCGATATCTAAATGGTGAATCTCACCATCATCCTTCACAGTTAGCTACCGTGGGTAAATCTTTGTTTCAGAGAGCACGAGGGATCTGTGACAGAAAACATCTGGCCGCGGAGCTTCAGCACGTCAAGCAAGTATTGCAAGACACAAGCTTCGGGTCCCGCGCCTACGTCACAGTGAACGAGTGAAGCCGGCCACAGTGGAGCGCGCGCCTGCTCTACTTCCATATGTCAGAGGAGTCACGGACAAGATTGGCTACATCTTGAAGCGAGCGTCCATTAAGACATACTACAAGCAACTGAAGAAGATTAGTCAATTTTTACCATCCATCAAATGTAATATTCCTCTACAAGATGCAGGTGTGTACAAGCTAGATTGTGAATGTGGTCTCTCTTACATAGGTCAAACAAAGAGATCTATAAAAACCCGCGTGAAGGAACATATAGCTGATGTGAAGCACCGACGCTCCGGGAAGTCTGCATTCTGCGAACATGTTCAAGATCGTCCCCACCATTACATTAGATTTGATAAACCACAAATTCCAAACCATTCCATTAAAAAACATCCAAATTTCAATAGAGAAGATGTTGCTACCATCTGCTGATCCTATAATTAACAAAATTAAACCCAAACCCAAGCATACCACTGCAAGACTTCATGATACTATAAGCTCGTTTTGCGTAAATCGGACCAAAAATTAATATTAAAAAAACTGAAGGTAGCCGGACTAACTATGACATTGGGACGTCAAACATCTCAGTCCCCCCCCCGTGACCATGGGTGCTGTAAAGCACCCGAAACGTCGGGATAATAATAAAAATAAATTAAAGTAATTAAACGCGATAAAATCCGTAAATAATAGTTTTATTCAATGTGTAGTGTTCGCGTAAATTTAAGAAATCATTAAATTATATTTATTTAAAAATAGATTATTTTCACTTTATGAACTATGATGGCCACACTTGGTATTGGTCGAAAATATTCACAAAGTACCGATAGTTTTAATGATAAAATTACTTTAATATTTTGTTAAAAATACTCACAGATGAAAAGTCACATTGTCCTTTTGTATACTTGACGTTTTTGATTGTTTTTTTTTTCATGTAAATACACTACAATTTTTTCATGTAAATACACTGCAATTCGGCATTTTGTCGGAGCTCGATTTACTGGCACGATCACTTCGGAATGACGCACAACGCGGAGCAACTAGTTTTATATAACGGGTATGAGTCGAACTCTCGTACCTTTTACAGAGGGGTATGCCTTGCGATGCCGTCTTCTTTGATTTAATACTCAAAGTTTCCGACATACACTTCCCATTATTCCACTTTCAACGTACGCTGATGAAATCAAGGCTTGCTTAAAGGCGGCTAATCACATACCTGCCGAAGGGGCAATCTAGGGTATACAGCGATCGGAGCAACGTCAGAATTGTCTCTACACACGTGCGTGCCGTTCATCATGAGAGCGTACGTCCCGCTGAACACACGCGTGGAGAAGGGCACCAGTTTTATCGAATTATCAAGGGATTAGTATAGCCTTAGCTCTTTTTTATAGAATGTGAAATGACAAACGATTACACAGTCCATCTGATGGTAAGCGTGTACTGTGGCCCATAGTATATATAATACAACTAATAAAAGCTCCAACCAAAAAAAAACTGCTCTTTATTTTTTCCATTGTGACATCTATTCACAAGTGTGCTCTGCGTGAAAGTCGCCAACAAACTGATTGAAATTGCCCCAATTGCGCTACACACGCGGCAACGGCAGCTATGATCTAGAGAGCAAGGAAGGTCTTGCGCCCCTGCCGCCCTGCCGCAGGAGCGACCTAGGATATTGTCCCTGCTTGCACACACACATCAAAATTAAGGAGATAATTAAGGGTCATCCCCACTCCTACACCCTAAACTGCCCCTGCGGCGGGCATGTGAGTAGCCGCCTTAAAATAATCGCGACTGTGGGGTAATGTTAAATAAAAGTACAACTGACAGTGAACATACGCGTTCAAATGCTTCAGGATCATAGAACACTATAATACACAATAGAATGGCTGTCAACCTTATTTTGTACGACGATAGCCGTCGCCGGGAGCACACATACAAGCAATTACGTCATATTATCACTACTACTGACCCGACTCGCTGTGTTGACAGACAGATTTTAATACATATTTATTTATAAATAGCGTGCAATTTGGCATTTTCTAAATAATTTGCATGCGAAATTTGGAAACGTTTGTAACGTCAAAACACATCTCGTGTTGACATTTATACGTGTGAATTGACGTGTTAGTGACATTTTAGTGGGCATAGCTACACGGGCTATGCCCACTCCCCCGTTCTATTATGTATGTATTATAGTATTCTATGTTCAGGATCTATCCGCCGAAACTTTTTTAAAACAACTGTTAGATATTGGCAATGGAAAAGTTGCTGTATATGAAAATACTGGACGCATAAAACTGTCAACCGATTTCTGCACAATCATCAATTCGCGAAATACTTCTATCGACCACATATATCCCGACGTACACACACAATACAAAAAACTTGAGTGGCTGGCAAAAAAAAATTTTGGATTTGATTTTGGATTTTTTTTATCCAATTGATTTTTGAATTCATTGGATATGCCATCGCACCATTTAAAATTGAAGGTTGGATCTCTGGTTATTTTGTTTCGTAATTTGTTTGTGACTTAGATTTGGGTACACCTAGCGTTGCTAGGCGTCCGGATAAAACCGGACACAGTCAGCCTTTTTGGTTGCGTGTCCGGCCAAATTAGAAGGACCCCGGCCTGTCCAACTTTTGTTAGGCTTTTTAAATCTGACCATTTTTTCACATTTTTCATGTCACAGCCGTAATATTGCAATTATTGAAATAAAGTATTGTAATGAACATTGAATAATAAAGAAGACTGATTTATTCAATTTTGTTATTTCATTAGAATTTAAGATTTTATGGTAAACAATAAAAAATTGTCACGTTATATAAAGACTAAAAAATGATAAACTAAATTTATTTTAATAATTATTTTTTTATTTATAATTAAATAACATCTAATCACAGATCTTTAAGGATTCATTAGAATAATTTCACTTCCATTTTATTATATGGGTTTTCAGTAACTATATTTATTTTCTTTAGTATCTTTATAGCCTGGTAGTTCTCCTTTGTAAGCTGAATATAACCATTAGATGTTACATCTAGGCTCTCTTGTATTAGATGCTGAAACAGTGGTATTTAATAAAAGTAATCTATACTTATAAACAAAATTGAAGTGTATCTGTAATATTAAAATTATTGGCTTCTATAAAGCTCAGTGTTGTTTGCTTCATATTGAAACAATTTTTTTTTATTCAAGGTGGGTTTCTATCCAAGGTGGGTTTCTAGTAGTAAATAAAATTATAGTAATAATATATGGTGATTGCAAAATTGTTCTCCTGGTATAAGCACGACAACTGATCATGGTCTTGGGGACAAATCCTTGGTTAGGCAATAATTGGTTTATTGGGTTTTCCTGTCAAAAAATTCACAGTAGCAGCCTGGTAGTGGTTGTTTACCCCTGGAAAACATGTAATCTTTAGTCCTGAGCCTAATCTTCTTTCAGTTATATTGGATTGCCATCACATTAAGACTATGACAGTGAGAGAATAGAGTGCACCTGTGTTTCACACCTAAAAAAATAACCTATATGATCTGCAGACATATTATTGAGGGGAGTAAGAGATAATACTTTTTTCCTAGTATCACTTCACTTGCACCATGCAAGGAAAACAAAACTCTCTATATCTTAAAAGATTAGTCTTTGGAAGCGGCATCATGCAAAGTCTCTGCACTCACTAACCCTCCCGTTCAATATAATATAAGAAAAATCTTGCAATAAATACAGTAATGCATTTTAAAGGTCTACCAAGGGATTAAGATATTTCAAAGTAGGCATATGTCAAACATGAATGACTTATTAACCTTTTCGCTGCGCAATTCGTTTTGAGATTTTGTGCCTGCTGTGCGCATTTATTTTAGTAGTTTCATCTTTATTCGTGTTGAGCAGTTTGACCATTTAAACGCTGCGAATTAATTCGTGTTGAGCTGTTTAAAGAAATTAAGTATTGCGAGTTTATTCGTGTAGAGCAGTTTATTTTTTTTAAAACATGAATAATACATAGTAAAAATAGTCGTATTGAGCAGCTAATTTAAAACTAAGCGCGAAAATATTCGTCAGGAGCGTATGATACACAAGTTTTTTTTGCGAATATATACGTGTGGAGCAGCGAAAGGGTTAATTTGACCAGGGTCGCATCCAAGTATATATTTCTTGAATGTTCCTAATTAAACAATGGACGGACCTACAACGAAAGAGTATAGTAATGCCTATAACCAACTTAATTAAGCAGATCTCACAGATCACTGTAACTTAAAATGATCTATTTGAATAAACAACTCAAATGACCCAGTTTGAGAGACGAATCGATAATTGAATGATCAGGTCACTAGAAATTAATGAATGAAACTTATCTATTTCAAAGGCTTACCCCAAGAACATCCTTGATAAGGTGGGCAGAGTTTGGACACAAGGAATATATAACTCTATAAAGTTCTTTTCTTATCATACGGAATCTTGCTTTAGCCTTCAATATTGCCTTTGGATGTATATCCTTCTTCTTTGCTCTAGCTCTTGACCTGAATTCTTTTGTTATATTGATTAAGTTATTTGATCTAAAAATATAAATGTTGATATGAATCATTATTCATAATTGACTCATACATTTAAAGGAATTTATTAATGTGACTACATTTTTTTTATAATACTCTCCAAAAATACAATTTGCAAGTTAGCAAAAAATCTTAACAGCAATAAAAAATGATCTTGTTGGTGCACTTTTCTAAGAATAAAATGACAGTTGTTGTATATAAATATGCAAGCAAATTCTTTAAAGGCAATCGATTTTTATAATATGGTTTTGAATTGCATGAATTAGGAATGATAATAAAAATAAAACAATAAATACACTTCTATTAAAACATCCATGTCAGAAATTGATCTCTTGGTAGAATCTATGAGTATTTCAACTTCTCTATTTTGCTCGTCCATTTTAGAGATGAATTGGCTTGATAGTAAATTACTGCACGTATTAATAGCCGTGTTCGATTTGCATAGTTCCGGTCGTAAAGCCTCTACATAATTTAAAGTTTTAGCTTCAATGTCGTTTGGTATAAGAACATCATCTCGCAAATACTCAATAATATTATAAACGTGTCTACATTTTTCTTGCAACAATCTCAACTCTTTTGTCAACGCTTCTTTCGTTTCATTATTCATCGTAAACTTTTGACAAAATCTTTAAGAGATAATAACAAAATTTAAACATAAAAACAGAAATAATATGTAAACAACTTCGCATAGATTTTTACTTAACCTTTTTCCCGCTTTTTCTATATGCTCTATGGTGAATTCCGATATTTTGAATTTATTGTCTTTACTTTCGACTTTAGTCTTTGGATTTGCTACTTTTGTTGTTATTACGATGCCGCATAAGGCCAGCAAAGGTCGTAGACCGTAAAGCCTAAGCTGATTTGTATTATGTTTGCTATGTTTGGGTTAAAAATAATATAGTATACCGTATTAAAAGTACTCTGGTTCGAAGCTAAAGATTATCATAGACTTACTATAATATTAAATAAATCACTACGTATATTTTATGATTGGTGGATAGTGCTAATATTTATGGATTGCGTACACTGACCTCTATATATACAAGTACGCTGGACTGGCTATACGCCGCTAAAGGATGTCTTGAAAAATAAAATTGACATAATATGCTAAAGTCTGTTTTCTTTGTTATATTGTCTTATTTCATAAGTCTGTATTTTGAAATTTTAAACTAAAAAACTAAAGTATTTTGTTGTTTGAGCGTGTATAATATTAGTTAAATAATAAGAATTATTTTTATTAATAATGAGAGTGTGCGTAATCTGTAAAACTCGTTACCAAAAGGGAAGTGGTATAACATTTCACAAGTAAGTGAATTTGCAGCAAATATTAAACAAATTAAAACTATTTGATAATATAAGTACTTAAAAATTTGCTACTAATCTTAATATCATATATACCAACATGTTTGGGTGTATATTACTGAGTTTTGATAAACAGTAAAATTCAATAGGGTTGTCGAGTTCCTTGTCTATAATACTTATCGATGTTCTTTCCTACCCAAATGGGTTAACAAAAAAAGTCGCCAACAACGGATGATTATCAAATAAATATTAATTATAACTTAAAACAAACCGTAGACTAAAATTATGGCTTAAAAGCATAAATATTGTGAACTGGCATCCGAAACAAAATGATCATATTTGTTCCAAACATTTTACAGACTACTGTTTTATTAGACATGAAAAATGCACCACTTTGTAAAAGTGCAGTATACCGACAATATTTTCTGGTACCAGTAACCAGTAAGTATAAAAGTATTAGATTATTATTTCGAATGTTTTTTTTTATTTCTTCTTTCCTCGTTTTCCACCAAACTCAAGGGCCATAGCCAAGTGTCGAAAGATCGCCTGATGATGTCTAGCCACGTTGGATGTGTGTTAGTGGGCTGTGGCTAGAGGAGAGAAAGAGGATCCCTGGACCGCTGTAGTCGAGGTGGTGGAGTCGTAAGGGAAGAGGAGTGTTGGTATGGCGATTGGCGATGCGCCACTCGACTATCTTTCGTGACTTTGGTGAGGCTGCACCACTTGATGTTTCCAAGTGTACGTTTTTCCCTGGCTCCATTCACATATCGGGCTCGGGGAGTCCGTAGTGCAGCTCGTATCTCTATAAATGTTTCCTCGGTTTAAGATCTTTGTAGAATATTTAGAGACGATACCAGGAGACCCAACGGTATGGGATTGGTTGCTTGAGAGAGAGAGAGAGAGAGAGATAAAGCTTTAGTGTGGAATACTACTTGCGAACACTTTGACAGCATCCCATCCCAGGGGTACCTCGTCTAAAGCAGGGGTGGCATTAGAGGCCACTGAACCAAGTAAATAGTTCAGAGTATCTGGAAGATAAGTACATATTTGTACAATTTGCTGTAGAAACTATTGGTCCGTAGGGTGCACGTGCGGTGTAGTTCCTAAAAAACTGTATCTGCGACTGATCATCGCTGCTGGTAATAAGAAGTTGTTTAGTTTGTTGTTTCCTCGCTTGAAGGCCGAGTATAGCCATTCAGTGAGGACACGTAGCCAGCATTCTTAGGACGATACCACAGAAAGTAGGACTTTACGATAATTTCAGTTGTTTTATTTTCCATATTGTAATTTCAATTTCGAAAATGACGTAAATTACTGATAACTATGTAATTCAAAGTTTATATTTTTTATATTATCTTGCTAGCTCGTATCCGGCGCATTGCTGCCGCAGAAGAAATAATTGTGGAAATATCGTTAACAATGTGGAACAGTTATATTGTATAATTAGGAATGATAATACAATCATTGAATTAGAATGATATGTAACTTTCTATAACTTTCAAATAAATAGTCGGTATAATACGCACTTCACCTAGTGTCAGTTAATTGTACCATGCGTATAACCTTCGCACAAGTGCAACCAATAAGTTCACTAAGTTTCACCGCAATCTGATGAACGGTATGGCATCGTAGAAAATACGAACAAACATAAATTTTTTTATTTATTTATTTATTTTATTCTTTATTGCATCCTTAAACAAAAGAATACAAAGGGCGGACTTAATGCCTTGAGGCATTCTCTACCAGTCAACCCATGTTTTATATAGTAGAAAATATTTTACTGTCTATAGACAAACCTGTAGATGATTAAAAAAGTCGTTATTATAGCAGCTGATTTGTTTTTTATAATACTAGAACTAAATGAACGGTTGACGATAAATTATTTTAGAAACTATGTCTTTATTTTTATTTTGTGTAGTTAGTTTAATCTTAATAATTTTTAGTTGAATGGTCTAAGGGCTACGATGGCTATCCGAGTACAGAACCAGAGTACAAAACTAATCCAACTGTAGAGATGTGTGAAACAGGGTGTGGTAATATCCCCGAAATAATTTACTGATGCATTGGAAGACGATTTCAAGCTACTGAACTTGAAAGGATACGGTATTAACGTCAATGGCATGTACGTCACTCACCTTAGATTTGCCGACAATATAGTCCGTCCTTAAGGCAGAATCGCGGGAGGACCTACGCACTATGTTTAATGATCTCAATCGTGTCTCCCAACGGATAGGTCTTAAGATGAACATGGACAAAACAAAAGTCATGTGTAATGTCCATGTCACACCTATGCCGGTGGTTTTTGGGAGCACTTAGCTGAAGTTGTTAACGAGTATTTTTACTTGGGACAAATAGTACGACTAGGTAAGTTCAACTTCGACCGACAGGTCAATCGACGGATTCAACTCGGCTGGGCAGCATTCAGGAGATTACAACACATCTTCTCGTCAAGAATACCTCAACACTAGATTGTACAACCAGTGCGTGTTGCTAGTGATGACCTATGGATCTGAGACGAGGTCTTTCACTGCTAGCTGTATGAGGAAGCTCGAAGTCGCTCAGCAAGCTATGAAGGGGGCTATGCTCAGGGGTTCAAACTTAGGAATAAGGATATTTGCAGCAGAACCAGAGTGACCGACATCGCCCAATGGATTAGTAAGCTGAAGTGGCAATTGACCGGCCATATAACTCGAAGAACCGAATACCGATGGGGAAAAAAGGTTCTCGAGTGGTAGCCTCGTACCGGCAGGTGAAGTGCAGGACGTTCCCCCACTAGATTGAGTCAAAAACTCGTAAGACATGTAAGAAGTTGATGGATGCAGGTAGCTCAGGACCGTGCTTTGTGGCATTCCTTGGGGGAGGCCTATGTTCAGCAGTGGACTTATGAAGGGTTTTGATGATGATGAATGATAGTGGCATTATATTAATATGATACATAAATAGAATGGACGTTACGAGTAGAGTCCATCCATCCATAGAGCCTATTCTATTTATTTAGGTATAGGTGGGGTATAGAATTTTTATCGATATAATTTGGTACACTGTTTTATCCCTATTATTAGTACCGTGGACGTGCACTTCTGCTGTCAGCGCCAAAATAGCGGAAATCAAATCCCTTCAGCATGTCACGGTGTATAGCCAGTCCAGCGTACTTGTATATACAGAGGTCAGTGGTCGTGAACCATGAAGGTTAGAGAACAGGAGAACGATCGTCGTAGAAAATAGTGTCCCAGAAATATGGACACCATAAGTGAGGCGCTGCGATCGCTAAGTTCGATAAATAAAAGTCATTTTCAGTCTATTTTTCCAATCAGATGCTAAGCCACTTGCACAACCACGCACAATAAAATATTTCTCCTTTTTTTTAATGATTCTTTTTGTCAAAAATTACAAAATTACGGAGTATGAAAATTTTCTACGTAAAATTGAAATGAAAATTTGTACTTTATTCAACTAACTTCACCTACTTGTAGTCATAAACAGCTAACTTCGCAGTCACTACTCACCGACGTCAGCGCCGCTATGTATTCTACAATTTTCAAGGACAGGCTGACTATGCTTTAGTACGTAGTGATCGTTCTCTTGTTCTCTATCCTTCATGATTGTGAGTTGAGTACATATTATGTTGTGTCCAAAGATGTTATAATATACTGTAAACTTAGAGTATTAAATGAATACTATAAGTATGGATTGTAGAAGTAAGGAGTACCAACTCCCATGGGAGGATAGTTCAAAAAATGTCCATCTGTAAGCAGTAAATAACAGTTCCGGGGTATCTTAAATTGAAAATAAAAATTTTGAAAGCAATAAAATAATTATTTTATTGCTTTCAAAATTTTTATTTTATAAATAATTACAAAATAAATTTGACAAATGATTGATGTCAAACGTCAGTTAGTGTAGTTCCGAATATTTTGAAAGTATCGATACCTACTCGATACCAAGTATCGTATCAAAAGTATCAATACTATTTAGTATTGATTACATTTCGTTAATTTTGGAGACGAAAAATTATGACAAACCAATTAGATGCATAGGAAGAGCTGATAAGTGCAATTATATATGTATATAAAGTAGAATAAAGCCATTTAAGTTCCACCTTAGTACTTGTATTTCATTGCTTGCAACTTGTTTGTATTTCTTAATTAGTACAGCTTTTGTACTTTTATTTTATTGTTTGCAACTTTCTATATTATCTAATTCTTACTACAATAAAGTGTTTACTTACTTATTGACTTACTTATTTAATATCCAAAAAGAACCCAAAACCGAATCAGAGCACCCCACTATCCACGTGGTCTTGTCTGCCCTACTCCTAGAGTGTATATAAGAGCCCGGAGGCGCGGAGGGAGAGCAGTGCCCGCCCGCCGTAGGGAAC
Source organism: Parnassius apollo (assembly GCA_907164705.1). Classification (NCBI taxonomy): domain Eukaryota; kingdom Metazoa; phylum Arthropoda; class Insecta; order Lepidoptera; family Papilionidae; genus Parnassius; species Parnassius apollo. The sequence continues at coordinate 168,670 of CAJQZP010001358.1, forward strand.
GCTACGCTAGGGCGGAGGCACTGCTCATACCGCAGCGCCGGAGCTGCCACGGAGCGCCGGAGCACAACTTCCCGGCTTCTTACCCCCATAGTCTCCAAAATTAACGAAATGTACTCGATATCAAGTAGTATTGATACTTTTGTTACGATACTTGGTATCGAGTACGTATCGATACTTTCAAAATATTCGGAACACTACACTAATTGACGTTTGACATCAATCATATATTTGTCAAATTTATTTTGTAATTGGTGTAATTGCGTGTTATTTGCCAATTTGTATGAAAAGTTTAAAAAAATAATTCTCATGAACCGTAAGTGTCCGCAACCTAAAACTATGCAAAACGCTTTCTTTTAGTGAGTACTATCTACAAAAAAATATGGGCTTTGAAATCGGTGGTCCATATTGGAAATATTAACCAAAAGTTTCCTCAGTTCAAAGTTATAGAACTAAAAGTTTAATAAAAGGACTCACACATATTTAGAAATAATACCTACACTTATAATTAGGGCCCGGAATAATATGAATAGAAAATATAAATATATATACATATAACATGGACTTAAAATCGTAAAATATGGGAAAAATATGTGTAATAAAAGATAAAGACATTTTACATTAAAACGATTCTCTATTAAGAAAAACCAAAAAAATACAATTTTACTTAGCTTCTGTTTCATTATTATTTGAATTACAGTATATAACTATGTGTTTCCTTAAATTTTCAAAATTAAAACCCTTTCCGTATGGACGAAATAATGCTTTGTACTGGCTGAATGATTTTTAAACATCACAGGATGGATATTTAAATTTGCATAATTCTGCAAGTAAGTATGGCTCATTTATGGTCCTTCTAATGTTCGACACAGCATGCTGTTAATTTTATTTAGGGTATGGAATCCTTTGTTTTATTCCAGCACGTAGATTAATTTTTGCCTCGCTACTTCAGCAACGTGACCTTCTGATTCCAAAACTTACTTTCAATATTTTCGATAATCTTCAAATTATCATTTACAGAAGTGGAAGAATTTTCGATTGCCTTTCTTTATCTGGTGTGATAAAAGTATTAATTGCTTTTTATGTAAAGCAAATCGTTACATAGTGTCATCTTGGAGAAGTTCTTTTGAGATTGAAATATCAGCAGCTTCATTTTCCAACTAAAAATAACAGTTTTGATTTCAAGTGTAATACTGGGCATAGTACTCAATTGCTGTCAGCCTAGTTCCCCAGGGGTTCAGCAATGGCTCTGGCGGTAAAGAAATGTCGGGATACATCTCATTTTGAGATCCCATTTGGTGCTTTCAAAAAAATTTTCTTACTTTTAATGTTTAATACTAATGTGAGACTTTAAGCATTCACCTAATCTTTTTATACCATGAGCCAAGCACTTCACATAAGTTTTGTATCCAAAAATTATTCAATTTTTGGATACAAAACTTGTAGGGCACCTGCAGCTTTTACTATATAAGGAGCAGCATCGCTAAGTAGCAAGAAAACTTGGTCATGTTTAACTAAAACTAATTTTTAGGCACTTCACAGAGCTGCTGATCCATCTAACATATAATAATGAAGATACGGATAAATTTATTTAACGTCTTGTGGAATATGGATTTGTGTATGTATTTATATTTGAAATGTGGAAAAATATGGAAAATAGAAATTGCATCATCTTGATCAAAATATCACAATTTATGTAGAAAATATATTTAAGAACAAAAACCATTTCAAGTAAAAATATGGATTTACGTATTAATCTGGACCCTACTTATAATATTAACACCTTGGGACTGACAACAATTTATTCGGCTATGTTCTTACAAATATACAATCAACAACATGGAACTTGAAGATTTTAAAATTTTCAAGATTCCCTTTATTAATAGAAAAGTAAATATTGATAAGGAACCATTTCAAATTTCAAAGTCAGGTACATGATTAAATGAAACATGACTTTTATTGTGCCTTGAGAATCAGGACTTAGGATATTCTTTTATTACTTACACGTAACTTATAAAAAATAATCTTTAGTGTTTAGAGGTAGCATGTCCCAAGTCCATTATTTAATTAATTAATTACATTTTTATTAATATCTTGTTGTAATTAAAAACTACCAATTAACCTACTTTTAAGCAACAATTAAATTTTTATTTAGAACTTTACACAATTGTGTAGTAAAGTGACATATGTGAGTAATGTTCAAATTGACATCTGATTGTAAAATGTGTGCACTATACAATTAGCTTAATGTGACTTATGATCATTTGCCTCCGGTATACAGATATGTATTCTGCAGTGTCTATTAATTAAATATCTGAAAGATTTAATGGTTTGTTGCAGTTCTCCTGAACATGATAATTTACATCGGAATTGGATTGTAGCTACAGCACAAACAGATTGGACACCAAAACCGTCATCAAAAATTTGCAGCAGACATTTTAAGGATAAAATGTTAATATAAATAAAAGAAGAGACTTACTCTGCTATTACCTGATGCTGTTCCAGTTCTGGCAAATATTCAGTTAATGACATATTAGGTAGTACTATCTTGTTAGTTGCAAGCATTATTTTGTGCATTTTAATAGCAAAAAATGACTGAGACAGGTCTTTTAGACTCTGAACGCGATTGAAGTTTTAAAAATCAATATTAAAACTTGAATCTCGTTCAGAGTTTAAAATACCAAGAACTTTAAATTCAATTTTCTGTAAAAAGCATCTTTATACACCTATTTTGTATTAATTAATGTATTAAAGATAATTAACTTTTAGGAAACAAAAGCTTGTATTCCAACATCTTCCTCCATCAATTTACATGAAGAATCACTTATGGAAATTGATAATAATTTATGCATTCGTGTAAGTAGGTAAACAATATTAAAAAAAATATTATTTTTCCTCGACCCAATACAAAATTGAAGGGTTAAGTGGACAAAGGTGTAAACTAGCAAATAGTTATAAAAAACGAATGATTCGTTTTAAAATAATAAATAATCAAATGAACTTAGGAACTGATGCATATAGTTTCAAAATACAATATTAGTTGCAATACTTAGACAAGATTGATTAAAATTTTTAAAAAAAAAAACAATGAAAATATGGATATAATACACCTTTGTTTCCTACAAACCATATTAAGATTAGTTAAGAAGAACTTACAATGGCTCTATGTGGTAAAAAAATAAAAATAACATTATTTATATGAAATAGTATTATTATTTAAAAATAGGTTTGCCACATGCATGTTCTTACATACTATTTATTAATTACTATTTTTCTTTTCTTCTTAAAAGTTTTTCTATGCGGCCAAAATCTCTGTCACAATCTAAAAATGTGTGAATAAGAACTTCTACACTACCTTTTTTTACCAGTCTTCTGTGTGCAAAAATAAGACCTGTGGCCATCTCTACTAATGATATGGATACCTTTATTATAAAACCATATTTGCCTTAAATAAAATGCTTTTGGTATGGGAATTTTAGGTAGAGGCTGAGTTTGTTGTATGTCAAAACTGATTTATTTTTTCCACTTATACACATGTCTCTTTCTTGTTTTTGCAACGAAAATGCTCTTTTGTAGTTATCAATATGCTCTTCAGTGTGTGTATTAGAATCACATTTGTTACACACATCAGTTTTAAGTTGTTTATATTAAAGACAAAATTTTGTGTTGAATATATTTCTAAAAAGCACCTTCCTACACCTACTTTGTATTAATTAATGTTTTAAAGATAATTACCTTTTTTTTTAGGAAACAAAAGCCTGTAGGTATTCCAACATCTTCCTCCATCAGTTTACATGAAGAATCACATATGGAGATTGAAAATAATTTAAACATTCATGTAAGTAAACAATATTAAATAAAAATAATATTAGTTTTCCTCGACCCAAAACAGAATTGAATGGTTAAGTGGACAAAGGTGTAAACTAGCAAATAGTTCTAAACAACTAATGATTGTTTGAAAATAATAAATAATCAAATGAACTCAGGACTAAAGCATATAGTTTTCAAATACAATATTAGTATCAATACTTAGATAAGATTGATTATTTTATATATATATATATATAAAAAATATAAATATATATATGTTAAAAATAGGTTATTCTATGCAAATTTATTAAAAAAAAAAAACAATGAAAATATGGACATAACACACCTTTGTTTCCTATATAAACCATCTTAAGTTTAGTTAAGAAGAACTTACAATGGCTCTATGTGGTAAAAAAATAAAATAACATTATTTATATGAAATAGTTTTATTATTTAAAAAAAAGGGATGCCACATGCATGTATTTACATACTATTTATTAATTAATGAGAATTTAGAATATTTATTTAAAACCACCGAAATTCCTGCTCAATATACTCAAGTTGTGTTTTTATACCACCAATTTTTAATATACTTACATTGAATACATCTTTTTAACAGAAAGTAATGGATTTTAATACTGTTTGTAGATATTTTGAGTAAGAGAATAATAAGAACTTTCAGATGGAAAACTTCTATGATAACATTGTACTATTTAGGACTAAATTTACAATGAAATACGGATTACGTAGCAGGCTGTTTAATAGATCAAATCAGACTGACAATTCTTTCCCTACCAGCTTATCTTATTATGTTATAACATTTTTAAAACACCACAGTTCCCTCGACCAATAGTAAAGAATTATATAATAAAATGTAAATTATACTTTATAAATAGGATTCTTATTTATAGTAGAACGGACATCCCTTGTATGCTCTGAAATTTCTACCACTATTGGTATGGTCGAACGGTACCGTTTAGGTATCCTAAGGACGGATCATAAGCCCTTACTAACCATTTTCGGAAACCAAAAGAGTATACCTGACATGACGGCTAATCAGCTTCAACGTTACGCGATCTTTTTATATGTTTATAATTTCACATTAAAGTATGGTAGAAGTGACAGCAATGCGGCTGATTTCTTATCACGGTCTGTAAATCAATTACAGAAATAATTGATTTACAGACCGTGATTTCAATTCATAATGAATGCTCAGATCTTTATAAAACATTGTACATATATTGTATGTATTTATAGATAACTGTTTTAAAACCAATAACTGTGGAAGATATAAAAAAAGAAATATCCCGAGATAATCTTTTAATAAAAGTGTTAAGAGTTTATGCTTAAAGCGTGACCTAGAAAAGTGTCAGATTCGTTATTAAAGCCATATTTTCTTTGTCGGTCAGAGTTAGCTCTAGAAAGTGGTTGTATCCTGAGGGGCCACAAAGTTATCATACCAACAATATTCCGCGAGCAGCTATTAAACGAACTACATTCTTCACACTTTGGCGTGGTAAAAACAAAAGAGCAGGCAAGAACCTGGATGTGGTGGCCACATATAGATAGGCATATTGCGGAAAAAATAGGGCCGTGTTCAGTTTGTAATAAGTTTCGATGCGCACCTCCGCGCACACCTTTAGCTTCTAGCCCACCCGGCAAGGAATTTCATAAATTTCTAAAGATTTCAATAGTCGACGCATATTCTAAGTGGGTAGAATGCTACCAACTTACTAGTCCAATATGAGACTATTACTTCGTGGCAAAGCCTTCCATTAATTTCAGTTATAAATTTTCTAGAGCAAGATCTTCTTGTTTCAATACATCGCATAATTTGATTTTGAAAGAAGATAGTTTTTCTCCTTTTATTTGAAGTTCACGAATGCCAGTCTTGACTTAAACCGTTTTAACCAGCCCGTACTTGCTTGAAGGTTCGACGGCCCTCCGAGTTTTTCATTAAATTTATTGCTTTTTTACATAGAATGGGATCAGAGATATGTTCTTCTTGTGATTTTTTTTTCGTGTAAATCACTTGTAAACAGCGTCATCGAGATCGGTGTTCGTGGCGAGCTTCATAATTTTACGATTTGTGGATCCATCAGTAGAATCAAACTTGGATAATATAAAATTTTATATGGCCGTCTTTTGGTTTTTTTTATCTCCACTTTGTACTCGTTAGATAACTTGGTTGCTGATTCGTCTTTTTCTAATCGTTTGTTAATCTCGTATTTATCTCTTATGGAAATAACAACACGTTTACGTTTAGGTATATTAAATTGTGAGCTAATACAGTAAAATTAAAACATAAGCGTTCAGTGCTATCGGTACTGAACGTAGGTTAACATAGGAGGCACTGCGCGGGGAAGCAGAAGGTGGTCACAACCCAAAGATGTACCAAGGTAGTAGTAGTTCGGATAAGCGGTCGTTCGGTTGATCGACTTTCGGATAATCGACGCTCTACTGTATTTAAAAAAATGATATTTTTTTCATTTTTTATACTTACTTTATACACCTGTTTAACGTATTTCAAATTATAAATTTATCAATAAATCTATACCTACAAATAAATAAAACTAGGGAAAAAAACTAGGGAAGTTAATTAAGATTTTGTGAATTTGTTTTTTTATTATTTAGTGTAGTGTACAAATATAAGATTTTAGTTATGCTCATTTTCCGCCATGTCTAATCTAATAACCATATCGCTCGCGCTCTGTTGCACTCGGCGAATCTAGCCACCAATTTAAAATACAAAACCAATACTTAGATGGAATACAAATTATAACACTGGAGATTAAAGATACTACAACCGTTGTAAAAGAGGATTTGAAAAAATATGATTCTATTTTACATTAGGTTACGTTTACCTATAGCTCAGAACACCTTTGTTTATTTCTTTAACATAAAATTATGTTGTCCTTGTGAAGATATTATTCCAAAAGTAGCAATGACAATGATTCTCTGAAAATATTTCTGCTGATAGCACATTTACAAATCTGAAATATATACTTATTTGGCAGTTAACACCTATGCTAGCGTCTGTAACTATGTAACGAATTAGAATTGGCGTGTTTAACTTCAAGAATCGGTTTATCATCAGATAAAACTTAAGTTCATTAGAAATTAAATTCCTTTTTCAAAAAAAGTCGGACTTTTCAATTTTCAAGTAACCTTTGTCCACTTAGCCCTTCAATTTTGCAATGTATTCTACAGTATTAAAATAAATTACCTTCGTTATAAATTATAATCTTGATACATTAATTCAATATCGAGACACTTGATCAATGGATGTTATGAAACTAAAACTGTGGCAGAATTAACATACAAATTAATTGATTTCAGATTGGTCCTGCTGTTGACCTATTGCCGTCGACTAGTGGTCAAAAGCCAGTTGAAATAGTAAGTCTTCCAATTTCCAATCAACCATCAATACTAAGTATTACAATCAGAAAATGTTGCGTCTGTAGTAACAAAGTTATGATTATTAAACGTTTTTTTTTTGGTTTTCGGACAGGACTCCAGAGTACACTCATCGAATGTTGCGACAGAAATGGAAACACTCGGAAAAACTATCATCCGAATAACTGAAAAAATTAAAGACTTTTCGAGAAAAAAGTAGCTAAACTGCAAAATACTATTGCAGAACTTAAAAAAAGTCTTTGATAAGTGAAGAACATGGGGATTTATTGGAATCTGTTGACCCTACCAATAGAAATTTCTTGAAATAATTGTTGAACCCCTCCTCCAGTGGTAGAAAATATTCACCATCTTTACGCAAATTCACTTTTTGCTTGCAATTTATAAGTCCTCGGGCTTACACGTATGTACGACAACAATTTAATACTTGTCTGCCTCTTCCATCCACACTTACCACATGGTACAAAAGTGTAGATGCAAACCCAGGGCTTACAACAGAATCGTTAGAATGCATTAAATTAGTGGCAAAGAACAAAAAACCGTACTGTATTGTGCAGTTAGCATGGATGAGATGGCTATAAGGAGGCACGTCCAATGGGATGGAAAAAAATGTGTAGGTCTGGTGAACTATGTGGTAGCTTTGGATGGTCACAATGTAGCTGAAGCTAGGGAGGTATTGGTGTTTATGGTAACATTTATAAATAATGGATGGAAGATGCCAATCGGTTATTTTTTTATTGATGGTTGTACAGGCGAACAAAAGGCAACATTAATTAAACAATGTATGGGTTTGTTAGTAGATTATTGTGTTAATATAGTCTCCCCAACTTTTGAAGGCTCTCCAACCAACTTTTCGATGGGTAAAAACTTAGGTTGCAATTTCGATGATTTGAAAAATATTACTTCGTATTTTCTTTGTGATAAACAGCACATAGTTATATTTCCGGATCCAGCTCATATGCTGAAACTTGTCACCAATACACTAGGTCAGAAAAATTTATTAACAAATCTGCATGGTAGAATAATTTCATGGCATTTTATATAATTGCTTCATAATCTGCAAGAAAGGGAGGGTCTCCATCTAGCTAACCGTCTTAAAAATCAGAATATTAATTTTTCAAAACAAATAATGAAACTTAAGTTGGCGGCACAAACATTCAGTAATTCCGTGTCAGATGCAATAGAATTTTGTAACAAACAATTGAATTCACAACAAATTTTCGGGTTCCGAGGCTACTGTTGATTTTATAGGGAAAATTAACAACTTATTTGATATTTTCAATAGTCGGATTCTGAATATGTACGGTTTTAAAAAAATATTAATAGCTTAATTTTTTGCCTATATACTAACTTAGCCAAGTTCACCTGGAGTGCTTCTTCAGCTCGATACGATCAAAGGGCGGCTATAACAACAATCCAACAACTTTTCAATTTCAAAGCACCTACAAAACACTAGTGATACACTGGGAAATAAAAGGTATTAAGTCAGGAAACTGTATACATCTAGAGGATATAAAAATTTTAACTCGCACGGAAGTGCGATATGAAAATAAAATTAATATGTACTGCACTCAAGATCTCGAAGACTCGATTAAGGATTGCCCCCCTAATAATAATTTCTTGGTCGATGATGACCACGATTATATTTTAACCGCTCAAAACTGACCACCTGTACTGAAGAAATTATTTCATATATCGGTGGGTTTGTAGTTAGGAAATTAAGAAAAACTATAAAATGTGAAGATTGTCTGCTAGCTCTTATTAGCGACAAATATTTATGTCTTATATTTTAAAAAAATAAAGGTGGCCTTATTTATCCTTCACGCGATGTTATTAAAGTATGTACGTTGGCAGAAAGAATATTTAAGATACATTCACATAAAGAAGTATCATTCTTTGCAGAAAAAAATCTATTACCGAAACTTATTTTAACAACTTTCAAACGATGCCAGGATGTATTTACCACGAATCATTTTGAAACTTTTATTGGAAACCGCAAAGTTTTACTTATTAAGGCAATTTCCATGCACTATTTTGAACTGCGTATACGTCACGCCACAAAAGCATGTGAACCCAAGCAAAAAATTTGGGACCATCATACGAAGCTTTTTTTGTTTAAATGACAATAATACTCGACTCCACCGAGTCAGTAATTCATTCTTGGGGCGATGTATACGCTTTTACAACAAATTCCCAGAAAATATACAACATTTGACATACACAAAGTTCAAAAACTTTACTAAACTAAGTTTGTATAAAAATGTTAATTATAATATTAAGGAATTTACGGATGATAATAACACCTGAGAAGGATGATCGCTACCAAGCTATTTCTAATTTGTTTCATGTTGTAAATTGTAACATAAATGATTGTAAGCTATTGATTTAAAAAAATCCCGCTGGGTTTCTTGCTGGTTCTTCTGAAGACAGAGGTTTTTTTTGCAAACCAGTGGTAAACGAAAAAAAAATGACTCAATAAGTATTATTTATAATACATATTGAATAAAAAAGTTTCTGTTTCTGTTACTTTCTCACCAATGATGAGACAGTTAGATCAGTTTATTTTAGTTACTTTCACAGCGTAATGTTTTATGGAATCTTACTATGGGGTAATGCGACTGACATTGAAGTCATATTTGTTTTGCAAAAGGGAGCCTACTGGCAATTTATAACTTAAATTGTAAAGTCCCTGAGAGAAAAATTAAAAAAAATAAACATTTTAACTTTGGCATCGCAATATATTTATGTAAATATAATGTATGTACATTAAAAAATAAATAGCTTTCATAAGAATAAAGATGTTCATACTTTAAACACTAGGAACAAACATAAGCTTGTAATACCAGATACTAGACTCCACAGAATTTTTTTAATTTATGGGGCAATTTTAAAACGCTTTTACGACAAAATCCCAAAAAATGTACAAAATTTGTCATTAAACAAGTTTAAATGTTTTGTTAAAGAAAAATTGTACAAGAAGGGTTATTATGATACCAAAGAATTTTTCTAAAAACAGGTCTCGCCCCCTGTCTTCCTCAGAGACCAGGGTCAATTCATCAGGCTCTCCAAAACCTGTTACGACACAGGCATCAAACACGACCATGCTAAACCTAACATTCTACTCAGCGCCAACGCGACCCCGTCGGTGGGAATGAAAGAAAGGCTCCCGGCCGGCGTACGACATTCGCGGCAGGACAGCGCTCAAGAGAACAACAACAAGCAAGAAGATTCTATCTCCCTATTAGGTCCCATTAGGCATTAGATTAGTGATAGTTTGGAAGACTGCCGCATTGTTTAAATAGTTTAATAAATTTACTTTAGTTTTTTGCAATTTTTAATTTAACTCAACTCCTAGCAGTTTAAAACAGCAATTAAATAAATAATTAGTCATATAGATATCACAGTAAAAGCACAGAATAAATAATAGTACTACGTACAGGAGTTGCACTCCTTTGATGTCGACTGCTTGCCGACGTTTAATAGCCTACATTATTATTAATCAGATAAATCGCGCACGCAAGCTAAATAAAATTTCATCGCTGGGCGCGAGTGTCCATGTTACTTTGCATCTTTTCCCTTTCCTCTTCCATGGCGGACTTTTCGTGGTTACTAAGGGCTAACAATAAAGACTAAAAAAAATACATTGCCAAATGTTAATTAAGTTACTTAGGTGAAGTACCTATTCTAACTATGATCGACTGACCATATTTTCGTACCTATGTGATTTCTGCGATGCTCAACGCATGCAACTAGCTAGGCCCCAACAAATAATCCTGAAATACGATTCCTAACAGAAATGCGGTCGTATTCTACTCGGTTAAAAATCTTGTTAGAAAACAAAGTTTTAATTTCAATGTTTAGTGTTATTATAACTTAAAATATTTTAACTACAAGACATAATATATAGGTATGTAAGCATGTAGATACTTGGATAGTGAAGTAAATTTCAACTAAGTTTTGTAATAAAGTACGTAGATATTACTTGTGTAGATAAATTATTACTTCTTTTTTACTATAAGTACCTATCTAACAAAAAAATTAAATAAATTCACTTTTCATAACTTCCTTCTATAATCCTTCGGTATTTTTAAAGAATGATATATCTGAAACCTTTTTTTGGGCATTTGGCATCCATCCACGCAACAATTATAAGTAAGAGCGACGTTCTTCCATTACAAATTATCAAATAGGTGAAATAATATGAATAACACTAAACAAAGACTATTTCAACAAGTATTTACAAAAAAACTATTTACGTAAACACCGTTAAAAAACTCAAAACAAACATTCAATCGCGTACAACGCGCTAGCCCCGACTGCGTATGTTACCCTGGGTGCCTAGCGATTGTAGGTAATTATTTCACGAAGGTAACAATAGTGACAGAGGGCTGGTAACAGTAAGTTCAGTATCTTCTTTCTTCAAGATTAAAACAACCTACATAAATACAGTCCACTAAGCTCTCATTCATTATACAATAGTTTCTTTAAGTTTATTAGTCAGATAGATATCACAATTTTTTAGTTTCTTCTTTCTTCACAAAAGTAAATTATAATAAATAATTAGTCAAATACAGTCCACTTAGCTCTCCATTCACTACAATACCTATCAATGATAATCGTAAATGGCAGTGTTCCTTTTCAGGCTTACTTTACGTACTAATTTCTAATTTTATAGCTAGTTTTGGGTTAAATTTTTCCTCACACTTGTAACCCTAAATATAGTGACGTATTTTTTTGTCTCTTTCTGCGACACGCTATGGCGGTGTCTATAGGATTCTCTGTCTACGTAGACAGAGAACCTATAGACAAATTGACGCCTTCTTTCGCATTCGCACACGAAAAAGATAGATTTATGCATACGTCTTGCATAGAAATGAGATAGAGCGGTGTGATTGTTTGTCCCTTTCACCGTGCCGGTTTTTTTGTTTAGCAAACTCTACAGTTTGCTAAACAACTTTGAAAGCGTAGCGATTTAAGGAGTTTACAAGTTGGTTTAAGTGAGAAAAAAGTGTTATGTGAGCCTAAGATTGCTGAATCTTGTTTAGTTCAGTTCTTAGAACAATTAAATTTTTTATCTAAATGTGTTTAAAAGTCATAAAGATTATTGTATAACCTAAAAATTCGTTATCGTCCTTTCTCACTCGAGGCCACGCCGATCATTAGTCTATAGGTTTCTCTGTCTACGTCTGTCTACGTTATAGTCTATTGGTTTCTCTGTCTACGGTCATAGACGTATTTATAAGTTGGTCTTTGTCATTGCTCATTGTCAATGTCAATGGGTTTTGGCGGGAACTTTGCCGTCGACGGTTTGCTGCTCCTGTTTTATTGCTTAACCACTTGTGCACGTATGTATATTGGACCTATTAGTCAGACCTATGGTCAAGCCAAATAGTATAGTAGGTTTGGCCAGACAATTTTTTTTAAATGAAGGTAAATATAACTTAGAGTCATTACCATGTTCTTATCCAAAAATAAATATTATCAACAATTAAAATATTGAATTATTTGTATGAAGGGCACGTGAGCGCTAGAGAAACGACGATTGTTAGACTTTGTTTACAAAGAAAATGTTTAATGAAACGGTATAGTAAAAATAGAATTTAACATTGCACGAAATTTCCGATTAAATTTTATTTTTTATGGGGTTTAAGATCACTTATTCAGAATAAAATCACAAAATGCCAACAGATCCAGGTGGCGCTTCAAGCGCAATCTTGATAAAATGTTTTCAGCAGATATCTCGGAAACTATGCACTTTAATGCATAATTTAATAAAACCATTATTGTAGAAAATAAAATTTTGCATCTTTTGTTGCTAGTAAACTTTTTTGTATAACTTACCGTTTACGATTTATGGCCCATTTAATGAACAGGTGGCGCTTCAAGCGCCATCGGTTTTAGCCGATGGTTTGAAGTGGATTTTGATTCGTAAAAGTGATGGTATTTTGTGAATTAAGTGTCTGAGCGTGTAAACTATTGGAGAAAACAACGAAACAAATGCTTCGATGTCGATATAAAGCTCAAGTTATTTTGATCGCTTAAACGCTTTATGACTATCGTTACTACTTAAGTGACTATCGTCATTGACTATCCGCTGAGTAGAGCTGTCGTTAAAATCTCCTAAAAACTTCACAAGGTGGCGCATCCATAGATTTAGTACTAAATTTATGGATGCATCAGCATATTGTGAAGAAAAAATCAATAAAAATGAAGATCCCGTAAGAAATTATAGGGCTCCGAAGGGCTAGAACCCAGAGCCGTAAAGCCAGTTAAATAAAAAAATCAATGTCAATTTGGCCATTGCTTGTTGCTTGTTTATTTTATTCCGGAAGCAGAGTTTATTATTCATAACATCAAAGCACCTAAAGATAAAATATAAAATCGAAAGGCTGCTGTGCTGCAGTGTTTCCAAAGTATTATAGTATCCATAACAAAGCTAAATCTGCTTATATAATGACTGCCAATAATAAATACAAATGTGTTAATTGTGGGGAACCATGTTCTGCATTGTACAGAACTTACGGACCATCGGTCCTAAAACTTACAAAATGTGTATGTATCACAAAAATGTACATTCTGGCCAACTCAAATATGTTTGTACCATAATCAATAAATTTTATTCATAATATGTATATTCAAGTATGTACTTTAAATTTTACGATGAAACCTAAACGTCTTCAGCGATGATAAAATAATATCATGCAATCCCTTTACAGATATAACACTTATACTTCTTTCGTTTTCATAGGTAGAAATTGGTTTAGGAAAGTTTTTTTTAAGTGGTGTACCTGAATTTAACTATTAGGTGCCCTAGGTTTTTAAAACAAATGATTCCCTAGTTTTGCATTTTATTTTAGTTTATTGGGAGCAATTTGATCGCAGAGCGAGATATTAATTTCTATTTTGATTCTATATTACATTGACTAGTATCATGCATATTTTCCATAGTAGAACTTAATCTTTTTCAAAACCGATGTTTAATAACCGATGCCCTCTGTGCATTGAAGCCTTAGGCTATTGCCTAGTGTACCATATTATAAATTCACCATTGGGTATTATTATTATAAAAGTTTCTCTTTAATGTTATTTAAGTGAAAAATTAGTTAATGGGTTAGTAGTTAAAAGGTTGTGTGTGAGTTGTCAGCAATATACTTCAGAAAAACAAGCTGTACAACATCTTAACCTTATCTGGTTTATCTTAATCTTATATCTTTAATAATCTCAGTAAAATTTGTTCTGCAGCTTTCAATCTACCACTTTACTCATTCACTGTGTGTACTACTTATAGTTCAATGCTATTGTCTTACTCTTGTGCCTGAAAATCGGACAGTAAAAAGTTTAATGAACCCACATCCATTTAGTCAGCAGTACTTGTTTCATTATAAATCTGAACTTATTTCATGAGATGAGACTGAAGTACAATTGTATCAAGGTTAATTTTTACTTTGTTTATCGATAAATATTTAGAAATTTGTGGATGGACTGATTGAAATCAAATGCCTTTGCTCTTTCTCTCTCTTACATGCATTACACCTTTAATCATATGAGGTACCTAATACCTACATAGATGAACTTCTAGGCAGAAAAAAAGGGGATGGCTATAGACATCCCGCATTTGATTTTAATAATGTTTTTAGTCTAAGAAGCTTGTTAGGGTTAAGCTTGAACCTATTACACTGTTTTTAGATGTTGGAAATGCATTTTGAATTAATTACGATTGAAATAAATTGCTTTTATAGAATTGCAAATATGTCAATTTGGTCTAGTATTATGAAGTACATGTACAATACTTGACTGTTAAATTTTGTTTTCAATTTATGAGGTTTCTCAGGGTTAAGCTCAAACCTTTTACACTGCTCTCGGATTTTGAAAATGCCTTTTAAATTAATTACAATAAAAATAAATTTCACTAAAGTTTTTATGGACGGACATAGAAACAGACATGGTATATAATATCATATAATCGAAATACGTCGAAGTGGCAATTACTCCTATCTCAATTTTTGCGAATTTTTTTTTATTTCATAGTTATACTTAAAATTACCTAATTCAGGTCCTCATGAAGACACCAGGTCTTTAGAGTCAAAATTGATCAAGATATTGAGGTGTGGCAATACCTTCTTAATTATTATAAAAAAAATTGCTGGCAATTTATCCTATCTAAGCTGTGGCACGTCCGTTTCATGGTGATCTAGTAGCCGACTGAATGACGGTTAATTTTCGCGCGACTCATCGAGCAGGTTGAAGTTAGTTGTGCATGGTATGAAAATCTATCTAGAATCAATTATATTTAATAGGGGTTGATATTGAACCTTATCTTAAGTCTAACTCACCTAGTTGGACTAGGTGATCTTGAATATGTATAATGATTTAGGTCGTTTCTCGCAAATAAATCGCTATGATGAACTAACTAATGCTTGCCTTCATCCACAATCACTAGCTGTTCGGAGCTCCTATTTAGCTGATGATGACACAATATCAATATACAAAAATAACTATCACACAACTGGCATTGCAGCAACCGTTTAAAGAAATCGTGGTCGCTTTCTAATTAGATACCATGAACCCCGTCAGCAGCTTAAAAAAAACGATATGATTTCCTCTGCTGAATCAGAATTGTGAAGCTGTTTATTCTCATCTTGATAACACTTCACTATGGATAACCATTCATAATGACTTAGCAACTTAGTGGTAATGATTCTGACACAGAAACCGACATTGTTACAGATACAGATATTGAGGATATCAACGAGGGTAGGAAGTGTCGCCACAAGGCCTTGCCAAATACGTGGAAAAGAAACAAAGCCAAATTACGTAGGATGCAAGAAGAGCAGTACTAAGGATATTCAAAACCAGCAAATAGAAATTTTTTACAGGATACTTTAAGATCTGCTCGAATAATGGGAGAACGATGCAAGTCTGATTATTGTGTTAAAAGTAAGTTAAGAAAGTGTTCTAAAATAAGTAAAGACTGTAGAAAACAAATACACAGATTCTTTTGGAAGCAAATGAATTGGGAACGCAAAATCTAGTCTCTAGAGAAATGCTCAAAAACTGCTCAAAAAACAACAAACAATGTTCATTACAGGCGTACAGAAACTGCATTATATTTTTTGCCTATCAATAGTGACGGATCAGATAAAGTACAAGTGCGTAGAACTATATTCCTTAACACGCTTTGGCTGGGAACATTTACTGTACGTTCATGGACAAAAGATAATGATTTTGGTATGATACCACATCAAGAATTAAGAACCTTAGTCCGCAATCCTACATCAAGATCCAATAATACGCAAAAGTTATTGACGTTAAACAACTTTCTAGATAATAAAAAATAAAAGGAAATTGATAAAAAGAAAGCTGCTGACGGGGTATTTATTTTACTGAGCATGGATTTGGAATCTGTAAAGGTTATGTAGTCCCTTTTTAAACGCTAGTGCGTTATACTTTAAAACCAAATTAACAGTCCATAACTTCACAGTGTTCAATTTAATTAGTACACATTGCACTTGCTATTGGTTTGATGAAACATCGGCTGACTTAACTGCAAGTACATTTGTGTAATTTTTAGTCGATTATATCGAAATACATTACGTTCACCAACTCCTACCTATCGTAATTAATTCAGATGGGTGTACGTATCAAAATCGTAATACTATTAAATCGTCAAATGCCCTGCTGTTTCTAAGTAAAAAGTACAATAATATCACTATAACTCAAAAGTTTCTAGAATCAGTACATACGCAAATGGAGTGCAATTCTGTCCATGCGGCAATCGAACGAAAACTCAAAAATCGAGGAAATTCACTTACCAAGTGATTACAGTACAATTACAAAGGAAGCACGCAGGATAAATCCTTATGAAGTTATACAAGTTGACTACAAGTTTGTAAAAAACTACGCTGATACTGAAAATTGGTATTACAAAAGTACAAGACCTGGGCGTAGGGTTGGCGATCCACAAGTAGTAGACATAAGAGCCATAAAATACAACACAATGACAGATGAAGTAAAGCTCAACTTTGATGAAGATTGGACTTCTCTTCCACAGAGACCCAAGATTATAAGTTCCGAAATGTATTCATCGTCAAATGTATTCGAATAGAATTCCAATAAAAGCTACAAAATTCAATCATCTTCAGCAATTAAAGGCAGTACTTCCTAACGATTGTCATGCCTTTTACAACTCTTTGCCTTTCGAATGTGCAGGGTTTTATTATAATTGCACTATTTTATGTCATGATGTGGTAGGTGACTGTTTCTTTAATTACAATTTATCTTTTTAAAAGGTTTATGATTGTTATTTTACTAATTTTGTAGACATTTGGGTATTAGTTCTATAAGCGAATACTTCTACTTGTGTTTTAGTTAGGTAGGTAATCAGAACATTGTAAGTATATTCAACAGCAAGTCATATCTACTGACACGAATATATTTCTTGCAAATTGAGTTGATTTTTTATCGTGATAAGGTCTAGTTAATCGTTGATTTATTATTTGTAGTTCTCAGATTTCAAGTTATCTTTTTGTTATGTGTCTTTACTTTTTTAAAAATTGGTGCCAACTTGTATTTTAGATTATTGTAACAACACTGTAGATTTTTGAACATACAATGTTTGTGATATCGTCCAGTATTTTAAATACTAAGCTTATTCCACCAATGTTTCACTAAAAGTGATTAATAAATAGTGATTATTCAATCAAAATACAGTTTTTTTTTTCGTTGCAATACCTGCTATCTCAAGAAAAGAAAAAAAAAATTTAAAAAAATTGTAACAATTCCTCCTATGTAGTAATATTTCAGAAACCTGTAATATTTCACTATATTTAACAATACAGTCTTATTTCTTATCTTCCTGTAACGAAATTAAAACTTTACAATATTCCAAAAGTATACGTAAAATTAAGTGAAACGTTTTTTTCGTCTCCTGTAAAGTAGTGTTTTTTGAGTTAGGAGTAATTGCCACTTCGTCGTCGATATGTACATACCAGCCAAAAACCCTCATTTTAGGCGTAGCTGCAGTTAGATAAAAGGGTGAAAAAACCTACAACACAGTAGCAGGAGACTATTTACAGGCAGACTAATATGAAATTACAACGCATCTTCTTGTCAGGTATACCTCAAAACCTGAAAACTAAGTTGTACAACCAGTGCGTGTTGCCATTGATGACATATGGAACTGAGACGTGGTCCTTCACTGCTGGCCGCTCGGAGTTTCTCTGCGTGATAAACTTAGAAATGAGGATATCCGCAGTAGAACCAGAGTGACCGACATAGCCCAACAGATTAGTAAGCTGAAGTCGCAATGGGCCGGCCATATAGCTCGAAGAACCGACAACCGTTGTGGAAAAAAGGTTCTCGAGTGGCAGCCTCGTACCGGTAGATGAAGTGTAGGGCGACCCCCCACTAGATGGAGTGACGAACTTGTAAGACATGCAGGAAGTCAATGGATGCAGGTGGCTCAGGACCATGCTTTGTGGCATACATTGGGGGAGGCCTATGTTCAGCAGTGGACTTGTAAAGGGCTGTAATGATGATGATGATGATAATATGAGACAGTATAATAGTGATCAGTATCTCTTAAATTATTAATATTACGTTATATGTATTTCAGTTGACTAAAAGGAGAAAACAAGTTAGAAATTGGGCAGCAACATTTTCCTAATAACAATTAAAATAAAATGCAGTTTCAAACTCACATGCCAAGCATGGCAACTATGGCAAATGTCTCCCATATGGGGCCATATATAGAGGAGGTTTATGTTCAGCTATGTTGTATGTATTTCAATAATATAAAAAAGAGACATGGTTTTAATTTCCAGGTTGCCTGCAAGGGCATAGTCGACAAATACATAGAATATGATCCTGTGATAGTAATGATTGACCTTGTTCTTATGTCCAAAGAAGCTCAGAGGCATATCTTATACAACACTGATTTTAAGGTAACTTAAGGGAAAACAATATTACTAACTTACAACTTGAACTGATGTGAATGTGAGGGAGGCTGAGTCTGAACAGATGCACTCACACAAACACCCGCAGTTTGTGTGAGTGCATCTGTTTGAGTGTCGGTGACTGACTTAAAAATTTGTTTATTAAGGTATGCATCCATAATCTCGCATTGTATGCATCGGAGGTATTGTATCAAACAGATTAGTTTATGGTTTATTCACTTCATAACAATTGGACTGCCGACATGACAACCTTTTTCAATTAGATTTTTCAAAATAATATTTTTAGTTTCATAGCTAGTGCTTGAGCAGAAATTGTGTGTTCAGGATAAATTAAAAAGTGGTGAAGAAGAACTTGTTTGATGGCAAGAGAAGAGGATAATAAAATGAGATATCACATGACATTGATATGTGGTAGAGTCAAGCTGCAGCTATATTTTAGTTGTAGCATGAATGGGTCGGCTCGACCGGGGCAAGACCATTCTCTCACAGAATAAAAAAAAAGTAAAGTTACAGCCTATAAACGTCCCACTGCTGGGCACAGGCCTCCCCTCATTTCTGCGAGAGTTTTAGGGCAAGGAAGTGTCCGCCGCGCTGCCCCAATGCGTGTTGGCGAACTTCACATGTCTTCGAAATATATTTTTTTTACTTATTCCTCAGACATGCAGGATTCCTTACGATGTTTACCTTCACCACAGAGCATGTGGTAAATCAGCACTTAAAATTGCAATTAACTATTTCATTGGTGCTGGCGGGGATCGAACCCGGGTTACTCGCGTTCTGTTATATTTACAGCGAGCGTTAACCATCTGAGCTATCACGGCTCTCACAGAATACCAGCATAAAATAGCAGCGTAATGCTGCCGTGTTTCGTATGGTGAGTGTAGAGAACCAGAGACCCATTTAACTGGGATCAAAGCATTCCATCTTAATCCTCAGGGGTGACAATGCATTTGCATTTTGATTCTTAATTGAAGATAAATGTGGATGTCTATGGTCCACAGCATCCACTTAGAATCAGGTGGACTGTATGCTTGTTTGTCACCCAATGCTTTAAAAAAAATTAAGAAGATAGCACAACATGGAGAATATCCTATGCTACTTCCTGATATGCTAAACATTCATTTTAATTTATTTATTTATTTATTTGTCCATTCATAAATTCATTACAGTCTATAAAAGTCTACTCTGGACACAGTCCTCGCCCATATATTGCCTTATATATTATCACTGAGATGCTGCTGACCATCTGCTGGTTGTTTCATGTCTTTCAGTGCTTGTTCACGTTAACTCGCGGGTACGATGGCGGGTGCGGCCTCGAAATATCAATCACATAGCATTATTAGCAAGTGTTCACGTACAAAACGCAAATGCGGTGGAAGTAGGTGGCGACTGGCGCGTGCCGATCGCGGCAATATCAAACGTGTGAAGTTGTTTGTGTGTGTTCACGTTGAACTAGCGGTTTCAGATAAGATCAACCAGTTTAAACTTTAATACTTTAAACTGAATGACAGTCATCCTGGTATATCAAAAAAATCTTGAAAGATATTTTCTCGAAATACTGTTAACCATACCTTTCTCTTTCTTTATTAATTACCTACATGGAAACATAAACAGAAACTTTTATTCAATATAGATTGTAAACAATACTTATTGAAAGTAACTTTTTTCATTTACCGCTGGTTCACTAAAAACACCTCTGTCCTGGGAAGAACCAGCAAAAAACCCAGCGGGACTATTTTTTTTTTCAAATAATGGCTTACAATCATCATGTATGTTACAATTGACAACACAAAACAAATTAGAAATAGCTTGGTAGTGATCACCACACCAGAAATACTACTTTTTGTCATTTCTCACTTTAGGTAAGAATTTTCGATTAAAAATAAAATATCGTCGCCTTTGTTTGCTTGACCCTATGATAGCATTGCAAACATGTTCTAAATTCCCCAACTGCGCGAAATCTCAAGTTGATTGCGGATTGGTATTATGCGGGGAAAATACGTGGATTTTGAAAATCGATATACCGGGCCGGGCCCTTTTACAAGAAATCTAAATAAGAAATCTTAACTTTTTGGTTAGGTTAGTTATGGATATCGAATGACTCCCTTTTTTAGCTATCTTCCTCGGACCACATTTAACTTTCGGATTTATTTCGGCAACTTTCGTGTATCATTTCTTTATATTTTTTAATTTGAAGCAGAGAATAGCTTTCATATAAAAGCAGATACTGTGGTACTATTTAATAGCAATAAGGGAAGGAATTAAAAACACTCCATGGTGTAAAATGCTTGTTACAAAAATATGAAAAAAAAAAGTGTGAAAAAATAAAAAAGTAACTTAAAAAATAAATCTTATAAAATTGTGTTAGTTTCATTTCTTAAAATAAAATTAAGGGGATTTTTGTGGGGAATCTGTTGATTTTTGTGCCTAAATTGGGGAATATGACTTGGATGACAAGTCACACTCGCACAAACGCCTGGCGGCCAATGCGAACTCGAGCTCGCCTAAACCCTAAACCATCGCACCCACTGTCGTGAACAAGCACTTAGTTTCCTATTTACAACACCCACAGGATCGTATGGAGTAATTGCATGTAGTATGCAGATTTTATTTATTGACTCATTACTGACGTAAAATTCTTCCAGTATCTTCGTATGTCTTATATCACTATACAGTACTCCAAAAGCGCAAGCGTCGCAAGTTTTTGTGGTAGGGAAAAGTTTGCCGCGCTGCTCCGATACATGTTGGGGAACCTCACATTCACTCAAAATATTCTCCCAGTTCTGGAGGTTTTCCCGCCGATGACTACTATTGAGCACAATAAGCAGTATATCTGTAATTGACAATGTCATTCGTACCAGCAAGAATCAAACTGGTTGCTTCATCGCCATCATTAGCCTGAAAAAGTTAACTGTTGGACATGGACCTCTCTTATCATAGGGAGGAATCGCCTAGCTTGGCAGATGGAATGGCTCAGTACCAGATGTCTCACACTTTTAACGCTGCTTCATGATGCTAGTCTGGTCTAGTTACGTTTGGCATAAATGAGATGCACGTATCTTCATCTACCGGTAGTTCTGAGATTTTTTACCTGCCAAGGTTTACATGTGAATCCTATCAATTTCAACTTTCAGACATTTTGGAAATTGTTCATTATACTCGTGATGCTGGAGACGTATGCCGTATGGCGCAGTGATAGTTTATTTTCGATAGCCGTCAACACAATCTGCGATATTAAAAGTAGTTATACAATCAATTCCACTAATATGTAAGTAATTGTTCTATGATTTAGGTTACACATAATATGGTGTAAAAAACTAGCCCTGACAACAGGCTTAGTAAGCCGTACTGTGTATTTAGGTTCATATTAAGATACCACACATACACAAAGTTCAAAGACTTTATTAAACTATGTTTGTATAAAAACGGTTATAATAATATTAAGTAATTTATGGATGATAATAACCCCTGAGAAGGGTGAACGCTACCAAGCTATTTCTAAGTTGTTTTGTGTTGTTAATTGTAACGTACATGATTGTAAGCTATTATTTAAAAAAAATAGTCCCGCTAGGTTTCTTGCTGGTTCTTCCCAGGACAGAGGTATGTTTTGCGAACCAGTGGTAAATGAAAAAGTGACTTTCAATAAGTATTGTTTACAATCTACATTGAATAAAAAAGTTTATGTTTTTGTTTCCACAGATGCCTGAGAAACCTATGACATGACTTTAATTTACCAAATATGTAGTTACACTATCCTAAAATAGAGTAGGATATCCTTATTTGATGGTAATTCTTTAATTTACATCTGGTTTGGTAAAAACCTCAACCTCAAGGAAGATTCAACAAGAAAACTAATAGGGCTTTTCTTTTTTTTTAAAAAAACTTTAATCATGTATTAAAATAGCTTGGTAACAATAGTCTCATTCTTTGTGATTTTATCATCCATATTAAATTCTTTATAATTATAATAGCCCTTTTTATATAATATTTTTTTTAACTTGGTGGAAAATAAATTTTGTTCATATTTTCCGAGATTTTATTGTAAAAGCGTCTACATTTTTTTACGGAATAAGGATGACAAACGAGCACAAAGTCCATCTGATGCTTAGTGGATGCTGTGGCTCATAGACATCTAGACATTTATCCTTGATTAAGAATCGAAATGCAGATGCGGTGTCACCTCTGAGGATTAAGATGGAATACCTTGTTTCCAATAAAAAAGGGTCTCTACACTCACCAAACAGCAGACGAGAATACCAGCGTAAAACAGCAGCCTTAAGCTGCTATTTTACGCTGGTATTCTCCACCGTCAGTTACTGTTCGCAGGTTCTCTCTTGGCCGGATGAAGTTGGACACTAGTCGGTAGTGATGTGCCACTTCATATTTGCTCCTAAGATTGTTTAGGGGAACAGTTTGTGTTATCTGTATCTGTGTCTGTCTGTGTTATATATATGTTATATATATAGAAAATTATTATTATAATGAGAATATATTTTTGTATTTCAATAAAACAATAGTAAATAAAAAAAACAATAATAAAGAGTTACTATAAATAGTTTGAATATATGGTAAATACACATATATATTAGTGTAGAATATAACTTAAAATGTTTTCAATAAAATCTTTAATGCACATCATCATAATCACTGTATTTAAAACAATATGTTGCATAATCGATAATGACTATAATCGATTATTTACCTAATTTTAATCACGCAATATGCGTTTCTTCTATAATTCTAATATTCGCATATTTAGTTTTTATTACCATCCACCTTCCTTCTCTTGTCACCATTTTATTCATAAAAACTACTATATCTGGGCAGTCACTTGCGTCTAACTTCATCTCGGCGAAGATAGAACGTGTGGGCCGTAATTATGTATTAATTTCCTTAAATTTTTGTTGTAGACTGGGTTTTAAATCATAGCCCTCTTTATGGCCCTTTCTTGTAAAAAAAATATAGATTTTGGTTCAGTCGTGTTATAGTAAAATGTTGTAATAATATTTTACCCAATAGTAAAATACCATACGACTTATGCTATGTAAATATCTAGCTGTGCGAGGCTGATGAGACTTAATATTACATTAGTAATAGAATTGAATATAATAACACAAATACTTTTCAACATACAACGGCAAATTAATTAAAATGCGGTGTCTTTGTAGTATATTGTTGTATAGTATATTATCTATGGAAGTGAGGGTAAAAGTCGAAATTGAAAACGGCGGCAGTAACTAGCTTGGATCAGTCACTCTACGAGTTTTTTGTCCATTGTTATCATTATTTTAGTACAAGCAAATGTCTTATTGATTATACACCTTAACATTCATCTTGTATGATTTCAGAAACCTTCCCATAAATTTGTCTGTGCCAGAGTCGTGGCGGAATAATTGCAGAGGTTGGGTTCAAGATAGTAAAGGCGATGACAGTGATTTATTTATCTGGGAAAAGGATTTTTATGTGCAATTTATATCTACGTTTTCCGGTAAGTTTTAAGTATCTACTCCTCACTGACCATGTAGTGGCAGTGTAAGAATATCCACTACCTCATGTCGTTCCGTCGACGTAAGAGACGACAGAGGGAAACAGACGAAGAGATGAGCAGCAGTTTTTTGACGTGACAACGTCAAATAAATCGATGAACGCCGGCTGCACGCACAAAAAAGGATGACTCATTGTAACGTTACGCTCATTGTAACGTTACGATCGGAGCGAGAGCGCTGCACGAGCGAGCGAAATGCACGATCGGCTTGAGCGTAAAAGTAAATTTATCAATTAAATTATAGATTTCATTTCACTCCTTCTTTGTATCCATACAAAATAGTGATAATTCAATAAAAATTATTCAAATTTATTCATAAAAGTAAGCAATAATGTTATCAATGTTGTTATGACGTTGCCACTTGCCACATTAAACTATTGTCCGTAAACCGACTTTACAGGCAACCAATTTTTTTAATAACTAAAAACAAAAAAAAACTGTGGTTTCCTTATAGCGTGCCATGCGTGGCAACTATGGCAAATATCACCTCTGTGAAGGTAATCTGTAGCAGAGGCCTATGTTCACCCGTGGACTTTTGATAGGCTGTAACGGTATCTCGTCTTTAACATTTTGAATAGGCCGCTTCTTAAATCAATTATATGTTACATATACAGCAGTGAACTTGTGAAGTGTTGTAATGATGACGATGATGATAATATATTACATAGCGCTGGGCAAATATCACACAATATACCTTTTTGCTTTTTGAATATGTCTATTTGCTCGTTAACACCAGGTTGAACAAAACATCTTTTTTTTTGGCACGATTTTGACGCGAAAGAATTGATACTTTCGTAAATTGTATATTGTGTTCAAAAGAAATATGCGCATGCTTGATGAATTTTAAATTCTTAATTGAATTGATTTTTAGAATGCTTTATATTAATCGAGAGAAAAAATATATTTAATCGCCGGGAGAAAACTGACGTTAGCGGTCTCGTTTTTGCGCTAAGCGTTTAGATAATATTGAAGACACATTATTGAGTTAGATTCTTAATTGACTACATTTTTATTTAAGTCATTTATTTCCTGACTAGCTGTTCCCCGCGACTTCGTACACGTGAAATTGATTACGGTTGAATTTCATGGGTTTGACCTTTTTTGCGCAAGACCCCAATTCTTTTTCGAAAATAAAAGTAGCCTAAGTTACTCCTATAACATCAGCTGTTTTTCTGCCAGTGAAACTCCTGACAAAATTGGTTCAGCCATTTCGGAGATTAGCCGGAACAAACAGAAAAACAGATACAAACTTTTTAAAATTGTTTTTTGTATTAAAAATATTTCATACAGCTGTGCCACGCTGTTTAGCCTGCGTATATTACGCTTCTGCGCCGTGCGACATGATGTTAAACCCTCGCTTATTTAGTTCAATCATTTTAGAGTAGATGATGTTGTGACCAGGATTAAGAAAGGAATGCTTCATTGGTTTGGTCATGTGGAAATAATGAATGAGGAAAGAGTGACAAAGAAAATTTATGTTGCAGAAGTGAATAGCAGAGTCGGAAAGGGACATCCTAGGCGAAAATTTTAACATTATAAAAAATATGGAAAATTACTAAAAAACATTATAAAAAATATGGAAAATTACTAAAAAAATCTGTCACTACATCAAAGAAAATAGAATACAATAATAAAATTATAAGATCAAATAATAAAATCAAAACAATGTGGCATATAATAAAGGAAAGAACAAATAAAAATATTATAAAAGAAAAAGATAACCTTAAACTAAAAATAAACAGTACTTTAACTTCAGACCCGATTTTAATTGCAAATACTTTTAATAGATTCTATGCTTCGTTAGGCAAAAATTGTAACCCGCCAGCACGTGGTCGAACTGCACAAAAAGTGTCAAATAACTCTATGTATCTCAGCCCAGTGACCCCAAGGGAAGTATAGAAAATAATACAAAATTTAAAAAATAAAATGAGCTTCGGGATAGACGAATTACCACCAGCTTTAATAAAATATTGCGCAGATGCGTTAGCTCTACCACTTTGTGAACTAATCAACCAATCTCTCACAGAAGGCATTTTCCCAGACATGTTAAAAAAAGGCATTAATAATACCCATCCATAAGAAAAATTCAAAAACCGATATCGATAATTATCGCCCCATAGCTTTACTCCCTACAATCTCAAAAGTTTTTGAAAAAGCAATGTTCGAACGTGTGTATAATTTTTTGCGAAAAATATAAAATCTTTAGTGAATTTCGGAACGGTTTCCGTAAAAATCGATCTACCGTACTAGCAGTATATAAATATATTCAAGATATTCTAAAGATATTAAACAATAAAGAATATGCAATAGGAATACTCTTAGATATGACCAAAGCATATGATAGGGTACAATATAATATATTACTTAATAAATTAAATTGTATAGGTGTTCGTGGGATTAGTTTAGAATGGTTCAAATCATACTTACAAGATAGAGAACAATATGTAGAAATAGAATACTTTGATAATAATAAAATATTAAAAGTGAGATCAAATAAAATAATTGTAAATGCTTCAATACCCCAAGGTAGTGTATTGGGATGTTTATTATTTTTAATATATATTAACAATCTCAGTGAAACTATGGTTAACCCATGTGTTATGTTTGCGGACGATATCTCTATCTTAGTACCTTGTCGTGACGTAAATAACGTAAATGATATATTATATAAAATATTTGAAAATACTGACCAATGGATGAAAGAGCATAACCTGGAAATAAACTACAAAAAAAACAAAAATTTTGCCTTTTTTACCCCTATCAAAAAGCGCCGATAAAAATTAATTTTTCTTACAAAAATACAAAAATCGAGACTGTAAATGAGCACACTCTACTCGGCATAGTTTTGGATAGTCACATCAACTGGAAATCTCACGTTCAGAAAATTCGTAACAAATTGTCTAGTTTTGTATATGCCCTAAGTGAAATAAAAAAGACAACTGACCTCCAGACCGCGTTAATTACTTACAATGCCTATGCACAGGCGTGGCTAAGGTACGGTATTATCCTGTGGGGTAACAGTACAGATGCAACCACCATCTTCATCTTACAGAAAAAACTAATTCGCATTATGTGTAACATAGAAAGAACTGCAAGTTGCTGTCCTCATTTTAAAAAACTTAAACTTCTTACCCTAATTTGTATTTATATATTGGAATTATGCAAATTTGTGCGAAAATACCCTAATTTCTACGTAAAAAGAGAAACTAAAATTACGGCTTATAGTTTAAGACACGGAAATAGATTATTGCTACCAACTTCTAAAATGAAGCTCTTTTCCTCAGGCCCTTACATAATGTCAATAACTGTCTATAATAAACTACCAAACTCATTAAAAAACGAAACAAATGATCATATTTTTATAAGACAATTAAAAGTGTTTCTAATCAATAAATGTTATTATACTTTATATGAATACCTGAATGACAAATGTAATAATGATAATGAAAACTATAAATAAATGAATGAATAACACGAATAATGATAGTATAATAATAAGGAATAATTTAAATATAATGAATAATATAATTATAATGAATAATAAAACATTTTTGCGTCCTCCTCTGTTCTAATTTGCTATACCCGACAGGGTCCATGTTGTGAAAATTGAATATTATTAATTTCTACATTATGGAATGCAAATAAATATATTGTATTGTATTGTATTGTAAAATTTATCGACCAAATTGGCGATTTATTGAAAACGGGCCAAATTAGGAGTACCCTTAACCGACGAGCATGTATGCGTAGGTGTATGGATGTGAAGGAGGCGAGAGAGGTGTGTCAGGATCGTGCCAAATGGAAGTCTGTAGTCTCTGCCTACCCCTCTGGGTGACAGGCGTGAGAGTTTATAGTATAATGGAGTACTTTTATCTATCGGCATATGTACGTTATACAAAAAACTTAAATTTTATCCATTCTCCTCTCGGACGAGCTTCAACCCCCCGCGCCCCACAACGCGGTTTTTCCAGTTTTAAAGAGAATTGTACATGGTACATGAAAAGTGTGGAGGTACGAAACGATCCTTGATGAATTTTCTATCAACCTTTTATACATACGAAAGCGATATCATTTACAATTTTTGCGCATTCTGCCACAAAATATAAACATTTTTTTATCTTTAATTAACGTGGCTTAGTTTGTACCGGCGTTACTATTGCATATTTTAAAATTAAAAAGTAGTTATTGTGACATAAATGTAAGAGTTAGATATATGATATCTCAGACTTTTTGTAGATATTGATGTCCTCTATAAAACTGTAGTACATCACTTTGCTTTATTGTCAATAGTTTCCACAGCATACGTGATATAAGGATTTTTTTGGTATTTTTTCACACCGAGGGTTACATTAACGAAGTTTTCATACGGATCCCTACCAATTTTTTTTATCGCATTGCATCACCTGATGGTAAGTGCCCGCCGTGGCCCATAGATATCTACATTTTACTCGATCAAGAATCAAAATGCAGATGCGTTGTCACCCATGAGGACTTAAGTGGAATGCTTCATTATTAGAAAAAAGGGTCTCCGTTTCTCTGCACTCGTCATACGAAACACAGCAGCATTAAGTTACTATTTTACGCTGGTGTTCAACGTCTGGTAATGTGATCATCAGTCCACCTGCCAAGCGCGTTAAATAAAGTAAATCCTCTCTTCAACAATTATACTATAGACTGATGAACATGAATGTAAAAAAAAGATGGTAGAGCCATGCTGCAGTTATATTATGCCTCATAAGTTTTTTGTGATTACGAAACAGAATGTCGTTTAAGGAGAAAATAAAAAATACTTTTTATGTGAATATGTATTGTTAAACTAGTTTTTACCCGCGGCTTCGCTCGCGTGGGCTTTTCTTGAGGAACATCATTAATACTGCTCCATAACAAAATCAACAAAATTGGCTCACTTGTAGAGTCGCCTCGATGTCACGGTTGTTAGTCAAGTGATATCTTTTGAATTATTAGAGATTATTAGACGTAGATTATTTAAAGATTTGCATTAATATCATACGTCTAGCAACCCCTGTCACTTTTTATATCGGTCATGACTTCCGAGGAATCTTAATACCAAAGGAAGTTAGTGAAATTATTGCTATGCCGATATACACCCAATAAGTATAGTTACTAAAAGTTTTTCTTTTAATCACAGTTTTGTATACACAGTGTCCAGTATAACAGTTTAGTTAGTTATTCCGCTAAACGTGGCAATTACGGAAAATCATCCCGATAATAGCTGGATATTTTAAGTTTTATTAGTAGTATTAGTAAGTAGCATTATATTTTTAATCTTATCAGTTATTACTAGTTTACTTAGCAGTAAATAGATGTCGCAAATTGTAGATTAAAAGTTTCAAAGCAAAAACTCTCAAGTTAGGTAAATGTGGCCAGATCGTAAAATTGATCATATTATCATGAAGTGCTGGACCACTTCAAATATCGCAATCATTTCATGATAGTCTCTTAATACTGACCATCTCTCCATAGTATAATACAAAGTTTTTGTGTACATTTTTTTGTGTGTATTTACAAGTTGCGAATGCACGGTGCTGTTACGGATATCCAGAAATCACCTGTGCCGGGATGAATCGATAGAATCATATAAATGTCAATGTTTGTCAAATTTATCCTCAATCTACAATTGAATCTACGAAGTCAATTCCAGTTTTGCCATAATATCGTACGAACGCACCAATAGTAATATCAGCGACAGTAGATTGATATGCGGCTGGGGTGATCCTTGGGCTAGGTACTTCAAAGCCGCGGTCATTTATATATATTATTTAAATGTTCGCGATGAGGCATAGAGTTATGCGGATTCTGTTAAAAATTCTGGCTCAGTTAAAAATGCGCTATCGGCGCCGCTAGCGGTGAATAGTGAAACTATTTAACGATATCATTGGAATATTATGAAAAAGCAATGTTGGGTTTAGTTGTTAATTTCTTCAAACAATGTTTATTCATCGATTTGATCAAGCCTTATCACGATATGGTCAACAGACAGTGTTAAATTTCACAAAATGCCACAATTTCATGTAATGATCGAATATTCATGACAAAATCAATTCTACGATCTGGCCACGACGTTTCATTATTATATATGTATTAGTAATTAAACTAAAAACAATTTAAATTTTCATAGATTTCACTGTTATCTATTTAAATTATTACTGTTAAAATGAAAGAATGAAAAACTTAAAACAAATCTTAGAAGTTTCAAATCATTTAATAAATTTCGCAGTTTTAAGAAAAAAGATATAAATTATACGCAGTGGTGATATATATATATATATTATATATATATATATATATATCACCACTGCGTTGGAAGACGTTTTCAAGCTACTGGACTGGAAAGGATACGGTATTAACATCAATGGCGAGTACATCACTCACCTTCGATTTGCCGACGATATAGTCCTTGTGGCAGAATCGCTGGAGAATCTTAGCACTTTGCTCAATGACCTTAATGGTGTCTCCCAACGAATAGGTCTTAAGATGAACATGGACAAAACAAAGATCATGTTTAATGTCCATGTCACACCTATGCCGGTAGTTGTTGGGAGCACTATGCTCGAAGTTGTTGACGAGTACGTTTACCTGGGACAAATAGTCCGACTAGGTAAGTCCAACTTCGACCGAGAGGTCAATCGACGGATTCAACCCGGCTGGGCAGCGTTCGGGAAATTACGACACATCTTGTCAGGTATGCTTCAATCTCTGAAAACTAAAGTGTACAACCAGTGTGTGTTGCCAGTGATGATTTACGGATCTGAGACGTGGTCCTTCACTGCTGGCCGTATGAGGATGCTCAAAGTCGCTCAGCGAGCTATGGAGAGGGCTATGCTCGGAGTTTCTCTGCGTGATAGACTCGGAAATGAAGATATCCGCAGTAGAACCAGAGTGACCGACATAGCCCAACCGATTAGTAAGCTGAAGTGGCAATGGGCCGGCCATATAGCTCGAAGAACCGATAACCGATGGGGAAGAAAGGTTCTCGAGTGGCAGCCTCGTACTGGTAGGCGTAGTGTAGGGCGACCCCCCACTAGATGGAGTAAGACATGCAGGAAGTCGATGGATGCAGGTGGCACAGGACCGTGCTTTGTGGCATAACTTGGGGGAGGCCTATGTTCAGCAGTGGACTTGTGAAGGGCTGTAACGATGATATATATATATATATATATATATATATATATATATATATATATATATATATATATATATATAGTCCTCAGGTCCAACGGTGATGATGGCCGTTGAACTTCCAATAGCGCTATATGTGCCATAGTCAAGTTCAGCGCACCTTCTAGGAAGTTAAAATTTCCTAAACACTAAGCAGCCCCAGCAGAAGAGATAGGAATTAAGCAGAACAGTTACAATGTTTACTATTGTTAAAATAAATAATAACTCATCCCAGCGGGATCAACTGCACTTCTGCACATACGATGCGAACTTCAAGCAGTCTTAGGTAGAAATGAACAAGGAACAGCCCTAATGGGGACTCATGCTCCTCTTCGAATTCTCCGAGTACTTCCGATTTAAAGATTGGTGAACAACGGTTTACCGGTGCGCGGATTAAATTAACTATTTTAAGGTTTCGTAGGATAATATTTTAAATTAATAATATGTAATAATTGATTTGTTTTTATTTCAAAATTAGAATATATTATTTAAGATTATAATTAGTTCTAAGGGTGTATTCCGATGCACCGTTACACACAGGCCAATATGATCCTAAGCATCTTAAACATGTATATGAAAACTAGCCAAGTCAGACTTTAGGCTACAATATATTATCCTAAGTTATAAGAAGAAATGATATTTTATGTCTTTAAAGCTTAAAATATGAATGAGATTTTTAGGATTGCAATTTTAATGTGTTGCTATATAATATAAAAGTGCACATCATATTATGTTTTATTTATCACATATACTTGTAACTGGTCCACTGGAAGAAATATCACTATGAAATAAGCAGCGCCTTTGTACAAACTCTTCATCATTCTGTCCTCTTCATTGTTTGTGTGTACGTAAATTAAATAAGTAATTAAAATGGATTAAGTGTACCATAGAAAAGCAAGTTCACTCATGCTTGTGCAAACACTGGGTAGTCTCTTTTGAGAATGGCAACCTTGGCAGAAATTCGCCAAGAAGACGTAACTACCGTTCTTATGGCTCGGCCACACTATGCTCCTCGCGTTGCGCATCGCTCTGATGCTCGTGCTGCCACCTTGTTGCCCTGTTATATTATAACAGTGTGTGTCCACACTGTTATACTCGAGCAAATAATCGCGACGCTCCGCATTAGGTCGCTCGCGTTTGCAACGCAATGGATGTTGAAACTGTTGCAGCGTGCGAACTATGCATATTTATTATAGTTAATTATATCAGTGTCATCATCAAATAAATATACGTCATCTTCGAGATAGTTTTTTCTCTGTATATTATTTACTCATGTGATAATATGACCGAATGATGGTAATAGGTAAACTATGATTTTTAAACGACACGTGACGTGTTTCCGTAACGAGCACTGGATTTGGACTGCATGCGTGGAGCGTGTGGCCTGACTCGCACACATATTGCCAGTCTTTTGACTCGCACCCAAAAACCGACAAAGTAGGGAGCGATGGGCATGACGAGGAGCGTGATATGCGACATAAGAAGAATTGCGGCCACACTACATCTCTTCCTCCTAAACCAAAGTCTATACAGTCGTTGATGAGAATTATAATACACCATTACAAATTAATAAAAAAATTAACAGTATTAAATTTATATAAAATAAAAATTAATAAAAAAACGACACTCTAGGGAGTAACACGAAAATAAACAAAGGCAAAGTTTATGTTTCTCGACGAACATTTCTTGCACATTTCTCTCTTATGGAACACATAGGCAGGTTCTCTGCGGTTTTGAGTTACTAGGATGACTTAACGTTTATCCCTTTACCTCGTAAATTCATTGTAAATATTTCTCTAATCTAAACTACTTCATTCACTCCCACACGTTTATGTACACCCATTACGTAGGGAGAGTTTTGCCATTTTTCATTTTATTAATATACAGGGGATTACAAGAAGCCATATTATAGTAAATTTCCATCACAAGCACTTTCGTTTTCGAAGCTGGCAGAGTTCCAGAACGTTGTCTATTGAAATATATATTTAGCATAAATAATTCTTTCCATATATTACTACTATATTGTGGACAGTTATAATACCTCGCTTATATCTTTGTATAGATACACTGAATTTTAAGAGATTGTGATATAAGTAAAAAAAAGTACATTTTTACAGATAAAAATAACAACTTGTACTTGTCTCACAGAATCATAATGCAGATGCGTTGCCATCCCATGAGGACAAAGATTAAAACAAAAAATTCCACCAGTGCCGGTACCGTACCAGTCAGAAGGGTCTCCGGTTCTCGTTATTAACATGTTACTATATAAAAGCATAACATACATTAAACATTGTATACGTGGTTGAACCACGCGGCAGCTATATTAAGGTGGATGTGGTGGCGGTGCAGATGCTTCGGTTAGATTGGGGAAGGACCACGCTTTCACGGAATGCAGGCGCGCTTTATGGTGCTGTGTTTCGTATGACGAGGTTAGAGAACCTTAGACTCTTTTAACTGGAAACAAGGCGTACCATCTTAGTCTTTAAGGGTGAGATAGAATCTGCAATTCATTCTTAATCAAGACTGTCATACCTTATCTGTCACCTTTATTCTATAAAACATCATGGTCCTTTCCCAGTCAAGCTAAACTATTCGTGATATAGCCATAATAATGTGGTTGAAGCTTGGCTCTTCCACATTTAAGAAGTAATAATACGAGAAATTACTAGAATTATAAAAGTAAAATAACTTCTGAAAGTTATCATTACGCTATAAAAGACCGTCTATGCAGGATATTATAGTGTCAAGTGTGTATACAAAAATACCGTTTGTTGCAGATTACTGTGATATTTTAAAGTATTACGTTGCACAAACTCAGAGGCGATGAGTCTGATTTATACTCACCGTGAAGTGGCGTACAACATTAACAAATTTATAATTACAATTTTATGAATAAAATATGTTATTCGATACACTCTTATTTATAGCAAGGTTATAAATAATTATGTGATGATTGCCATGTAACTAAGCGCTCGCTGTAAATTTATCTGTACGTGAGCAACCCCAGTTTCAATCCCCAGTGGCACCAAACAAATTGTTAATTGAAAAATTTGAAGTGCTCATTTACCACGTGCTTGAGAGTGAAGGAAAACATCGTGAGGAAACCTGTATGTCTGAGAAATAAGGAAAAAAAAAATCAAAGACATGTGAAGTTTGCCAACATGGCCACGGACACCGCGTTGCCCTAAAAACCCCCTAAGAAATGTGAGGTAGCCTGTCAGCGGGACATCTATAAACTGCATCTTTAATCTTTTTTATCTGATGATTGAACAATCAGCCGTATTCGTAACACTCATTCACAATTTTAAATAAAATTGATATAAAAAATAAAGAATATAGGATCAAAACGTTTTAAATTAAGAAATTCGCAAGTGCTATTAATCAGACTGAAACTCATCAATACCTTAACTGAAATCCTTTGTAATTTTACTAAAACTGTTTAGTGCTCCATCAACTTTCCACTCCATAAACGTCCCTAGGGGTGCATCGATTGCCAGCACAGATTTGACAGAATATACATTTTATAATTAAAAAAATTAGATCCAGTCTTTTGAGAAGGTTTCTGACTCCAAAATTGGAATACGTTACTTATATTATGAAGTCGAGTACTGCATTTTTATGTTGATTTTAACATTGTGGTGTTTTTTATTACGAAAATAGTTGATTTTTGAGATATACACTTTTTCAACAGTCATTTCGTTACATTTTACTATTGCGATACCATCATTGAAAAATCTCAAATTTGTGAAGGATATGAATTAAGAATTTTAATGAGGACTTGACCACCGGTGGTTTGCGTCTCCCGCATTATTGTTTTAATAATAACTTGAAGGTGACTTTAATACGTAAACGTGGTTTAGTGTATTGACATTCAAACTTGTAATGTGAATAAATGCTTTATTTCACCAATTACTTTAACAAAATAAATGTAACATACAGTAATATAAACCATAAGTTATTGTTTCTGCTTAAGGACCTCGAGTTATTATGGTCATTGACAGTCTCCTGTTTCAAACTGTCGTCAAAATCAAAAAAATGCTACAGTGTTTCGCATGGTGAGTGTAGGAAACCGGAGACCCTTTTTACTGGAAACGAGGCATACCGTCTTAACCCTCAGGGATGGTAACTAATCAGCATTTTGGTTCTTAACCCTTAATTTGGTAATGTGTACTGTAAGATACAAATCATTTAAAAAAATCTTCAGCAATATATAAACATTTTATTTGAAATCGATCGATTTTATCTTAAAGATGGATTAAGTAACAACACTAAAAAAAATATAAACTGCATTTTCGACTCATTCCCATCCCTAGTTATGTCATTCTGCGAAGATGTCGCGTCATGGGAGCAAGCCATCTGTAAGTAATATCGATTTTATCTGTATTTTTATAGTTTTTGACACAAAATATTCATTGCAATGTTTTTGTATTGAACTAAACTAATAATTTCGATAAAAATCTTGTCTTGAAATGTGTTTTCTAGACCCTAGTATGCATTCTAACCTAATTGTATCCACACAGATACATTGCCAAAAACCCGGCTAAGTCGTGTAACATAATAATGTATCTGAGGGGATACACCGTCAAAACTTAGTAAAACAACGCTTGACGTTTGAAGTTATATTTTATACTAATACTAATACATAATACTATATTTTATGGCTGTGGGAGTAACCCCCGCCCCGCCAAATCTAAGATTAATATCTGATTTATGAATTTGTCTGATTTTTTTTGTAGTATTTTCGTGTTATGGTGTCTTTTATTTTATTTTTGCTTGGGTTTGGTTTTTGGTTGCATATGTTTTTTTATTTTATTGTCCATAGATACTTCAACGGGCTAGGTGTAACCGCATTTTTGCACTATTACCTGAAAGAAATGCACAGTCTGATGGTAGTGAGCTGTCAGACGTTGAAGAAGAGGAGTTCTTCCAACCTCCAGATGAAGACTGTTTTAGTTCTTCTCCGCCGTCCGTGGATTCGTCACTCGAACGAATGAATATACTTGACAGCGATGACGAAAATCCCTCTTCTGTAACACCAGCTGCACTTTCTGTGACTCACGATCGATGCAATTCAACTTCGATCCTTGATGTAGCGCTTTCTCCTGTATTGAATGCTGTATTTCCTTCCAATGACAAAATTGATTACAATTCTTTACCTTCTATAAGTTCGATTCCATTATTGCCGTCACCAGCTTTACCTGTGCCAGTTACTCCATCTACATCACGTGGTCAAATATGCACGAGGTCTAGAAAGCGCGGACGAGACATGCATCCCCGACTACTAGTAAAAAGAACAAAACAACAACAATTAAATTTCCACTGGAAAAAAACACGCTTTTCCCACAGTGCTTCCATAGAACCAGTTTTATTTACAGATCCACCTCCTGAAGACATTTCTCCACGAAGGTACTTTGGACTGTTTTTCTCCGATGAAATCATTACTGAAATTGTACATCAAAGTAATGTGTATTCTGTAGAAAAAACAGGTCGCTCTGCTAACATAACGAAGCCAGACATTGAAAATTTTGTGGCTATTCACATTCTTATGGGGGTTGTAAGAATGCCGTGTTATTTAGATTACTGGAGTTCGCGATTGAGGTATCCGCCAATTGCAGACATTATGCCTTTGAAGAAATATCAGCTAATCCGGCGATTTATTCACTTCGCTGATAATAATGAACCGAGTACGGATAGATACCAAAAGGTTCGACCTGTAATTGAAAGTGTAAGACAAAACTGCTTACGTGTTGCTGAAGAAGAGGACAGATTTAGCATTGACGAGATGACTCTTCCTTACAAAGGTAAAAAAGGCTGGCAACAGGCGTCAATATAATGCAAAAAAACCAAAGAAGTGGGGCTTCAAAGCTTTTGTACGAAGTGGAGTGTCTGGATATGTTTACGACTTCCTTTTATACGGGGGTGACGATACCTTCCGCGGTATACAATTCAGCTCAGAGGAACATTCGTTAGGGTTTGGAGGTAAAGTAGTAGTGGCTCTCTGTCAATCGATTAAAAAAAGGCCATGCTTTGTATATTTCGATAACTACTACACGTCTCTCGAGCTAGTAGTGTACTTGAGAAATGAGCTGGGAATATTCAGCCTTGGTACTGTAAAGGCTAACCGCTTGCGAGGATGTCAAGAGAAATTGGATACAGATAAAGTGCTAAAAAGAAAAGGTCGGGGATCATTTTCGCAGATAGTTTGTAATCGCAATAAAGTTTCAGTCGTAAAGTGGTTAGATAATAAGCCAGTTACCTTGGTCTGTTCATTTGCTGACGCATATCCAGTTAGCAAAGTAAATAGATATTCTAAAGAACTGAAAACGCGGACGAATGTAGATTGTCCGCAGGTTGTAAAATTTTATAACATGCATATGGGAGGTGTTGACTTGGCAGACATGTTGATAGCCCTTTATAGAACCCAAATGAAAAGTCGCAGGTGGTATATGGGCATTTTTGCTCATATGCTAGATATCAGCGTAAATAACGGATGGATTCTATATCGAAGATATTGTGTCCAGAAAAATCTCAAGAAAACCATGTCACTTAAAGAATTTCGATGCCAAATTTTTTTATCATTGGCATCCAAACCGATAGAGCACCATGATGTTCCGTATTGTAACCAAAAAATAAAAAAACCTGTAGTCCCTCGACCATTCGATGACACAAGGTATGATGGAGCAGATCACCTGCCAATTTTCGAGGAGAAAGGTCGTTGTCGCCTCTGTAAAACGGGTCAAACTAGCATTTGTTGCTCAAAATGTAGAACAAGGTTATGTCTGACTAAAGCCAGAAACTGTTTTTTCGATTTCCATATTAAAAATTAAACATTTTTCTCGATTTGTTTTATTTTTCTTTCAGAACCTAATTTTGGCAATGTATCTCTACAGATACACTGTCAGTTGCATATCATTATGTCCGTATTTGGCGATGTATCCTGCTAGATACGGTGGATTTTCAGAAAACTACAAGATTCATTTTTTTTTAAATATTTTTTTTAGGATGCTAAATAAGTTACTTAATTGATATTTGTCGAAATTTCTATAAAAATTAAAAATAAATTGCCTTGCCAAATTAAGGGTTAATAGAGGATAGATGTCTATGGGCCACAACACCCACTTACTATCTAGTGGACTGTGTGCTCATTTATCACCCTTGTTCTATAAAAAAACCCACCGGATGCGGGCAGCACCGTCAAAGATACGCGACGTCCGGTGCTGCGGCCGTGAGTCCGCTAGCTGAGTATGACGATGAAGGCAATCCCTACAGCGGTGGGGATCCAAGTCCAGCTGTGGACTGTATACAGCTCACCTGACAGTGTCGCCGCTATAGTTTCCATATTACTTTTTTTTTTCATTTTATCTAATATCGCGGTAAATTCATCTCATCCCTTTGTGTCAATTATCACAAAACGAATTAGTTTGAATATCAAAATACGGACAATGTAAGTTTATTTTATCACAGACACGCACATAAAATTGTCGACTCGATCTAATCTAAGTGAATCCTCATGAGAACAAAAAAATTATAAAATACATAAAATTATACGTGGTAGAGCCACGCTGCATCCATATTATGGTTGTAGCACGAATGGGTCGGCTTCACTAGGCAAAGACCATGCTCTTACAGAATACAAGCGTAAAATAGCAGTTTAATACTGTTGGGTTTAGTACCCAACAGTCAGAGACCCATGTTTAGTGTAAACGAGGTACTCAATTTTAGTCCTCAAGATTGATAACGCGTGTGTATTTTGATTTGTAATTAAGGATAAATGTAGATTGTCTATGGGCCCCAGCATCCACTTCCCATAAGGTGGACTGTGTGCTCGTTTTATATCCCTTTTCTATGAAGAAAAAGAAACTCTGCGAGTAACCCGTACTATCTATAGCTTGTTAGAAAACCTTGAGTTTCCTCATACGGTCTGCGATGAAGTTTTACGTCTCAGATTAATATGTGTTCATTTAATAAAAACTATGAGCAAACATTTTGTGTTCATACCGAGAAGCGCATTGTAGGGTGGTTCTGAACTAGATAGAGTGACGACTTGGTAAGACATGCAGGGCGTTGATAAAATAGGTGGTGAAAAGCTGAGCTGGGCTGATGATGACGAATTATTTTATATTAATGCACTCAATATCAATAACAATTCACACTTATATCATGTATGTATACCAGCGCACTACCTTTGCATCACAGTGTCCAACTGTAAGCTGAAAAAAATAATTATTATTTGTGCAAGGGTTAAGTGTTTATCATAAGTTATACAGTACGCGAGCAACACGGGTTCTATCCCCAATGAATATGTTCTGGTTTAATAAGAGTTTGGTGGTGAAGGAAAAAGTCGTAAAGAGGACTTCATGTCTGAGGAACGAATGCTTTATTCCTCACTGAAAACATGTTAATTCCGCCAACATGCATTAGTAAAGTGCTCAGCGGATTCCGATGAATTCTACTACAAACTTGGATGGAATATGTCCATGACACATGTTAATTTTGCTTATATTTACGCAAAATCTATATATTGATTAAAACTACTTTTACGGATTAAAACCAAAGGTACTCCGGGTTAACACTGACATCAGGACTCAGGACAGTGCTGTGAAACACACGAAAGGTCGGGTATCAAAATTAAATAAATTAAACGCGAAAAAATCCGTGAAATAGTTTTATTCAACATGATAATTTTTATAGAAATGAAAGCTATCTCGAGAAAATGAACCTAAAAAAAAGTATGTTTTTTGAAATTATCAGTAAGTAAATATTTAATGTCGACGACTACATAATACATTTGTCGCAGCTACTATTTCTTCCAGTTGCTTTGACTTCACATACACCAATTTGTCAATCAAAATCTCTATCATAATAAAAAAAAAACGAAGTGTTCCTTCTTTGACATCAATTGAGCCACTGATAGATCACTCGGGAATTCAAACACTAAACTGCTTCCATTTCCATGAAGTGTAAGGTTACCGCTACTAGCAACCACGGTTTCCGTGTCCAAGTATACATAATTCTGATGACTTTTATTTCCCTGTGGACGGAACCATGGACAAAAGCGATTTTTTGCATCTCTAGTTTGATTGTGAAACGAATGTGAATTTAGAGAACCGGATACCCTTTTCACTGAAAATGAGGCATTCCATCTTAGTCCTCAACCGTGACAATGCATATGAATTTTTGGTTGGTTTGTTTTCAGTGAGGAATAAAGCATTCGTTCCTCAGACATGAAGTCCTCTTTACGACTTTTTCCTTCACCACCAAACTCTTATTAAACCAGAACATATTCATTGGGGGATAGAACCCGTGTTGCTCGCGTACTGTATAACTTATGATAAACACTTAACCCTTGCACAAATAATAATTATTTTTTCAGCTTACAGTTGGACACTGTGATGCAAAGGTAGTGTGCTGGTATACATACATGATATAAGTGTGAATTGTTATTGATATTGAGTGCATTAATATAAAATAATTCGTCATCATCAGCCCAGCTCAGCTTTTCACCACCTATTTTATCAACGCCCTGCATGTCTTACCAAGTCGTCACTCTATCTAGTTCAGAACCACCCTACAATGCGCTTCTCGGTATGAACACAAAATGTTTGCTCATAGTTTTTATTAAATGAACACATATTAATCTGAGACGTACAACTTCATCGCAGACCGTATGAGGAAGCTCAAGGTTTTCCAACAAGCTATAGATAGTACGGGTTACTCGCAGAGTTTCTTTTTCTTCATAGAAAAGGGATATAAAACGAGCACACAGTCCACCTTATGGGAAGTGGATGCTGGGGCCCATAGACAATCTACATTTATCCTTAATTACAAATCAAAATACACACGCGTTATCAATCTTGAGGACTAAAATTGAGTACCTCGTTTACACTAAACATGGGTCTCTGACTGTTGGGTACTAAACCCAACAGTATTAAACTGCTATTTTACGCTTGTATTCTGTAAGAGCATGGTCTTTGCCTAGTGAAGCCGACCCATTCGTGCTACAACCATAATATGGATGCAGCGTGGCTCTACCACGTATAATTTTATGTATTTTATAATTTTTTTGTTCTCATGAGGATTCACTTAGATTAGATCGAGTCGACAATTTTATGTGCGTGTCTGTGATAAAATAAACTTACATTGTCCGTATTTTGATATTCAAACTAATTCGTTTTGTGATAATTGACACAAAGGGATGGGATGAATTTACCGCGATATTAGATAAAATGAAAAAAAAAGTAATATGGAAACTATAGCGGCGACACTGTCAGGTGAGCTGTATACAGTCCACAGCTGGACTTGGATCCCCACCGCTGTAGGGATTGCCTTCATCGTCATACTCAGCTAGCGGACTCACGGCCGCAGCACCGGACGTCGCGTATCTTTGACGGTGCTGCCCGCATCCGGTGGGTTTTTTTTATAAAACAAGGGTGATAAATGAGCACACAGTCCACTAGATAGTAAGTGGGTGTTGTGGCCCATAGACATCTATCCTCTATTAAGAACCAAAATGCTGATTAGTTACCATCCCTGAGGGTTAAGACGGTATGCCTAGTTTCCAGTAAAAAGGGTCTCCGGTTTCCTACACTCACCATGCGAAACACTAGCATTTTTTTGATTTTGACGACAGTTTGAAACAGGAGACTGTCAATGACCATAATAACTCGAGGTCCTTAAGCAGAAACAATAACTTATGGTTTATATTACTGTATGTTACATTTATTTTGTTAAAGTAATTGGTGAAATAAAGCATTTATTCACATTACAAGTTTGAATGTCAATACACTAAACCACGTTTACATATTAAAGTCACCTTCAAGTTATTATTAAAACAATAATGCGGGAGACGCAAACCACCGGTGGTCAAGTACTCATTAAAATTCTTAATTCATATCCTTCACAAATTTGAGAATTTTCAATGATGGTATCGCAATATTAAAATGTAACGAAATGACTTGACCATACGTTCACCAAAAACTGAACTACCTCTTTTGAACCGTAATCCTAAAGTATGTATATACGGCTCAATTCCCTCATATTTTACAATTTTTAACAAATAAAGCCATCAGGATGTATTTCTGAGATCGGGGTTTGGATTTCCTTTTGTATTCTCTACGAACGACGAAAATCATAATATTTCTGTATGAATAAAGACCGTAAACCGTAACCATCCAGTGGTGGTGTAAAATTATCCTCTACCCCATTTCGTTCCATGGACGCCATAAGGGGCGATACTTGTATAGAGACATTAAATAGGAGATGAGCAGTGGCATCTACCTTATAAGCTTATAACAACTCATTGTAACAAATTAACTGCGACTGTCAATCCGCTTGGCCAAGCTGGACTACTATTAAAATACCGCCCTATGAAGCAATCATAATTGAAGTTCTATATTTAGGTTCAGTACTCGCGGACAAGATTACCGCGAGTTCCAAAAATAGCTCGATTATTGCAGTAAGTTTAGCCTTTGTAAACATGAGCATGAACATCATTATTTTAAAGATATAAAACGCTATTGCAATATAAATGACATGTGGCGCCTTCTCTTGGTGAAATGCCTAACTAATTTTAATGTGATATTACAACATTTCTTTTTTTCATAAAATTTGCTAGATTGCTCTGCAGCATGATATAGAATAAAATAGAATAGAATATTTTTATTGCATGTTCTACTTGCGCCTAAAAACCAAGAATCCAACGTTTTGTCGCATGAAATCGTAACTAACAATAATATTGAACATATAAATGATACAAGAACACATTGATAGAAGGGCAAATGATTGTTGAACTTATATTTTTTTTAATCGATTAATTGGTATGTTTACAATAAAAAAGTGGTTTCAGTGGTTTAGGGTAGACGTATGATACGTAGATTTATCACATGGGCATGGAGCGGTAAACACGATAACTTTTAAAAATATCAATTGTTCAACTAAATCTATTTTTTAATCTATTCACCTATCATGTGGGAACTATTCCATTATAATAAATTGTTATGGGATATGATACTAAAGTAAACGCTATCTAAAATTTTTAGTATCCTTAGGGATATCACAAGTCTATAAAAATATCTGAATTCATCACAAGATATTTAAGCCTACTTAAGCTTACGTCAATCGATTATTTGTTTTATTATGTTTATAAAAACGTAATATTGTAGTTTTGTAGTTTTGGAAAAGACCGCATTCTGCACAAGAGGAGGTTGCTTCTAATAATTCAACTACACAGTGCAAAATAATACCTTATGTTATATAATTAACAATTTAATAATAATTCAACTACACAGTGCAAAATAATACCTTATATTATATAATTAACAATTTAATAATATAACTATTAGTAGCATTAGAATAATATAACTATTAGAAGCAATTCTTATTTCAACAAACTTTAAAGAAAAGCAATGAATGCGTGTTGTTAATTAATGTACCGTGTAGTGGCGGTGTAAGAATACCCGCTATCCCATATCATATCATCCCGTGGGTGTCGTACAAGGCGACAGAGCGAAACAAATCAGGAGCTGGGCAGCAGTGTCTTCGTAATAACGATTAAAAATGAAAAAACCGCGGTTGCCAACTCGCTTTCCAAGCGTGGGAAATATCCTTCTATGACGCATTTTTGGGCAATGCCTTTGTTC
The DNA here is from genome assembly GCA_907164705.1 of Parnassius apollo. Taxonomy (NCBI): domain Eukaryota; kingdom Metazoa; phylum Arthropoda; class Insecta; order Lepidoptera; family Papilionidae; genus Parnassius; species Parnassius apollo. The sequence goes on from CAJQZP010001358.1 coordinate 213,210, forward strand.
AGCAGTGGGATTTAATAGGCTGCAATGGTAATGGTAATTAAATTATTAAATCTACATATTTTATTGTTTAACAAATGATAATAATATCATATGGCGGGTATCTTACGAGGCGACGGAGATATATGAAATAGGAGATTATTGCTGCATTCCCATATATACAAGGATGCCATCCGCATCTATAAGGTTGCCGATCCGCTTGCCAAGCATGGAAACTATGGAAATTATTTTCCCATATGAAGTATATAAATATATAGTGAAGGCCTATGTTAAGTAGTTAGACTTTTAATAGACTGTATTGGTTATGAAAGTTATGATCATGCTAGCATACTAAAAGATTTAACAAACGCACTTCAAAGCTTTTTATAAAATCTGCACGATGCTTAAGCTGAATATTCACTTATTTCATCAAAGCCACTATGAGGTCATTTGATGTGTGTGGTCAGCGGTCAGCGTGAACCTTTGTGAGTTCAAACCCGAGGAAACGATTTAGTGACATTAAAAACAGACAAACATGTGCTTCTATAGGATTCTAACAAAATACTGTCGTGCAGTTATCCGGCATACTAAAATAATGTAGTTTTGATTTAAAATATTAAATGAATAAAATTTCTGTTTTATATATAATTATTATTTATAATATACATACATACATAAACTCGCGCATGTCACTTAGAAGGGTAGGCAGAGTTTACGGACTACCATTTGGCACTTCCTATACCTATATATAGTAGTAGTTATATAACATACATATCATCAATATATATCTACTAAGACATCTCAAAACCTACAGAAACAGAAACAGAAACTTTTTTATTCAATGTAAATTATAACAATACTTATTGGAAGTCACTTTTTTAATTTACCACTGGTTCACAAAAAAACCTCTGTCCTGGGAAAAACCAGCAAGAAACCCAGCGGGACTTTTTTTCCAATAACAGCTTACAATCATGTTTACAATTAACAACACAAGACAAATTAGAAATAGCTTGGTAACGATCAATCTTCCCAGGGGTTATTATCATCCATAAATTCCTTAATATTATAATAACCCTTTTTATACAAACTTAGTACTCATTATTTTAATAATTTTTTTCCTTTGTGTATGACAAATTTTGTATATTATGTGAAATTTTGTTGTAAAAGCGTATACATCGCCCCAAGAATGAATTACTGACTCGGTGGAGTCGAGTAACTAGTACTACTAGCTTGTGTCTGCTCCTAGTATTTACAGAATGAATATCACTTATTTTCGCAAAACTACTTTTATTTTTGTGTACGTACATTACATTTTCATAAATGTATTGAGAGGCCAGAGTTAATATATTGATTTCCTTAAATTTTTGTCTCAGTGACTCTTTTGGTTTTAAATTATATATTGCTCTAATGGCCTTCTTCTGCAAAATAAATATGATTTCAGTGTCAGTCGCGTGTCCCCATAGCAAAACACTAAAGTAAATAAAAAAATAACCAAAGTAAGTAAGTAAAGAAATAACTAAAGTAAACTATTCTAGCTGTTTCAACACTGGTAAGAGTTCTAATCTTTTTACAGCATATGCTGCAGAACTAAGTCTGCTAGCTAGTTTTGATATATGGGGGAGCCATTGAAGCTTTGCGTCCAGTGTGATTCTAAGAAAAATGGTGGTATCAACAAGACTCAGTTCCTCCCCATTTAAAATTACATTAGTATTGACATGTTTAACATTAGAAGTTACGAATTTCATACATTTAGTTTTAGTTCCATTCAAATGCAAATTATTAACATTAAAGGTCGCTGCATACAGGACGGAATCATAACGTGCACGGGACGGGGACGGGACGTGGTTGTTTGTCAACACGGACGGGAGTTTAATACATACGCACCGTGACAGTGATTCGAAAGTAACGTGTTAGTGTTGTGAAAAATTGATTTTTCATTTGAAAAATTGGCATTGATTGCTATTTCTCTACAAAGTTTTTCTCAATTCTCAATCGGCATTTTTAGCATGAATGAATACCAACACCCTTATCCATAAACGCTCTAAAACACATTTAACCAATACTCTGTCAAAAAGTTGATTATATCTTTTTTTATAGAGATTTACTTGAATTCTATTGTATTTAATTCTAATGATGTAATAAATGTCGACATTGTAAATCATGAGTCTACTTTATTTATGTACCTGTCTGTTTTGATTTTAGCATAAATAAGGTCAACTGTTATTGTTATCTATTAATCTATTCATTTATTGTAAAACTCCGAAAACAATTAATGACAAATAAAATTTATACTTACCGTTTGCAGTAAGTCATAGACTTAAATTTTCCGCCACAGATTTTTTAAATATTTTGTGTCCAAATACTTTGGGTGTGCAAGATTATACAAACATTCAATTAGTTTTTCGTCGTCTATGTTGTTTATTACGGCACGCGCATCACTACGGAGCCAACGGAGCGACTGTGCATACGCAGCGGATCCACGGACGGGACGGGGTAAACATCGTCGCCGACGATGTTTACCCCGTTCATGCCACGTGGTGTTCATGCCACGTCCCCGTCCCGTCCGTGCATCCGTAACGTATGCATTATCACGTACACTTTCTATGAAACGATATTTGTAAAATTTTACGTCGCGCTCCGTCCGGAATAAAACACGTTACGTATGCAGCGACCTTTAACCAATTGACTAACTTAGCTATAGCATTATTTACTTCGTCGTAATTTAATAACTGTCGTTTTAATTTGAAAATTAATGAAGTATCATCAGCAAATAGTACTATATCATGGTTATCCCCTACTATGTAAGGTAAGTCATTAATATATACAAGAAACAGAAAGGGGCCGAGAATTGAACCCTGAGGCATGCCCATTTGTACAATCGACCCGGAAGATCTCATACTTTTGATGACAACTTTTTGCGTTCTGTCACTTAAATATGAAATAATAAATTTAACTTCTTACACCGTAGTGTTGAAGTTTCCTGATTAATGTTTCATGGTGAACACAATCGAAGGCTTTGGATAGGTCACAGAACACACCCAAAGCATCCTGTGAATTCTCCCATGCATTAAATATATATTTAATCAGCTCAACACCAGCATCAGTTGTCGAGCGACCCCTTGTGAAACCGAATTGATTTTTATGAAGTAAATTATTTACATTAAAAAAATTTAACATTTGATCAAGAATAATTTTTTCAAAAAATTTACTAAGTGTTGGCAGTACAGAAATAGGTCTAAAATTAGCGGGGTCCAATGTACTACCAGATTTAAATAAAGGTATTACTTTACTATGCTTCATTAAATCAGGAAACACCAGATTCGATACTAGTATTAAAAAAATAATAGATACTTAGTTGAGGTGCGATTATATCTATTATAGACGCAATAACTTTAACGGAAATCCTCCACAGATCGGCGGTTCTCTTAATATCAATAGTCTTAAAATATTTTACAATATCTTTTGGTGACAGTTTATGAAATGTAAAATTCTTTGTACACACATTTACATTTGTTTAAGTAATGATTCGGCGACGGCAGCAGAAGAATTCAGTGACTTAGTGGTTAAGATCGGAATATCAGTAAAATATTTCTCAAAAACCATTGCAACATCCTGATCTGATTTAGTTAATTTATTGTTAAAACTTAACTGGTAGTTTCAATTGCGAGAGTTGACCTTACCAGTTTCACTATTAATTATACTCCATGTCATTTTAATTTTATTAGAAGCAGTCTTTATTTTGTTGCTCAAATACAATGACTTGGCTAAGGAGCACACTCTTTTAAATATTTTGGAATATTTTTTTTACATATTCCCTAAATTCGACACTCGGATTATATGACCTTTCATTGTAAAGTTCATATAACCTTTGTCTACTCGTATGGACTCCTACTGTCGCCCATTCATTAAATGCCTTGCGATTGTTCAAGGAGAATGTTTTAGAAGTAAAAGTATTAATTCATGCAAATGAGCTTAAATAATGTTCCATACAAAATATTTGGATTATTTTGGTATGAAAGTAATGAAGTTTTTTTTACTATGTTACTTCTAAACTTCTCCAAGCGATGTGCATTTACTGGCACACACACAACTTTTTTATCTACTTGCTTTTTGTGAACATAAGGTAATGAAACTAATTTTCCACAATGATCAGAGCTCAATTTTTGAATTATACATTTATTAAACGGCTTAACATTTGTAAAAATGTTATCTATACATGATGCACTAGATTCAGCAATACGTGTTGGCTCCAAAAATAAATTAAAAAGACCATAAGATTTAAACAATGAGCTAAATTTAATATTGGTGGAGGAAGCTTCTAGGAGATTGATATTAAAGTCTCCACATATTACAACAGTTTTATTCTGTTTATTAAGCTTAGCGAAAACTAAATAATAATAATTTTTTCAAAAGTATCGTATAAAGAACATGGGGGTCTGTAAACGCTCACAACAATGAGGTGCTCAAACTCAACACATGCCATTTCTACAGTTCGCTTAACAGAGAGGCTCACAATATCTTTACGTTCTTTACATGATAATAATTTACTAGCTAAAATTAAGGAGCCACCTCTTAAAATCGTTTCTCTATTGAAAGAACTGACCACCTGGTGATTACTGAAGTTAAACACTAAATTATGAGCTTTTAACCAATTTTCAGTAATACATAAAATATGAATATTGTTGCTATTTAAGAACAATTCAATTTCTAGCTCTTTGCCTATCATGCCTTGTATATTCTGATGCACCAGGTGTAAACAATTTTTATTATCATTTTGTGGAATTATACAACTGCAACTATTAAGGATTTGTAAGCTACATTCTAAATTATTTAAATTATTATAACTGCTAGAGATTACCCCTATTGTCTCATTTTCTAATTTAAATTACTTGGAACGGATTCCAAATTGCATGTCAAATCATAATGCTGCTCAATAGGAGCAGATGCCTGGGTAGCCAAGTCCTTGACTGAGTTAATATATAAATAATAAGACAGCACATTTGCTATCTGTCTTAAATTATATTTGGATAGGTAATACCTATCTGTAGTCAAAAATTTCTTAATTAAATTATTAATATCTATTAAATTAATTCTATTGGTATAATTGTTACAATTAAATGTCAAATTTAAATTATTGTTACATGATAAATTATTCATTAATAAATTTAAATCATGCCTTATTTTATTCTGTGGAAACCCTGTATATAAGGCAATGTAAACAAGATAATTTTAAAGTATTGAGGTAATCAATATATTTTAATAATTGATTTTTGTTTACATTGCCTCTTCTCCCAACAAGAATTATTAATGTGCTATTAGGACAAAACCTACTAGTTAAAACTTTATTCATTATATGACTAAAGGATGCTCCAGGCATACAATAATTACTAATCAATTGTCCTTTTAAATGGTTATTTAACACCATGCCCAAATTTTTACCTATGTCATCACAATGAATAATAACTTTATGTTTTTTTAATATTTCAAATATAGGGAAAAGATTACAGAAAAAAAATCAATGAAATAAATATTTGTATTAATAGTTCATATATATATATATATATATTATAGTAAAAGAGATAAATTGATATTGGTCGTTGTCAAGAGTTAGTTAAATCTAAGGGGAAGATTACTTCCAAGATTTTTTAAACATGACTGTAGGGAAAATGGCTATATAAAATGTCAGTCAGTAACATTTTGTCAGTTTTTATGACAAAGAAAATATTGAGTTAATTTGGAAGACAAAGGGACGATAAGTTATCTATATAAGATATCCTAGAAGAGTAATAAAAATAAATCAATAATTAGAACAAGTGTAATGCTTTTCTGCATTGCATTATTATTACAAATTTAATTAATTAATATTGCATTATTATACGTTATTTAAACATATAAATGTAAGTTATTTATGATGTTAAATTTATTAGTAAGTAACTGATAACTGAAAGCTAAATATACTACATTCTACTTTTTATGATAGATGGCGCTGTTTCGGAAACGTACAATGTAGATCGTTGGCGTAGTTTCAAATTATTACAGGCATAACAGTTAAAACAAATTTTAAAGCTTAATTATAAATATTGTATGCGTTTAAAAAAACATTACGTTATCCCGCTTATAAATAACAGAATCATAAATAATAGAAAATTAACTTCTAAAGAAAGGAAAATATTTAACCCTCCTTTTTTAAGTTCCGTAATCGGATAAAAAGTAGGCTATAAGTAGCCCCGGGTCACTTACTGCCTGCATACAAAATTTCATGGACATCTGTCCAGTAGTTTTTGCGTGAATCTTTAATACACAGACAGACAGACATACAGAAAGACAAACAGACAAACATTCTAAAAATCAGTAATTTGGCTTCAGTATCCTTTATTTAGTCCCATGGGCTTGTTTTTTTCAGGAAATATTAGAATTACAGACAGGAGTTCTACAGATTTATTATATGTATAGATGAGATCATCATGCATAACTGTAACGTTTATAAACGCTAGAAGTCCTCTTATTGGCAAGTAATAGAGGTGAAGTAGTAAATAAAAAGAAAAAATTATACGCAGTAGCGCCACGCTGCAGCTATATTATGGTTGTAGCACGAATGGGTCGGCTCGACCGGGAAGGACACTGCTCTCACAGAATATCAACGTAAAACAGCAGCTTAATATTGCTGTTTCATATGTTGGGAGATCCGGAAACCCTTTTTACTGGAAGCGAGGCATTCCATTTTAGTCCTCAGGAGAGACTACGCTTCTGCAGTTTGAGTCTTAATCGAGGATAAATGTAAATATTCATGGGTTACAGCATCCACTTATAATCAGGTGGACTGTGTGCGCGTCCACCTTGTATAATTGTGTCATGTTAAGGCGTTCGACGTTACTGATAAATATTGCTTTTGTTTAAACAGTTTTGTGAGACTAATTGCTAACAAGCGCGTATACAGAACGTTTGAACGAAAAAGGAACTCAAAGAAGCCTTTGAAAAAACAAGAGAGTGCTTCGAGATCCATGCCCGAGCTAGTGCAATGTCCATAGATAACCTGGGTTGTAATCGGGTTACCAGTATTTTAAAATTCACGATAGCTTATCCCGTGAGCTTTCATGCCTATAGTAATTTTTTATCTTGATATCGTTTTGTTTATTACAGGCATAATGATATTCATTACGACGGTCCATGTCCTCATGAACGTGCTACAGTCATTTGCAACTAATAACAGAGGTATGTTCATATATCGGCTAGTAGAGTTCAGTTCAAACGAAACAGTTTTCTTTTTTTAAATTATATGTGGTAAAGCCACGCTGCAGCCGTATTATGGTATTGGGGATTGTCTAATTTAAAAATGCACGCTTCTCTTGTATTTTCGGTAGGTTTAATCATTTTTATCATCCCAAATATACTGCAAATGATGAAATCTATTGAAACCTCAAAAACACAATAGAAAGGGCACGCAGTTGTAGATTTATATGGCGAATGTACCTATATAATGTCCTCCAGATCAAAATTCGCTTACGGTGCCAACAAGGAACGGCTCAACAGAGAACAGGGACAGAGTTATAGCGCTCGAGTGTATGTGCAATCACAGATGCACTCTCTATTCCTTAACATAGTCCAACGAGACGGCAATTCAACACGACCGAAAGATCATCAGGCGAAGGAACATTGGTTTTGGGTGCTTTCGAGGCATGGGGGTGAAACACTACCAACTTACTGTCTCCTGGGTCCTAGCTGCTACTGAGAATTTCTTGACAGACAAACCCAATAACTGATTTTATCCAGATCTAGGATTTATACTCGGAACTTCATGATCAGAACCGCATTTACCATCACTAGACCGTTGAGGCAGTCTATGACTATTTAAAGTTAAAGTTACAGCCATCCCACTCCTGGGCACAGGCCTCATTTCTGAGATGTTTTCAGGGCAAGGAATTGTCCACCGCGCTGCCTCAATGCGTGTTGGCGAACTTCATATGGCTTCGAAATAATATTTTTCTTACTTCTCAGGCATGCAGGTTTCCTTCACCGCCAAGCATATGGTAAATCAGCGAGCGCTTAGCCCCTGAGCTACCACGGCTCTCAGCTTAGGTACTTGTTTTAAATTTCATGGGTAAATGAAAACACGCTCAAGACTAGTCTGGACTTCTGAGCATAGCTATACCGGGTCACTTATTCAGGAGGATTGCGGGAGCTGAGGCACGGTCTAGATGTCGACCGATCGCAGGTATTTGGGGGCCCAAGTAGCGCGCCAGCTACGTGCCAAAGGCTGTCCGCCTACTCGCGAAAATCCCCAAATGCTCCGCCAATGACTCAGTGGCCATTTCGAGGAGAAGGGGGGGGGGGGAGAGCGTTTTTGTGGTTTCCAAATAAGTTCGCCATCGATTAGCTAAGCTCTTGAGTCTTCAGTTGGTATATTGAGCGCGTCTCGATTTCTCAACTGTTTCGCCACCGAAAAACACCCAACATGAAAAAAGTTAAGAAAAATATGGTAAAAAACTTCCTTCCCATCAAAATGCTCCTAACGAACATTACAAGGTTGTACTCTAACCTCGATCCGGTCCACCACCACCTCAAAACCGAGAAGCCCCACCTATTTTTCATAACGGAGATGCAGATAGCAAACCCGTCTGATGTGGCGTACCTCAACTATCTAGGTTACACGATTGAACATAACTTCTAACAGCGCGCTGGGGTCTGAGTGTACGTCCGCGATGACATTTGCTGTTGGCGTCTCCGTTGCTATGAGGTTTCAGGGTTTTCTGCTATGTGGCTTTTGGTGAACACCGGTGTAGAGACAACCCTCTATGCTTGTGTCTATCTATCGCACAGCGCAGAATAGGAGACGACCAGGCTCGTTAAATACCTGATAGAGAAGCAGATAAAGCCCTATAATTTTATTCGTCTGCGGAGCTAGTTTTTCTCGAGGTCTTGTAACACCCACAAGGAGTGGTTATTCCTATATGGGAAAATCGACCATTCTAGGAGAGAAACGCGCAAACTAGATCTCACTCAGCTGTTTTAAGTAGCGAGTACCAGATGTAGCGGATTGCTTGGACCTTCTGCTGACAACACACTCTGACAGGCACTCGTAATCTGTCTCAATTCCGCTGGGATCATCCGATTACTATCTGGTGAAATCCGTATCGATCATCTCTCCTCCGGATGACTGTCCAGCGGGCACGAAGAGAGTATAACCACTAATATGGCTTCTGCCTGGGACGGTCCACTTGGGATTTTCTTGTATATGTCACGCATCTTTGGGGCGAAGCCATTGAGAAGAATGGTGAAACTGAAGCAGTTTCACTCGATATCTCGAAGATTTGACAGGGTTTGGCACGCAAGTTTGCTGAGTAAGTTTCCTACGTAAGGCATCCCCGTGGAATTTTGCAACTGGATATCTGACGTTCTGAGTGAAGGGTCTATCAGGGTAGTCATAGATTGCTGCTCTTTTGACCTAATGCATATTAATGCCGGAGTTCCTTAAGGGTCTGTTCTCTCTAAGACTCTTTTTCAGCTGCACATCAAAAACCTAGTTTTACCAGGTATTATTGGTATGCAGATGACAGCACAGTCACAAATCTCTCTGAGTCTGAAAAAACGGAGGGGCAGTAATACATTCATTTAGAAAGGCCATGGTGAAGTGGATAAATGCGACCTTTATTAGTTATAATGCGCACAGCAATGGAGTCGAATTTCGAATCTGTTTATCCGAGTACCTATAACCTGTATCTCTTCAAGGGTGTTAACAGGATTCTGATGGGCAAACTCGCTACATTGTAGACCTCATCTTTGCCAATTTTTTAATAAAAAAAAAGAATTAAAAAATCTATATTCGATTTTAATAGAAATACATCTTAACCTACTGGCTACAATCAGTTCTAGACATAAATAAATCGAACCTAACCGAAGTTAAATCAAATAGTGTCTAGTTTTCGTGATTTCACAGTTACAGACTGCAGACTTCCGAAGTCTGCAGTCCGTAACTGTGCAAACTGTGCACCATTACATCAGATTTGATAAACCACAAATCCTCGCAAAAAAATAGCGATTCCTACCAAGGATGATACGCGAGGCTATTCAAATTAAAAAAAAAAACATTCTAATTTCAATAGAGAAGATGGATGGGTGCTGCCATCTTCTTGGGATCCTATAATTAACAAAATTAAATCCAAACCCACTGCAAGACTTCAAAATACTGTAAGCTCGTTCTTCATAGATCAAAAATATTAGTCAATAATTGAAGGTAGCGGGGCTAACTATGGCACTGGGACGTCAAATATCTCAGTCCCCTCCCTCCAAATATTACGGTTTTATTCAAAGTTATTGTCTATTTATACAATACTCAATAAGTAGTAGCAGTGTAAGATATATATCGGCCCCTTGGGTATAGTAAGAAGCGACAGAGTGAAGCTGAATCAGGAGATTGGCAAAAAGCTGAATAAAGTTAAAAAATAAATCTGCGACTACCAATCCGCTTGCTAAGCGTGGCAACAACGTAAAATATACCTAGGGGGCAATATGAGGGAGGTTTGTGTGTGGTAAATACAAATAAAAAATTAAATCATGTAATTTTTTTTAATTTGCTCCTATATTTCATCCGATTGGTTGCGGTTGAATTTTATATGGATTGGCATGAAAAAAGATGACATTAGCCTACGCCCAAAACTAAACCTAAGTTTAGCATGCTAATAAGTTTATTATCACTAACATAAAGAATTCATGTACAACAACGAAACAAAGACTGGTTCTACTGCATATATCCTTCAAAGTCTATCACGCAGAAAAGCTCCGACCATTGGCCTCTAGCTCGCTGAACGAGATTGAACTTCCTCATAGGGCCGGCAGTGTAGGACCATTAGGTATTTCACTTTATACTAATTAGGGTACTACGTGTTTGACGGTGGAGAAAAACATCCAGAGGTATCCTGCATATCTAAGGATATTTGCTGTGGACTAATCGATTCATAACCCTCTCAGAAATGAGTGAAAAAAACAAAGAACGAAAGAAATATTTAGTTGATACACACATTATAAACAAATAAGTATTCGAAAGGCAAGAGGAAAATATGTACGAATCAGTCTTAGACGGTTTATCCATAAACAAATAAGTAGCAGTACACCACATACCACATGCATCATTAATGAATAATAAAATAAAGAAAAATTAAAATGTGCCATCAAGTATGTCTCCAGCTCTGCATAATGCTGCAAAAGGAACGCTGATTTTCAGTTTCAGAGCCCTGTGACTTCACTGACAAGTCGGTGTGGTATTTTCCCATTACTAGTTACAGAGTTACAAACAACCAAGTTTTTAATAATTACGGGTTACAAAGTTGTTAATAATTACGAGTTACAGAATTATTAATAATTACGAGATACACAGTTATTTTAAATGAGTGGAGGGCAGTGCCCATCTGTGGGATGTACATAACGTTTAATTTACCTTATTTATTTCTATTTAGGTAATCAAAACTTTTCAGTGTCATCGAAGCGGTTGTTACAAGCATTCTCGTTGGCAAACATGAGTACATTGTTCGCTTTGCCCATGCTGGTGTGGGGAAACACGGACACCCCGCCGGAAACGAGGCTAGTGCACTACTTATTAGTGTTTGTGTACAGCTTTATCGTCTTCTGCAATGTTTTCACTGGTAAGTTATCCAATATATAATAATATGTTATGGGAAAACTTTGTCCCCTTTTTAGGAAATTCGGCATAGTTAAAGTTTATATGAAGAAGTGCAGAAGCTAAAATTTATAGATAACATGTATATTTGTATATATTACATAATAATAAAATATATATAATATCCCCTCAACAGTCAAAACATCTATTCCGGCTATGTGTCAAATATCTATTGTCAGTAACTGTCATCCATTCATCATCATCATCATTACAGCCCTTCACAAGTCCACTGCTGAACGTAGGCCTCCCCCAAGTAACGCCACAAAGCACGGTCCTGAGCCACCTGCATCCATCGACTTCCGGAATGTCTTACCAGGTCGTCACTCCATCTAGTGGGGGGTCGCCCTACACTACGCTTACCGGTACGAGACTGCCACTCGAGAACCTTTCTTCCCCATCGGTTATCGGTTCTTCGAGCTATATGGCCGGCCCATTGCCACTTCAGCTTACTAATGCGTTGGGCTATGTCTGTCACTCTGGTTTTACTGCAGATATCCTCATTTCTTAGTTTATCACGCAGAGAAACTCCGAACATAGCCCTCTCCATAGCTCGCTGAGCGACCTTGAGCGTCCTCATACGGCCAGCAGTGAAGGACCACGTCTCGGTTCCGTAGGTTATCACTGGCAACACGCACTGGTTGTACATTTTAGTTTTCAGGTATTGAGGTATACCTGACGAGAAGATGTGTCGTAATTTCCCGAACGCTGCCCAGCCGAGTTGAATCCGTCGATTGACCTCTCGGTCGAATTTGGACTTACCTAGTCGGACTATTTGTCCCAGGTAAACGTACTCGTCAACAACTTCGAGCATAGTGCTCCCAACAACTACCGGCATAGGTGTGACATGGACATTAAACATGATCTTTGTTTTGTTCATGTTCATCTTAAGACCTATCCGTTGGGAGACACTATTGAGGTCATTGAGCATAGTGCTAAGGTCCTCCAGCGATTCTGCCATAAGGACTATATCGTCGGCAAATCGAAGGTGAGTGATGTACTCACCATTGGTGTTAATACCGTATCCTTTCCAGTACAGTAGCTTGAAAACGTCTTCCAACGTAGCGGTGAAGAGATTCGGGGATATAACGTCACCCTGTCTTACACCTCTCTGCAGTTGGATAGGTTTCGAACTCTGATTCTGTACTCGGATAGCCATAGTAGTCCTACTGTACAAACACTTCAGCACTTCCATATACCGACAGTCAACTTGGCACCGCTGAAGGGACTGTAGCACCGCCCAAATTTCGACGGAATCAAAGGCTTTCTCATAGTCCACATACGCCAGGCAAAGTGGCAGATTGTACTCTTCGGTCTTCTGTACAATCTGCCGCAGGGTATGTATGTGGTCTATGGTACTGAAGCCCTTTCGGAAACCGGCTTGTTCGGGAGGCTGGAAGTCGTCGAGTCTGCGTGCGAGACGATTCGTAATGACTCTCAAAAACAGCACGTAGACGCGGCTCAGAAGGGAAATCGGTCTGTAGTTCTTGAAGAGAGCGTTGTCGCCTTTCTTAAAGAACAAGACCACCGCACTTCTGCTCCACGCCTCCGGAGTAGTGCCACCATGGAGGACGGAATTGAAGAGCTTCTGAAGGACTTCAAGTACCGGTGTTCCACCCGCTTTCAGAAGCTCCGCTGTAATTCCATCCTCGCTTGGGGCCCTGCCGTTTTTAAGGTGCTGGAGAGCCATTCTAATCTTGCTCAGACTGACGTCCGGGATATCATCGGAATAGTGTCGTGTAAGACTTGCTCTTGGATCGTTACTCACACTTGCGTGTGGCTCCAACGATGATGTATACAGCTGCCCATAGAACCTCTCAATTTCACTCAAAATCTCAGGTGTCCCGGAAACGAAGCTGCCACACTCAGTCTTCAGCTTTGACATTTGGCTCTTTCTGGCAGACAGATCTCTGGCAAAGACTTTGGAGCCCTGGTTCCGCTCGATCGCTTCTTTAATACGAGCAGTATTAAAGTTGCGTAAGTCTCGCCGCATGCATTTGGAGATCTGTCTGTCCAGTTGCCTGTATGCTGTCAAATCTGTTGACGATTGCAGCCTCATCTCCCGTCTAACAGCCTGAGATTAAGAGTGTGATCGGAGAGTTTTTGTGTTCTTCTGCGGCGGGTCTTGCAGAACTTAGCTCCGACCGCATGGACAGTTTCCACGAGCTTGTCATTCATATCGTCCACTGCATTGCAATCTTCTAGGCACTGAAAGCGGTTACGTAACTCGTGCTGAAAGGTTTCGGGATTCTGGATTAGAGCACAAGGGGGACGGAGCGTTGACTTCATTAGACGAGACCTCTCCAACTTAACGTTTAGGTTCAGTGTGCCTCTAACCATTCGATGATCGCTGCCAGTTTTCACCCTTGCGATCACTGAGACATCACTGAACAGTTGGCGTCTGGTCGTCATAATGAAGTCAATCTCATTTTTTGTCGAACCGTCGGGGCTCGGCCAGGTCCACTTCCTGTGGGGCTGCTTCTGGAAGAAAGAGTTCATCATAAAGAGTCTTTCTTTCTTCATAAAGTCAGCCAGCTGCTGGTCCCTACGGTTCCGTTGCCCTACTCCAAATTTCCCTAACTTCGGCTCACTGCCTTCTCTTGTGCCTAGTTTTGCGTTGAAGTCTCCCATCAACACCGTGTAGTGGGTTTTGGAGGAATGCATGGCTCTAGAAATATCCTCATACATTTCCTCCACCTCCTCATCGGGATGTGCCGAGGTTGGTGCGTAGACCTGTATGACCTTCAGCGAATACCGTTTGGTGATTTTGAGTATCAGGTACGCGACCCTCGTCGACACACTCCCAATCTTTACAACGTTGTTGACGAGAGACTTGTGGACGATAAATCCGACACCTCCTTGGGACAGGTGGTCGCCCTCCCGGTGATAGAACAAGTTGCCGGACTCGAGGATTACCGTGTCCTCCCCCTCTCTTCGAACCTCAGATAATCCAATAATATGCCAGCGCAACTTGTCTACCTCTTCTTCCAGCTCCAGTATCTTCTCGTCAGTCCTCAGGGTGCGTGCGTTATACGTTGCCAGGTCGAGTCGTCGTAGGTCCACCGGAGATTCTTAGCACCCCCTACCTCGCCGTTACCATGGTCGCCACTGTAGCCAGGAATAGCGGGGACGCCGGGGACTGGGGGCCGTTTGTTTGCGTCGTTATTCATGGGGGGATATTTGCCATAGTTGCCACGCTTGGCGAGCGGGTTGGCAACCGCAGTTTTTTTATTACGTTATTGATCAGAAAGGCCACAGGGGGGGACAACACCACCAAATCAAACTTATGGCTAGGTTTTAAAAAAATTACTTTAATTACTATTATACTTCGCTTTTAGCACTAATGTATAAATTTAGATGAGAAAAACATGTTTATTATATTTTACTGTATAAACCGTAACTTTATACCCATATTTAAAGAAAACACGAAATTAAGTAAATTATTTCTCCCGGGCGGTAAATACAAGCCGCAATGGTTGCAATATATAAGAAATGATGCCATTTAGAAAGATTCTGTTGTGGGGAAATTGTTCACCTTCATAAAGCCAATCTCAAACACAATTATTGACGCTTTGTCAATAATAGGTTGTTTGTTGACGTTCATACTGCCAATGTTTAAAAGGAAGTACAAGCACATATTATATGTTATTACTCTAAAGCCAATGTAAACATTTAATAGCCTGTTATCAAATAGTCGCATAGAGTAGAAATTGTGGCCAAAGAATTTTTAAAATGACTGGTAGCCTGAATAAGCTGAATTATTGTGATTTCAAATGTTCCTCTTGCGATAGTGTGTGGAGTGTGTCAAGGCAAAATATCGTATATTTTATATGTTAGGTATCTGTGATTTAATGTCTATTATGTATAGTTAAATGTGAGATACAGTTTGCTTAATATAAAAACCTAAATTTTAATGAATTACAGTTGAATTTCAACCTCTGGGCGACCACTAGAAATAAACACTCTGATAAATTTTTACGTTAGAGTTGCGGTAAGGAATATGGACATTACGGTCTATGGCCACAGGGCTCATTTCATTGGCCGATACACGTAAGCGGAATAACAACTAGAGTTATTAGTAAATTGATAAGGACCGATTTCGGTCGCATCAAGCAAGAGGGATCTGCCGCTTCCCCCCATGCAATGTGGTCCTATCTTTCTTCACCTCAGTTACGCGTTTTTGATAGACTTCATACGAGTAGAGTAAAGGCATGCAAATTTGGAATACCACTTTCTAAAAAATCGTATCAGTTTTAAGAATAAAAACTGCATTCAGTGTTAGAAAAACTTATCTTTTAATCAAATAAAAAATAATTGAAAACCTTGGCTTATTTTAAGTAGGAATTTTTTTGGTTTAGTCATAGAGTCACAGATTGGCGTAGTTTAGATAAAGTGAATCAAATTTGGAATAGGGTATTCCAAATTACAATCACCTAAATAATTAACTTTAATTAACCATTTAATTGGCCTAAATCTTGTAGATACAAGATACTGAGATCACTTAAAAAACTATATCAATGCTTATTTCTAAATCAATTCTACTTTTTTGCTTTTCTCTAGTTTTTGCAGTAATCACAAACATAGCAACCCGAATCATAACCAGCACATTCGCTGTGCACCCAGCCTTCGCATGTGAAGCATTGCACCCATTGTTCTCCCCTTTGATCTTCGGTAAATTTTCCATTACAGAAAAAACAAATACAGTCATTTCCTGTAGGTTGTCTCACATTAGCATATGAGGGTATATCTTCTTCTGATTCATCAGATGCGAATGTATCATCACTATCAGACTCTGTGTCTTTTTCTGGAAATATCTTTCTTTTGGTCGATTTGGAACTTTTCCCTTTTCCCTTTTCCTTTTAAATTTCTCTTTGTTTTCTTTTCTTTGTTTATATTTTTATACTCATTTTCAAATGGATTTTTCAGTTTTTTTTGTTTATTGCTTCTTCCAATTGCTTTTTGTAGGGTGAGCTAGAAATTATTTCAGATTTACCTGGCTTACGACCTCGATTTGATGACCGATATTTGGAAGTAGGAACTGGTGAGATTTGAAACGGTATCACAAAGGGGTTACTACGAGAAGGTCCAGGAAGATTTTCTTTTTCTTGTTCTTCTGGCATGGCAATATCAGGAAGGTTTACTGATGGAGGATCTGTTTCCGACACAATTTCATTTGACTGTTGTCTGCTATCTGACGAAACATCAACATGACTGTCATCGAAACCTTGTAATAGGGTTGGTGAATGATTTCCAGCTTCATTTATGACTTGTGGACTTGCAGCGATAGGACTACGTGCTTCTTGTTCGTTTTCAGCAATGCCATCCGCTGATTCTTGTGTTGCTGCGAGATAGTCAGATTCCGTGAAAATATTTGTATTTGGATAAATGCCACCAACTCTAAAGCCATTTGCTGCAATTTCACCAGTCTGGCATTTTAGATAAGCTTTGCCAAATAACTCTGAAATATCGTAGGCAGTAAGTGGTCTATTGTTTTCGCGCAACCACATACAAATTTCTTCACTGTAGTAACTTTTTAGTGGCCCCATGAATGCTTTATCCATGGGCTGGATCTTATGTGTGCAATGTGGCGGCAGTGAAATCAAAGTCACATGATTCTGTCTAGCTTTATCTATGAGCTCGATATTCTTTGTGTGGCTGAAATGACCGTCAAATAAGAGGAGAACTGGTGAGGATTCGGACGGCTTTACATAATCGATAAAATGTTCAAACCACTGCGTGAATGTGTTTGTATCCAGCCAGAAGGATGTACTCGGATAATAGAACCCTCAGGAGAGCCTTTCTTTAATAGGTCGCTATTATTTTTGCGCGGGAAAATCATCATTGGCGGTACAAATATACCAGCTGGGACTCATACAGGTCACCACTGTTATGAGAGTTCCCCTTTCAGCAGACGACATAGCTCCAATTTGCTTTTTTCCTCGGCGATCAATCACTTTGGGATATTTGCTTTGTACAATTGACAGTCTTGTTTCGTCAACATTAAAAATCCTACTAGCCGTGAACTTTTTTTCGTCATAAACTTTCTCAAGATTTAGATAAAACTCGTCCATTCTTGCTTTTGTAAATCCATTGGCTCTATCAAAAGATGTTCCAGTGGGCTTGCGTATTGATAAAGTTTGCTTGTGCCTCGCAAGAAATTCTTTGAGCCAGTATCTGCCAGCTCTGTCGTCATGGAATGGATGGGGCACATTATTTTTAACAGTAAGTTGATATGCTATCCTTCTCATATCTATTCGAGTCAAACCATATAATTTTTGTTCCATAACAAGGGCATATTTCACCAACATTTCCTCAAAAACCTTATTAAATACTGGTCTGCGACCTATCTTTTTGGTCAGAGTATCTTCTAACAAACTGTCATTTTCTTGAACAAGTCGAAATAAGGTGGTTCTGGGTACATTATAAGTTTTTGCTGCCTTTAAATAGCCCATTTTCTTGTCTCGAACTGCTAATATTGCAGCAGCCATATCATTTTGACTCCACTTCTTACGCTTTTTGTATTTACTGGCAGAGTTAGCAGTGGTCGAAGACATTACTAAAACAAAATTAAATAATATTGATCAAAAAGACTATTTGAATAAATAATAAATACTTAAAAAGAGTCCTTTCAATCAGAAGTAGAAACAAGAAGGCAAACTAATGTGCACATAATTTGGAATATTCCAAATTGACTTCACCTATAGTATTCCAAATTAGCGAAAGAACCATTTTTAACCTAAAATATTTTTATCAATGTGTGTTTAGAATAATTTCGAAAATAAGCCATGATTTCTACAACTGATACACAAAACTATAGATTTGTACAAATACAAACATGTAAATATGAGTTAAACTCAAGATGCAAGCCGATTTATTACTTACTTGAAAAATTTTCTCGACAGCACTTTCACTCCGATGCACTTTGTCACGGCGCTGTCAATATGGCTGCTTCTCAGTCACGCCCTCTTTGTTTGTTAGTACACGGACTACGTAATACAGGCATTCGTTATTAGATGGCGCTTTTCTTTATTTTATAATGCAGTATTCCAAATTACCAGCAGTATTCCGAATTACCATCCTTTACTCTACTTTAAAAGGCAACTGACAAATATGATGTGTATTTACGCACCAAATCGAATATGAAGGGGATCGATCATCTTCATGTGCGATGAAGCAAAGGCTTAAAACTAGCATTGCCTATTGGTCTTAATTAGATTGATTATGGAAAATTCTTTCATCCTGTACTGCACACGAAATTCCGTGCCGTGACTGACTGCTTTGCCGTGTTCGTTTAGTTTTTACTTGGTAGAGCCATGCTACACCTATATTATGACTATATAGTTCGAATGGGTCTTATAGAATACCAGTTTAAGCTACTGTGTTTCGTGTGGTGATTGTATAGAAAATTGGTGACCCTTTTTACTGGAAACGAGGCATTCTATCGTACTCCTCAGGGGTGACAACGCATCTGCAATTTGATTCTTAATCGAGGATAGATGTAGATGTCCTATGTATAGCGGCAGTATCCACTTACCATCAGGTGGACTGTGTGCGCAAAAAAGTTTCATTTAAAAAAAAAATTTAAGTTGTCTATAGTTCCAATATGATACAAGATTTAAATTGATACTTTTTTAGCCTGGCAAAAGTCTACTGCTGGAAACAGGCCTCCCCCATAAATTGCCTCATGGGTGGTGTGGGGTGGGTGATATTTGCCATAGTCGCCACGCTTGACTGCTGCTGCCTATCTTCTGGCCCGTTTCCATCTGCGCCTCTTACAATGCTCACATGACGATAATAGCTTGTGGATATCCTTACACCGCCATCCAAAAACGGTCACGATTTTGTACGACGATGGTAAATTCGCTTGTCAAGCGTGACGATTAAAGCAAATCCTCCCTACAAACGTGGTAGAGCCACGCTGCAGCTATATGGTTGTAGCACGAATGGGTCGGCTCAACCGGGAAAGGACCACGCTCTCACAGAATACCAACCTAAAATAGCAGATTAAGACTGCTGTGTTTTCGTGTAGAGATCCGGAGACCCTTTTTTACTGGAATCGAGTCATTCCATCTTAGTCCTCAGGGGTGACAACGCATTTGCGTTTTGTTTCTTAATCGAGGATAAATGTAGACGTCTATGGACCGCGCTAACCACTTACTATTTGGAGGACTGTGTTTTCAACTCGTTTGTCAACCTTATTCTATAAAAAAAAAACATGGGAGACCAAGGGCTTTGAAGGACTATCGAAAGTTAATCTGTTTGATATTAGTGTATACTGTCTCACCACTGAGTAAAGATCACTCTTCCCTGCTTCTATCGTGTTCGTTCTCTTGCCTATTACTTCTCGAATAAGTCAAGCTCATTAAAGTTGGTAAGAAATTACTCATATCCGCGTAAAGAAATGAAATAATGTGTCTTACCTAGTTTGAAGAGCACCTCCCGCCCTCCCTCAATTGCGTGCACTATCCCCGTCACCACTAACCCCAGCAACACTAGGAAAAATACACCACCGTCGACTATACGACGTGTTTCGCCTTTACACGAGGCATCCTCAAGTGAAGCAGAATCTGCGGTGTCTGACCGCTAAGTAAGCGTGGAGCCAAAACAGACAATATTTATACACTTCGCTGACACAACCGCTCTTCGCTTAAGTAATGAACGAATGCGTCATGCGATAAAACATGCGTCCAATCACCACCTGACGTACGCAGCCTAACAAACTGCTGCGAAACGCCCGCCTACCTGTTTGTACCCGTAGTGGTGAGGAGGATAGTGCACGAAATTGAGGGAGGGCGGAAGATTCTCTTCAAAGTAGGTAACGCACGTAATTTTATTTCATCACGCGGATATAAGCAAATTAATTTTACCAACTTTAATACCTATACTGGATGTCCGCAAAGTAACGCCTAATTCTATTCATTGTCTTAAAGAGTCAATCTCATCTACTTCTTGGCCTAGACCACTCCTTATCAGACCCTATTAGTAGTAAGTAGCTTGACCAATATCGCATCTCACATTATGCACCTGCATATTGATTCCTAATCAAAACGCAAGTGCGTTATTACTCATGAGGACTAAGATGAAGTGCCTTGATTAAAAAGGGTCTACGATTTTCTGCACTCACTGTTCGAAGCAGCATTTTTCTGGAATTTCACGTTAGTACTCTGTGAGAGCGTTGCCCTTACCCGGTCCAACCATAACTACACTCCGTATATACATATGTATATGTGGCTCCACCACATACGCCAGCGTGGTTATACCAAGTGATATCAGCGGAAAATTAAGAATATAGGATGAATTAAAGATTTTTATTGTTTTCAGTACTATATGAGAGTCCAATGTTGATAACAATACTGGTGCTCATAGCTAGCAACAGCGTGAAGCATTACACGACGTTCCACATGACGCCGTTTTTAAGGGGATTTGTGACATAATAACACAAAATTTTTCATATCACAGAGTATTTATTTTAAAAATATATCTCCTTTACAAATAAATTTTTGGTGACATAACATATTCGTTTTATTTCTATATACACAATACGCTCGGAAGTAGGTACGCAAAAAGGATCCAATCTTAAGAAGGCGTAATATATCAAAATAATTCTTAAGATCCGTACTTAAATAACTAGCAAAAATATAAACTAAATATTGATCTAATATTCGAATATAAATATCTCGAAGAGCACTTTTGAGGGTTGGATCCCATTTGCACAACTACGTCCATATGAAATCACCAGTGACGAAAAATAAAGAAAAGCATACCTAGTGTCGCTATCGGACAAAAACTACGTTACACAATATATTTTATCCTTGAAATAATATAACTTCACAACAAAATTGAATTAAATTGCTCCACGCACTAAGGGTGTAATAATTATATCTTTTACTGATGCCTGAGCCCATTAAACTGAGTGTAAACTGCCAGCAAGATATTTTACGTTTTCAAAATGCTAATTAAATAGTTTTACATTTAACTAACTGAACTATTGATACATATTATGACGTGTTTGAATGAACATGGTTGTATGTATTTATACATATTATTATATATTTCAACAAATATAATTAAATAAAAAAAACTACCTACCTGATAGACGACAAAGTGCTAGGAAATGATCATTTTGATTTTTCAATACTTTCTGTTTACGATAGTGTTTTATGATCAAAAGCCTAGGCTTTTGATTTAAAAAAAAATAACAAAGTAGTCATTTTGTCTTCTTCCTGTTCTTAATCATAAACCTAGTCTTTTAGATCAAAAGCCAGGTTTAATCATAAACCTGAGACATATATAATAATCTAGCTTCATCTGACAAGGGCATCCCCAAAATAATATTGCAGTCACTTAATTGGGCAGAAATTAAGGAAAGTATCAGCACTTGGAATTTTTTCTAACAAGTGGTAAAATTAAAAATTTTGTACAACCAACTTCAATATAAATAAAAATGAGAACATAAACAATGTAGTCAAATATAATTAAATAAGCATTATTGAGGAAACTCAAAAACTACTCGCCAGATCATCCACATAAATTTAAAGAAAAAATCCATCCCTAAGGGTAGACAAAATAGGGGTATTAATAACTAGACGAAAAAAAGTTCGTAACATTTTAATATAATTTGACTCTATTACCCGTCCACTTCTGATCGTATATTAATCTTTAGTAATTATGGTAATAAAAACCACGCAATCACATTTATAATAAAATTATTATATACATATATAAATAAGGTGAGTCTAAATTTTTAGATATAGGTATAGGTACACATATTCAACTACAGTAGACACACAAAAATAAATTGACAGCCCTACTCTGCGGCTGCGCTGGTATAAAATGCTGGTATAAAATGCGTCCTGACCAGTGACAAAAATAAGGAAAAAGCATACCTAGTGTCGCTATCGGACAAAAACTATATTTTAACCTTGAAATAATATAACTTCACAACAAAATTGAATTAAATTGCTCCACGCACTAAAGGTGACTAAGGAATATAAAATTCTGTATCATTTCCCTTTGTCGCCTCTTACGACACCTACGATGATATATGGAGCATTGGATTCTTTTACGCTGCCACATGGCTTCACATGAGCAGCAGAACTCAAAATAATTATTAACTGCCTACCCGCGCGCCAAGTGCGGCAACTATTAACTGCCTACCCGCGCGCCAAGTGCGGCAATTATTAACTGCCTACCCGCGCGCCAAGTGCGGCAATTATTAACTGCCTACCCGCGCGCCAAGTGCGGCAATTATTAACTGCCTACCCGCGCGCCAAGTGCGGCAATTATTAACTGCCTACCCGCGCGCCAAATGCGGCAATTATTAACTGCCTACCCGCGCGTCTAGTGCGGCAATTATTAACTGCCTACCCGCGCGCCAAGTGCGCCAATTATTAACTGCCTACCCGCGCGCCAAGTGCGGCAATTATGGCAAATGTCCCCTCTATGAGGCAACATATGAGACAAACGAGCACACAGGCCACCTGATAGTAAGTGGATGCTGCGGCTCATAGATATCTACATTTAACCTCGATTAAGAATCAAAATGCAGATGCGTTGTAACCCCTGAGAACTAAGATGGAATGCCTCGATTCCAGTAAAAAGGGTCGCCGGTTCTCTACACTCACCATACGAAACACAGCAACATTAAGCTGCCATTTCACGATGGTATTCTGTGAGAGCGTGGTCCTTCCCCGGTCAAGCCGACATTCATGCTACAACCATAATATAGCTGCAGCGTGGCTTTACCACGTATAAATGCCTATGCCTATGCCCTTGTAAAAATAATAATATTTATTGTTTAACGTACGCAGAGTACCTTAATAAATAGTATATTATCAGTAAGGAGGCTGTTGCCACCTTAAGGGTACCCTAAACACTCATTATTCCATACAAACGTAGTCTGGCGATTACTCCACTGTTTGACTGTTGTACGTTCAAAATAAAAAATGATTTCAATTTGACTCATCATTATCTAACCCTGTATGGAAACAAAAATGTAAAATATGAATATATTTAAAAGTGCTAATGTAACACATATTTGGGTGGAAATAAATAGCATAAAAAGAACGAAAAATGCAAAACAGTTACCATAAAGGGATAGATTAGGTGTTCAAAGTGCAAACAATTTTATTTTGAACAGATACATTTAATAGATTTTTCATGATATCCAGATTCCCAAAGGGCTGTTTATGAAATTTCGCGCGTTCGTTTTTATTGTAAATCATCATGCCTTTCGCTTTCACACGTGATGTCGGCTGAGATAGCATGCATTTTAACCCCGCCCACCACTTAGTGCGTGACAGCAACTAGGGCCATCTTAAGCGGCTTATTCATTGTCAATTTTGCTGTACGTCTCGCCAAGGTCATGCACGGCGCACGACATAAAACGACAATGAGTAGGCTTGATGTACGTAATTGTTGCCGTACGTCAAGCCGACTTTGTGACCTTGAATGAAAAAGGCGCTTCAGAGATAAACGAGCCAATAGTATATAAGCAATATGACTGTCAGATCTCTCTATTACAAAATAAATTAAATAATAATTATATCTTTTACTTTTAGCTGGGCCCAATAAAACTGAGTGTAAATTGCCAGCAAGATATTTTACATTTTTAAAATGCTAACTAATTAGTTTTACATTTAACTAACTGAACTATTAATAAATTATGACTTAATATACACATATTTAAAGTTTTATTATTTGCAACACATAAAAACAACATTATCAATTTATATTGGCAAATGTGTGGCATTTGTGCATTTATACTTTTTTATAAATGTGGGTAGTTTTCTACGACGATTACGATCTTACAAACAATAACTTCTAGAGATAATTCACAACCACATTGTTTAGTGGTTACTGATTACTGCGTTGCAAGCCCTGGATTAAGATATAATCAACACTCGTGTAAAAACTGAAATAACTTTGAAAACCCATGAAATTACATTACCTTTGAAATGAGTAACACTAATTGTACTTATTACTTATTTGTTGTGTATATTATCAATTTCAGTTTCAAAGAATATTACCACATTCACTTATGTACCTACTTACAAAATTGTGTTATCACATTTGTCAAATAAACAAAGTCAAATAATACTCTTGCAACAAAGTTAAGGTTTAAAAGCAAATTTACTGACAGTCAGTCTTTGGCAAACTTGAGCGTTAGCAACAAAAGCTATGAGCAAATGATATCTACTAAAAACTTTTAATAAATATTTAAATATAAAACATAAATATTAAGTAATATATTGTTAATGTAAACATATAAAATTGATACTATATATTTTTGTGCGATACATTACTATGTAAGTGCATTATAATATTAACAATGTCTATAATAGAATCTAAACTATAGTTTATAGAATTATAAGAATAAAAAGGTATATTTTGACAGCATATTATTTCTGCATTGGATTTAAGAAAAGAAAGGTTACATGGGTCATGCTCTAGCAATTTTTTACTGTTTTATCATACAATAAGTGAAAAAAGTAAATAATTATAAATTGGAAAAGGAAGGTGCCGTATTGGAATGAAGATAGCAGTCATTATAAAATGCATCCATCTTCCAATAATTTACAGTAGCAGTTGCTATAGAGTTTGTATTGTTCTAGACAAAAGAAAATAATACATATTATATGATCATGTACCATGGGTATTGGAAATGTTGACAGAAGAAAACTGAAATAGGAAATAGGCAGCAGTATCTTCCTTATAACAACTCCAATAAAACACTGAAGTAGACATGTGTCAATTGTGAATGATTTGTTAATTTGACCTGGGGCGCATCAAAGTAATGATGATTGAAAATATATTTTTTGAATGTTTTGAATCAAATTATTGACAGGACCTAACCAAAGTGTATAGTAATGTCCGATGAACGACATTATCGAGCGGATTTCACAGATTACGGTACTGTAACTCAAAATGAATTGAATGATTCACCAAAATGTTCTGGTTCATAAGACGAATCAATATTTGAATGATTAGGGTCACTAAAAATAAATGAATGACACATGTCTACACTGAAGTAGCCAACTTGTCTGCCAAGCATAGTACCTATGGCAAATTTCCTCCTGTGAGGCAATCTATAGGGCCCACATTCACTGGTGGACTTTAATGGGCTGTATTTTTTTGGTTTCTTTTATAGAATAAGGGTGTAATAAGCACACAGTCCACTTAATGGTAAGTTGATGCTGTGGCCCATAGACATTTAAATCTATCATTGTACAAATCAAAATGCAGATGTGTTGTTACCCCTGAGAACTTCATAGAAATACCTTGTTTCTAGTAAAAAGGGTCTTTAAAACACTCACTATAAGAAAGACAGCAAGACTAAGCTGCTATTTTATGCTTGTATTCTGTTAGAGCATGTTTTATTTCAAGATATATTATTAAAAAACTGGTGTCTGGATCTGATGGATCGGATGATCTGTGATCTGATGGATTAATGTATTAATTAATAACAAGTCCACTGCTGAACATAGGCCTCCCCAAGGAACGCCACCAAGCACAGACCGGAGTCACTTGCTTCTTTCCGACTTCTGACTTAGTTTTTCTCAGGTCATTCCACCATCTAGTGTGTCCTCTCAATGTTTCCTTTACTGGTATGAGGCTGGCACTAGAGACTTCCTTCCCATTGGTTGTCGGTTCTTTGAGCTATAGTGTTAGCCTAAACCACTTCAGTTTACTGATGCTTTGGGTTATGATTTATGATCATTATTATATATTTTTTATTTAATATCTTATTTAGGGATAATAATAATAATAATTCGTTATTTTCTCCACAATCTAAAAAACTAGTATAGTAATGAACAGAGGTTAACACCAGGGAACAAACATATTTAGATTGTGAGAGACTGGCGTCTGAGCTAGGCTAAGAGCCTGTGTTTCAGAGCACCAGCACTCTCCTTACAGGATGTGGATCATTATGGTACAGATAGTGATTGCACAAGTAATCAAAAAAGAGAGAAAAGAGAAAGAAATGGTGCATGTGTGTGTGTGTGTGTGTGCGTGTGTGCGCGCGCGCGCGCGTGTGTGTGTGTGTCAGAATGGGTGTGGATGTTAGTATATTACCTACCTGATAGAATGGAGGATAGTTTCAGTCTCCTCATAGTTCATAGTCTGCAAATAATTAGAGACTTTAGATTTGCAGGACAGTTTTGTAAGAGGAAAGATGTTGAGCACACGATATAGTCTATTGTAGAGGAAGGGGCCCAAGAAACAGAAAAACCGTTGTGAGTTTAGGGTTTTGAACGGGGTTGAACGTACTACAAGGTGATTTCGCTGGGAAAACATTAAAGAGGATCATAGCTACAACTACTATGTTGTTTGAGGACAGTTAATAAAATAAAGAGTTGGCGAACTGAAAGAACCTCACAATACTGATAAAGATTGAATATTGGTGATAGCAGGGGTTTGAACGTGCAGACTTTGAGGACCGCTCTTCAGGCTCTTTCCAGCTTAATTAGTATTGACTTACTCGCACCACCCCAGGTTGTTAAAAAGTAAACTATAAGTGACTGACAAAGTGTTAAGTAGAGTGTTAAGGAGTCTACAAGCGGTGAGGTTGATGTGGGGCTGGAAGGTCAGTTTATTGTCTATAATAATACCTAAATATTTTGTGGAATCGGTCGAGGTAAGAGGTTCACAGTTACATGAGTAGGAGGGGAGGTCAGAATGGGAATGAGCAATTAAGCAATAAAGGAATCACTTGTAACAATACATGGTTGCTTTATGACAACATTAATACTTAATATAATTGTTTGGTTACTATTAACTGTAGGAAACATGAACAAAACAAACAATATAGTAATCTAATTATTCAGAAAATACAAAAACAATGTCACTTTGTAAAGTATTTATGGGCAAGATTGTTCTACATATTTGATCCCAATAATATTCTAATGTATATTTATCAAGTCTGTGCTTATGTAACAGTTAAATAATTCATAACATATAATATTCATACCTAAACTATATAGACCTAAGATAAGAACCTAATTAGAGTGAGCTGCATATGTGAAGTAATCACAATTATACTTTGTAAGAGTTTAAACATTTGTTTATATGATTTAGAAACAACAGTATTACTATTTAATGTAAAATAGATTATTATTCTCAGTAAAGCTCTATATGAATTTATGACCAAATATAAACTAATGTTATTTATTATCAATGATTATAGTTTATTTTCTATGAATGACCAATTTCATGATTGTAATGACTTAACATTTCTTCATTACTACCCATATTGAATATTATCTGCCAATCTATACTAATAAATAGTCAACGATTGTTATAACTAAGGGCTCAAAGGAGGGTCATCTTGACCGATCATGACGTCTTCATACATCACATCATTATTCCTTCTCAAATTTATCTTTTGACGCATATATTCTATCAAACTGTACTTCCTGATCACCAACACCAGTCCGCAAACTATTAAAGCAACTGTGAAGATACTCACGACTATAGCTGTAGAATCGCGGCTTGATATATAATATGTGTAAGAGTTTTGGCATTCATCACCAACTTTGTAGTAGCCCTCGATACATTCGCACTCAAGCGACGTCTGGTTACAGAAATGATTATTTCCTGGACACGGTTCGAGGGAGGTCACGTTGCAAGACAGGATATGTTCTGTTAAAAAGAATACTTTGTAATGCAAACCTTGATTGATTCAATTAAATAATTGTTCAATACTTACCCGTGTAAAAGCAGAGTAAACTTATAATTATTAATATGATAGCTGTAACTTTTAATCCCATGGTTGTTGCTTTCGCGTAGGAAATTCACATCACAAAATAATATCAGGATATAAAAGATTTTGTCTGTTTATCGAGCAATGAGTACCGTAGTAGCAGTCCAGTCAGCCGCACAAGCAAAACATTTGTTTTGTAGCGTCAAACGTCAATGTCAAATGAAACTGTCAAAGTCAGTTTTTTTTAATTTTTTATTATTGTTATTATATTTTGACTTAAATGCTTGTCTTTTTAGCCGTATCTTCATTTCATTCGGGATCTTCGTTTTATAGTTTTTTTACAATATGTTGATGCGAGGCATTGCGAAGTTTTTGGTAGATTTAGACGACAATTCAACCCAACGGACAGTCGATGACGACAGTAACTCAAGTTCTTAAACCTCAACAGCGAAGCACTTGTTTCGTCGTTTTCACGAATAGTTCACATACACAAACACTTAATACACAAAATCGCATAAATTTTACGTATCAACTTCCACTATAGTGGAAGTGGTCTTAAACTGCCCAAGCGAAAAAAATAATAATTAAGATTTATAATACCACATCCAAGCACTTGTACCACCGTTTTCTTATAATAGTTTACTTGCGCCGATATTTAAAATACGATATCGTACTATTTTACTTAAAAAGGCAGATATACTTAAAATACTTATTCAACAGAGTTCACCTATAAGTAATTGTATCAATTATTTTATTATTCTGTGTAACTGTTTAAAGTTAAAGTTACAGCCTATATACGTCCCACGGCTGGGCACGCGAGGCCTCATTTCTTAGAGGGTTTTAGGGCAAGGAAGTGTCCGCGGCACTGCCCCAAAGCGTGTTTGTGAACTTCACATGTCTTCGAAATATTTTTTTCTTATTCCTCAGACATGCAGCTTTCCTCACGATGTTTTCCTTCATCGCCTAGCATGTGGTATATCGGCACTTTAAATTGTAATTAATAATTTCATCGGTGCCGGCAGGGTTCGAACCCAGGTTACTCGCGTTCTGTTATATTTACAGCGAGCGTTAACCATCTGAGCTACGACGGCTCTTAACTGTTTATTATGTTGAATTAACAATTGTAAAATATTACCCTACGTTTGCACCGAAAAACACTCAACACGTAACGTTTTGAAATAAATAGCATAAAATAAATCACACAAAATTCGTTCGCACTACACCTATTAAGATTTGTTACTGTCTGTGTTCGCATTGAGCACAACATACATATCGCAAAGATGTTTTATTTTAACAAGATTACGCAGTCACGACTGACAAACGAGCTGAGTGAGATAGCGCTTTCTAGGAGTGCGTCCTACTCTATTAGGGTGACTACACGATTTGTTGCTTCAAGGAAAAAAGACAAAGTGATGCTAAGGGATTCCCCTATATTTATTTTATTTAGTATAATAAACAAGGATTACAATAATATATAAGTCATTTATCAAGAAATATGTATAATCTACATCGTTATGTAGCTTAATATATAAAAACTTGTATTACCTACTTACTTTGTGTTAAGAGAAAAATAAAAGATTGTAGATAGTAAAGTCAATTTATTACCATAAGTATATTATTTCTGTAGTATGTGTAATACAGATAAGCGATACTTATAATTTGCTAAAAAAATTGTCTTGTGTAGCTTTTAACGCATTGATTTATGTATTTTAATGTTTCGCTTTGTCCATAAGCCCTTAATCTTAAATTAAAATAAAAAAGACGTGTGGCACTCGGGGACTGCCGCGGTAAAGCTATTGCATAGCATTTTTTATCAACTTATGCAATTATAATTAATTATTTATTTTATTTATGCAGTTAAGTCTTTGATATTAAATCAAGTTACACTTTTTGAGCGTGGTGACCGATAAGAAAACAAATCTGAACCAGAATCATAAAAACTGTATTATTCGGGCTAAACGAATCTAATAAAGATCTGTTATTTTTGTCTCCTGCGAAAAAAACAGACTATAGGAATCTATCGAATACCTACATAAACAAAATATCACCTATAAATAAAATATTACGAAGCGGAATAACTAACAAGAGTGGCAACGTCGCACTATACAAAGGAATTGCGTTAAGACGACACCTCGAAAGGGCTATCGCCGGACTGATCAGAGTGAATGCATAATTTCTATAAAAACTTGAAAAAACGCCCTCATAAGGTCTAAAATAGCGTAGCGCCCGCGACGATTAAAAGCGCTTAGAAATTCTCAGAAACTTTAAAATATTTTTGTAAAAATTATTGATTTGAGTAATCAAAATAATGAGCAAGTAAATTATGAATATTAATGTTATGAATATATTTGAGTGATTTCGAAGCATATTAAGTAATTTCGTTGTAATTTCAACTATAGTGGTTTTTTAGAGGTGTTTTCGCAAATAATTATGATCGAGTCAAAATTATACTATCGTGTTTTTGAGCAATCAAATTCAAGATAAAGACATGAATTTACCTATATCAAAGGGGGATGCCCACTGTTCATAGACACTTCGGCCATGGGTGCCCACATATAAAAGCATATGGAACTGATAATATGCAATTAAAATAATGAAATGGTTAAGGAATTGGTTTAAAAAAAAGTCGGGATTTTTATGATATAAAGCTTTTTTATTTTCACAAATACAGTTTTTTAACGACTACTTTTACCAATTTTATTGCTTTTAATTTCTTTAACTTTTAATTCCCGACGCGTGATTTTTTCTTTTGGAGGCCTATGCCAAAAGGCACACCGAACAGAGGGACTTACTTTAACTAGTATTACAATAGGAACTCAAACACAAATATTATGTAACCCCAAAGTTCGGAAATAAATGGTTATATTATTATTATACTATTATTATTAATTCCTGACGTTTCAGGTGCTTTATAGCACCCATGGTCACGGGGCACTGAGGTGACTGCCATCCCAATGTCAGTATTGGGACTGGGAGTACCTTCAGCTTTTTATTATTATTTTTATAGTCCAATCTACGCAGATTGAACTTACTCTATCTTTAAGTCTTGCAGTGGTATGCTTGGGGTTTGTTTTAATTTTATTAATTATAGTGTTACAAGCAGGTGGTAGTACCCAACCGCCTTCTCTACTGAAATTAGGATGTTTTTTAATTTCAGTAGCCTCACATATCACCCTTGGTAGGAATTAATGTTCTTTAACGAGGATTTGTGGTCTATCAAATCTGATGTATGTCTATCTGGTTGGGGTGACACCCTTGACATACGGTAGTACAGCAGGCACACGCTCAACTGCGGTCGGCTTCACTCGGTCACTGTGACGAAGACGTGGGACCCGAAGCTTGATTTTGTGCAGAACCTGCTTGACGTGCTGAAGCTCCGCGGCCAGGTGCTTGTTCTCACAGATCCCATATGCTCTCTGTAACAAAGATTTGCTCATGGTAACTAACTGTGAAGGATTATGGTGAGATTCACCGCTTAAATATCAGTTTGTATGGGTCTTTTTTCTATACACAGTGTGACCTATGATGTTGTTAGGATTTTGGATAACAAAAACATCTAGGAAAGCTAAGAAATTATTTGCCTCAGATATAATATCATAATTACTGAATAGAATTTGGCACAGAGAGTGGTAACGATGGATAAAATTCATAGGAACAACATCCTGATTTAATATTTCTTGGGCCATATTCATGAGCCGCTCTAATTTGTTTCTTGGTACTTGCAATAATGCCTATATGCATTCATCACTATCTCCTGTTCTTACTTTCATCAAATATACAGCAAGTGCAAAGCATCCACTATGTTTACTTGACATTTTGGGCACTTCAGACAGAATTTATTGGCATTGTGCCTTTGATAAGCGTAGATAATAATGTACAGTATATTCGGGCATATTGTAAATATTTTGAAAGTCTATATGATGGTAAATATTATCTTACAATAATGTAGAAAAATCTATAATTTGTGCTACACTAAATGTTTTAATATGGTTATATATTAATTCTAAAAGTAAATACCAAGAGTTACTATTTAAATGGTAGTTACTGATTCTACATTCTGGAGGTACATAGTAATTGTATTCACAAAAATACATACCCGCAATGCTGATGGAACAGTGAGTTGATTGGAATTGTTACAACCAGGAAAAAACATTGATTTTGTGTGAGTGGTGCTCTTACAAAATTAGGCAGCAGTATATTGTATGATGTATGATCTAAGCTTTGTTGTTCTAGGTTCAATACATTACTCACTTTAGATTGCTACAAGGATGGACTAGATGATTCAGATGGTTCCCGTTCTAAAGTTTAACGTGTTGCTGCTTTATCAATTCTTCGCAATCATGACACTCACGCGATGACGATGGCAACTGAAATAATATTAAATAAAAAAAAAATAAGACAAAGTGAACAAAATAAAATAGATTTGTTTACTTTAAACTCAAATATAGGTAAATGTTACTTAAAACTTAATGCCCTATATTATTTAATAATTAAGGACTGACTGCCTACCAGTAGTCCAAAAACAATTAAAAATCGACTGTCTTATTTCTTGGTATTTGATAAAAATTGTCCATTTCGTAACTATCTGGTGTTAGCTAGCTAATCTTATCGCCGTGTTACAAATAAGCTATTTTCTTTGTCAGGTATAGCTTGTGCATATGTTAAAAAATAAAACAACTTCATCATTTCATACATTCATCACTATCAAATATCAGCACTAGAATTAATAAATTAAAAACTGTTGAACACTTACTTTTAACAGTTGTCACACTATAATGTGATCGACAATCTCACTCCATATGAGTTCTTGAGAATTTATTTGAAAAATAACAAACAAAATAACACAATGGCAACTATTTAGTTGTGAATTCACTAGTACCTTTTTACTTGTTGAATTGTGATTTCATTTCGCATGACATATTTCCTATAGCTGTCAGATTTGATGTTGCCACATAACTAACATAAATACAACGAAACGATATCGATTTGTATTCGATTAGTAATTTAATGAAAAAATAATAATATTTGAGTTTCGCTTTCAGTTCTACACGCTTTTTAAAATATATTTTCTTTTATTTTTTTAAATTATGTTTTAAACGTATTTTTAAGA
This sequence comes from Parnassius apollo, assembly GCA_907164705.1. Taxonomy (NCBI): domain Eukaryota; kingdom Metazoa; phylum Arthropoda; class Insecta; order Lepidoptera; family Papilionidae; genus Parnassius; species Parnassius apollo. Next base: position 246,666 of record CAJQZP010001358.1, read on the forward strand.
ACAGTTAAAATGTGGAGTAGCGTATTGTTATGCTCTAAACAGTTCATGGTAAATCAGCTAAAAATTCACTTGTTTAATTATCATAACATGATTCCATTTTAAACGTATTCTTAAAACAGATAACAATAACAGTTAAATTGTGCAGTAGCATTTTATTGTACTCTAAAGAATTCATAGTAAATCAGCTAGTAATTCGCTTGTTTAATTATCATAACATCATAATATCCATAGCGATTCGATTATTATTCGATTAATAATTTCATAAAAAGAGAATAATCTTGGAGGTGTTTTAACTTCTGCTCGCTTTTTAAAATGTATTTTCTTTTTTTATTTAAATTCTATTTTAGGTGTATTTTTAAGAACAGTTAATTGTGCAGTAGTGTTTTATGAAGCTCTAAAAAATTCATGGTATATAAGCTAGAAATTCACTTGTTTAATTATCGTAACATGATTTCATTTTATATGTATTGTTAAGAAAAGATAAGAATAACAGTTATATTGTGCAGTAGCGTTATGTTATACTGCATAGAATTCATTGTAAATCAGCTATTAAATCGCTTATTTAATTATCATAACTACAGATGTGAAGGCGGTTGTTAACGTTTTCAACCAAGCCGATAACAACGGTTGTTTTTGTCTTGAAATTGATAAAAATTGTGCAGTTGCGTTTTGTTAAGCTTTAACCTTTTGAGTGCCACGCCAAAAACGCATTACCGTGTCCTGTACGCCAAAGCGCCAAAACAAAATAGTGTTGCCAAGAGTTGATATATCGATAACGTGAAATAACTTGTTTTTGTTGGTTTTTTATGCTATAAATGACTCTTAATAAACTGTATGTTTTATTTAATCTTGTGCCGTCTTCCACTCTTTTTATATATGTACTTTGTACATATAAACATAAATAAAAAACAAACAATAACAATAAAATAGTAGTAAACATTAGCACTACTCTCCATCCTAATGACGACACTGTCGCGACTGGACGACAACGGCGTAGCTGACCTTCCCTTTTGAAACATTCTTAGAATGTTGTGTATCGATTTCAAAATCGATCTAACCGAAATATACAGACATCGATTCATAATATTTTATGTGTCGGGGAAGGCGTAGGCCAAGTGACGCACAGAAGAAAAGTCTTACACTCTTATGACAATGGGGATTTGATATGATGCTGATGCTGCTAGATGATTTTGAGACTGAGAAAGAAAATGGCACAACACAAAATGAAAAATTGCTCTTCACACCCTAAGTAAAAAAAACATTAATTGTAATTTTGTATTATAATAAAAAAAGGTACATAATTATTCATTAATCAACAATTGTATATAATTATTCGCACTAGGTAAATCAGCCTTATAATGCTAAAATCTTGGTCATGGAATAAATAAACATATTTGTTCACCAATCAATCAAAAATTCAATTCATCAATCAAAAATCAAAATTCATCATCATCGACGCTTTCCAAAATCCGAATGAGTTCTGAGGAATCGTTCATGTTGCATTGCTCTACTTTTCTCGGTAATCACTTATGACGTCATCAGGGTGTCGTCTATCCTTGATCACGGTGCCCAGTGAACTGATTTTCGATGACGCGCTAAAGATGCGCTAGAGTTGAGATATTAGATTTATTATGCGAAGATAATCTGATAACATTTTTTTATTCATGTAGCTAATTATAGTTTTATGTTTATAACCTTTAATTTTATTCAAATATCAATAATAATAGAAAAAAAAACACCATTGAGCTGAATTTTGGATAGTTTTCAAGAAATCTATGCCTCCCGCGTTTGACACTAGCGGTCAACCATAGACGACTTTGGCGTGCTGGACATAGTATTTGCTTAGATAAAAATCCATTTTTATTAGTTCAATGTTTCTTAGTACTTGTGGCTCTAGAAGACTTGTTTTTTATACTCACATGTTGCTGGGTTATTCCTATTTTGAGGAGTGTAGAATTAAAATACCTGTAATAATTTTCCAATATCTATATTTCATATTTTTCGGAGCCAGGTTTTTTGTCAACTATAGACGTCGTTGGCGCTCAGGGCCCGCAGGTGTTGGTCAAGTATAGGCGACTTTGGCGCTCAAAAGGTTAAAGGATTCATGGTAAATCAGCTGGAAACTAACTTGTTTCGTTATCATAACATGATTCTATTTTAAATGTGTTGTTATAAACAGATAAGAATAACTTAACCGATCTTCTTTAAAAACAGATAAGAATAACAGTTCTTATCTGTTTTCAAAGAAGATCGGTTAAGATTAACAGTTAAATTGTGCCGTAGCATTTGTTACTCTCTAAAGAATTCATTAGAAATCAGCTAGTAATTCGCTTGTTTAATTATCGTAACATCATAATTATTTAAAATTATATTAGCACTGTAATGATGACACCGTAAATAATCAATCGAAAAAGAGAATCGATTTTTTAAATGTGTTTTGTGATTGGCAACACTTTTTTTATTCACAAACTAATGACATAATGATTTACCTAATTTTTATTATTATGTTTCCGGTACTTTTAATTTGTGCAAAAATATTCCCATTGTTTGAGGATAAATGAATACCGCGATTAATAACCATAAATAAAGATATAATTTTTTAACAAATTCACATTGTTGGGCGTTCCATGGCCGAAATTGGGCGTCCCCCTTTCACTTCCCTTAGTGGTGTCATAGTCCTATCAATTATTTTATTATTATAATAGTACATGATATTCCCTTTAAAATGACACCAATATGAATAATATCTTATATCTATATCTACAAATAAATAAAATTGAAGTGTCTGTTTGTAATGTTAAAATAACAGCTTTTTATTAAATGCATATGAAAGTACTAGTAACAAAAACACAATTTTTAAATTTTTTGTCTGTCTGTCGGTCTGTCTGTCCGTCTGTCTGTTTGTTCCAGCTAATCTCCGAAACAGCTGGATCTATTTTGACGGGACTTTCACTGGCAGATAGCTGATGATATAAGGAATAACTTGAACTACTTTTGTTTTAGAAAAAGAATTAGGGTTCCGCGCAAAAAAATTAAAACCCATGAAATCCATATTCCACGCGGGCGAGATCGCGGGGAATAACTAGTACTCAATATAGATAAATGTGTACTTATTTTTATTTATTTATTATTTTAATAAATAAATAAAAATAAGTATTAATAATTTCTAGACACATCTCAACAGATATTTCGTTAATAAATTGCTATCAATACTGAAGTATTCTTTTATACTTAGCATCCATTTAAAACAAAAAAAACTGATAAGAATACTTTTTAAGCAACATATAATCAATAAACGATAATCGCGTATAGTGAATTTCGAGGTAGATTATTATATGTAAACGTTTTTGAATCGTCGTAATGATACATATTTCCTAAAGAAAATATCTCCACAATTAATTTGATGTAAAATAACATTAGAAATAACGTATAAAAACGGAGAAATTATCAAATTTTTGATCGAGTTCCTAACCAGTACACAAACAAAAATGGCGAAATGTCATTTTCACATTTTTTTTCTATATAGTTATTTGTTACAGAGTACACAGATAAAATTCACTCTCATAGATGACAAATTTCAAACACCACAATCTCTAATTTTTTACTCTGCTATTGTTACGGCCTCTAGTTACCCGGGCAAAGGTCGTAGAACCCGGGCCTACCAGGGGTTCAACTCGACGAGTAACAGGAGGTCGGCCTAAATGGCTTGTGGAATATGAGACAATAGCGGTTAAAAAGGAACCAAACAAGACTTACCTATTTCGTCGTCGTAAGTATATGTGTGTGATAGTGTTATGCTCAGTACGTGTTATATTATGTAACCTGACTTCCCGCTGGTTGCCGAACAGCAGATCCCAAGGCTTCACCTCTATTCCAGTATGGGATCCATCGAAGGGGCAAGCCGTCACAGAAACTTCAGAGTCTAAGAAATTACGCTCGTTTATCACTCATTAATTATAGTTAAGTCAATTGTCATTAGGTTAATCCAATCAAATTCAACCAGATTTAACCGAACCCGCGTTATAACGAACTCACTATTTGTGAAAAATACTGTATCACCGGACCGCGTCGCAAAAAACTCAGGTTCGCGCAGTACATACGTCAGGGCGGCCGTACGGCAATTATATTAACAAGACGCGCAACTACTCAGTTCCACGCTCCACGGCAAGATTTGTGACTTATTATTTATTGTCCAATTAATTGTCTTTAAATTCAAATGGCACGCTCTATTAACATAAGTCTAAGACAAAACAAGGAGACTTTCAATATATGAACAACCCGGCTTCGCGCAAAAACTCTCGCGACCCCTATAATGCGACCGAAGAACGTCATCGGCGCAGGCGCCGCGTGCCTAGCTAGGAGCGCGCCCTGCTCCCTAGCTCGGCTCGATGCCAACAGGGGTGACCGACCGCGCGCACAAATGCAGCTAGCCTCCCCCTCCCGCACCTCACAAATCGTCGCTTCACACCGCTTGAGATAAGACGATCTACTATCAGGCGCTAACAAACCCCCGTCCCGGACATAAGGACCTATGTCCGCGAGTAAATTGGCAATTAGAAGACGCTTTGTATTGTTGGTTTTTACAAAAACGATCAACTGGGCAAATGATATCTGGCCCTTTGCTTTGTGAAAAAGCATTACAGTTAAATAAAAAATTAGGGGACGGCGGCTCGTTTGTCGCAAGTAACGTATGGTTATATAGATTTATATCTCTTCATGGAATTTAATCAATGTTTATTAAAAAATAATAATTTCTTAATAAACATTGATTTTCGTTGAAATTGTTGTTTTTAATAAACACATAACATTATGTATGTACATATGTACTACAAATGCACAAAACCCGCTTTTCTTCATACATTCGATCATCCGGATTTTCGATTATCCGAATCCCTAACGGCAACAATTAGTCCGGTTAATCGAGTATATATATACATATTGAGAATCTAAATTGAGAATTTAAACTATAGCACATTTAAAATATAGTCCACCTAGCAACACGATGCGCCCCGCACTGAATTCGTGGACGAATGCGGGGGTGATATAGACGCAGTACTTAATCGGGACGCATTTTTAATTTATTATCATAAAAATAATACATATTTCTAAAAAGTAACCAAACCAAATTATTTTATTTTGTATTGCAAAGCAGTAGATATTTTTTTTATATTCCTTTGATAAACAATGAAGGAGTAAAGTGGTTACATCTCTACGATTTGGAGGTGATTTGGGTATTTTTTTTTATTTATTATGTGACACCGATAGAAAAATTATGGCTAAACCAAATTACGTATCAGATCATGTAGATTACTAGCTATTTTTTTCATATGTAATTTCACTGTAAGTGTCGACGAAAAGTTGGTTCATCTGCACGCTTTTTTCAAGCTTTTTGCGAGAGAGCAGCCTTAATAATAAATTCACTTTGTTCATTCATATTCAAAATTTCAAAACACTTTATACATAAACACCGTGTCGAAGACTGAGGAAAAGAAACGACGTTAGACCATCGTTAGACAATGCACGGCCTTCAAGCCACACCTCCGTGCCCGTCGGAGTGCGTGAGGTTTTTTTCGTTACGAAATTTCTGGATTTTCCCGCACTCAAGGCCCGCGATAGAAGCTATGCAATAGCTTAAAAATTGTCGCTATACATTTAATAATTTCTGTCTCATGCCCATTTTTACACTTTATAGAGAGAACCGGATGAGGTGGAATGAACATATTTACTTTCGGATAGAAATGATGCAAACTACAACGAACGAAAAACAAAACGGTGTTTTAAACATGTTTTTTTTGTGAAAATCTCGTCAGTGCAAACTTACAGTTAGGAAGGCTATCCATATGTCACATGTCCATATATCACAGACTTCAACTGGCCTTTCACGATGAAGCCCCATTTCGTGCCGCTGTTTACAAATGGTTTAATGAATTTAAATGTGATCGCACTAATCTCACCGATGATCTGCGTGACGTAACATCAGTGTTGTGCGACGTATGATAGAGGCTGACAAAAGAGTGACTTATCAGCAGATTCGGACAAGCTTAGGCATCGGTATGAGTCAAATGTGCAAACACGAACATGAACATGAACATTTAGCGGTTAGGAAGCTTTGTGCTCGGTGGATACCTAATATTTGATAGAGGCCCAAAAACTCCGTCGTGTTGGTTAGTGCCGTGAAATGGTTCAAAAATTTAACGGATGTGACTCAAATGCTGAAAAAAATGGTATACAATCATGATAATAGGTATATTTATGCGACTGTCGAACCATATATCAATATGGCAATATCTTGTACTTGTTTAGTAGGTATCGCCAAACATAGGATTATTATAGTTATTTAAACGTGTATGCAAACATGAATAGGGTATTTTACACCATGTAAAATAAAATCAAAAAATATATATTTATGATAGATTTTGCAAAAATTAAACAAGAAATATTGATTTCTGTTTATAAAATTGCATTATAAATTTTAAATTTCCATATTAAGAATTTTTTTCGTCTGTTCCTCAAATCTGCAAAACTCTCTCGGCCATATTTTATAACATGTTATTGTTTTATTGTGTTGTATTAGAACATGTTATTTTATTGTGTTTAGTTTAACATGTCGTGACGTCACTGATCCAGCCTAAGGATATTAGTGTTCTGTGTCACTGATTAAGAGAACTAGCTAACGTGCTGCGTTATTTCGAAAGTTATTATTACGATTATTGAGTTTTATTCCGAATTTTATTGAATAGGAATCGTGGAAGACGAATTCGTAAAAACAGAAAGTACTAATCTACCAAGGATAAATAAATTGATAATGGCAAAATTTTTTGCATGCAATCCGAATGTTTGTTCTGTCGAGTTGAGGAATATTAAACCATCAGTGTAAGTACCTATTATCAACTTTTGTTCACACAAAAACAATACCAGGTCAGAGTGTATTCATAGTTTAGTAGCTATCATAGTTTAGTTTATCTATAATACGTTTATAGGGCAGACGAAAAAAAGTACATTGACCTCAAGTATTATGTTAGCATCGAAACAAAACGACAGTTATTGCTTCTATACATTTATTTATAGATTACATATCGTTATGCGCTAAGCGTGTCTCATGGTACGGGGTAGGGTGAAGGAAGCGGTCATTCAGAGATAATAAACCTGTTTCGACGCGATTTTCGAATTTCGAGAAAGTGGATGGAGCAGAACTCATTCCTCATTCTTCTTTGGGATGCGCTTGCGTAGATAGCTTGAGATTTAAAATTTTCGGTTATAGTAGTTGTTTTAATTTTTATTAATTTTGTTTTGTTAGTTGTATTATTACGTTTTGTATTAAAGTTTTTGTTGTTGTTTTGTGACGTTTTATATATTATCACTAGTATGAAATCGGGTCCATTGACATGAAAATCTCATAAAGACTTTACGTCACCACGAAAGAAGCGGAAAGTGTCGCATATTTCGGAAAACGAAAAAATAATGATTGTAAACATCTATGTGACGTATATCGATTCAAAGCGGATATAAAAAAGAAGACTGCCGATATTTTAGGTTATAATCAATGTGACGGACTCTTCTACGTCTTCATCATCATAAAATGATTCTGAAATAGATACAGATGAATAGTCTGTCAAGTGTCTCTGACAATCAATTATGAGAAGTTTTATGCATGCTTCAAGGTTGGCAGCTTAAGAATGCTTAGCATTAAAAGTTCTTCTTTTTACCCTGACTGTTAAGAAGTGGTAATGTTTTATACAAGTACCTACCTACTTACTTATTATAGTACTTACCTACTATTAACGTAATAATGAAAATCGTGATTATGATTTATAAATAATAAATTTAAATTAATATTAATTTGCTTTTAAATTCATTTAGGTACAGGATAATCTTCTTTCATTATAATATAATAATAGACATAGAGTCTGTAAAGAACTTCGCACTCGGTACCCTTATCTTTCACACTGGTGATGTATGTAATGATAAAAGGATAAAAAAATGAACCTAAACAAAAAAGATTGCCTACCCCGATGATATCGTCTAAGGTCAATGTACTTTTTTCCGCCTGCCCTAGAAACGTACTATATAATTACAATCATTAGCAATCATTAGTTATAATATCTGAGTTAACGTAATTTATTACAAAATTTGATTTGCAATACCTTTCACCTCATGATGTTTTGTCTTGTATTAAACGATAGTTAAATATAAATCATACTAACATCAAAATTTTCTTCACAAAAGTATAGTTTAGATTTTGTAGACAATGTCTTCGGGTCTCTTCTTGCCAGTTTTAACCAAGTATTTCTCATATTTAAATCGGTTTGCACTTTAATCCATAACTTTCCCGACGTTCTTATGCTCGTATTTTTGCATTCAGGCACAACACATTAATGATATAGATGATAACTCATTATTAATCATTAAAAAGTATATTATACCTTTGTAAAATCGGTAGAATCGATGACTGTGACGTCATTGGTACCTATGTATATAATTCATAATATGTGATATTTTACATCTTTTAAATAACATAACATAAACGTAACGGCGACGAAAGCTGGATTTATTGTTATGATCCTGAAACTAAGAGACAGTCTGCTGTCTGGGTATTTCCTTCCGAGGAGTTGCCAACTAAGAGAGGCCAAAGCGTGGGAAAAAAGATGTTGGCCTCGTTCTTCGGAAGGACAGGTCATTACGCAACAGTTGTTTTAGAGGATCAAAAAACAGTTACTTCAGAGTGGTACACTAATAATTGTTTGCCATTAGTCTTGGAAAAAGGTCGGGAGAAACGACCTCGCAGTAGGATCCTCCTTCACCACGACAACGCCTCGTCGCACACCGCCAAGCAAACAATTGACTACTTGGCGACGTCAGACATTACTAGGTCATCCACCCTATAGCCACGAGCTCACACCTTCGGATTTTTATTTATTTCCGAAAATAAAAGAAAAACTTCGAGGAAAACGTTTTATGGACGCCGAGGAAGCAGTGGCTGCGTTTCAAAATGCCGTCGAAGAGACCCCTAAGGACGAGTGGGCAAAAAGCAAAAATTTCTCAGTGGTTCCATAGGATGCAGCGATGTAGTGATGTAAATGAACACTGTTTTGAAAAGATATAATAAAACTAATAACTTGCTAGTTTGTTCAGTTTTTGATTTTCTAAGAACTTTCAGTATCACTTGTACCACATACGTGTATTATATTACTACGTACATAATGCCAAGTTTTATTAAAACAAACTGGAAATTATAAATTAATTTCTTATGGTCCATACAGATTATGGCCGTGGAAGGAAAAGGATCTTTCTTCCTCTTTACGTACGCCCTTTTTATGCTGACGGAATTCGAACAACACAACAAATTACAAAAAATGGTGCCTCTGAATGACTTAGGAGAAAAAAAATCATGTCTAAAATTGAGTGTATGCAACTAATAAACAAACAAATCTTTACTTCATAGTTTTTATAGCTAGGCATTTCTCTAGGGTTATCTTCAGAAAAGTTTTGAAAATATTTCTGAACGTAGTAGTAGAGGCAAACAATTCTTTAGCTTTTCTAGATCCATAAAGAAAGATATTTAACGGTGATTCTAACCACCATCTTTCACAGTTAGTTATCGTGGGTAAATTTTTGTTTCAGAGAGCCCGAGGGATCTGTGACAGTAAACACATGGCCGCCGAGTTCCAACACGTCAAGCAAGTTTTGCATGACAAGAAGCTTCGGGTCAGCGCCTGCGTCACAGTGAACGAGTGAAGCCGGGCACAGTTGAGTGTTTGCCTTCTGTACTGCCATATGTCAGAGATGTCACTGACAAAATTGGCTACATCTTAAAGCGTGCTTCCATCAAAACATACTTAAAGCAGATAAAGAAGAGAGAAGAAGATTAGTCAGTTTCTACCATCAGTCAAGTGTAATGTCAGAGGGACAAGATGCAGGAGTGTACAAGTTTGATTTTGCATGTGGTCTCTTACATAAGACAAATAAAACCCCGCTGATAATGGTGAATAAAAACCCGCGTTTAAAAACACATAGCTGACGTGAAAAATCGACGCTCCGGGAAGTCTGCAGACTGTGAACACGTCCCGGATCGCCCACGTCACTACATCAGATTTAATAGACCACAAATCCTCGCTAAAGAACACCGATTCTTTCCAAGGATGATTCGCGAAGCTATTGAAATAAAAATACATTCTAATTTCAATAGAGAAGATGACTGGGTGCTACCATCTGCTCGGAATCCTATAATTAATAAAATTAAATCGTAACCAAAGCTTACAAGTGCAAGACTTCAAGATATTAAATTTTATATAGCATAGATCGGAACAAATTTTATAATTTTAATCTGGTGGTAGCCACGGTTAACTATGACATTGGGATGTCGAATCCTTCAGTCCCCCCCCCCGTGATCATGTAACCACAAAATAAGTTAATAAACGCAATGAAATCCGTAAAAACTAGTTTTATTTAAATGTGTAGTGTTTGCAAAAATATAAGACATCTCAGCAAGTTGGTTGGGTCCTCGCTCAGCACCTAAACGAAAACTTACCTCAGAAAGTGATGTTTGAAGGTCTGGTGTCGGTGTGATTCATCACAGCTTCTTACCAAACCGAATGAGCATTACTGCAGATGTTTACTGTAAAGGACTGAATACGATGATGGAGGTGCTCATACGTCTCCAACCAGCTTTGGTTAATCGTTCGTCCCCGCTGCTCCTGAACGACTACGCGCAACATCATACTGCACCACAGACGGTCTTCAAGTTACAAGAACTGGGATTTGAAGCTCTTCGTAATCTTCCGTACTCACCACACCTTGCGCCTACAGACTTCTACTTTTCCGGAATTTGGATAACATTTGGCAGGAAAAAAGTCAATACCCGAGAATCAGTACAAAATGCCTTTAAAGAATTTGTGGCCTCCCGTCTAGCTGATTTCTTCAAGAAGGGCATCAATAAACTGCCACTGCGTTGGCAAAAAATGCATCAATTACTTGGGTGATTACAATAGAATACTATAATACAAACATAATAGAACGGGGGAGTGCACGGAGCCCGTGTAGCTACTAACATGTAACTAACACGTCAATTCAGACGTATAAATGTCAACACAATCAAAAAATTGGAAACTATTTTCGTGTCAAGCGTCGCAATGCAGAATGCAATTGCAGCATGCAAATTATTTAAAAAATGGCAAATTGTGCAATAATTACGTGTCGAAAGAACAGCGGTAAATGGAATTTAAATAAGGGAGGCATATTCCACAACCAGTAAGTCGAAACTATTTATATTTTGTGAATATTAGAAACAAAAATAAAAAAAATATTTATGTGTTAACAACATTAATCAAAAGTCTAAAATGTGTTTGGAGTAGTGATAACTGACAATACGACGTAATTGCTTGTATGTGTGCCCCCGGCGACGCCAATTCTTCTACAAAGTAAGGTTGACAGCCATTCTATTGTGTATTATAGTATTCTATGGTGATTAATATGATTGATTAAAATAAAAAAAATTGAAAAAAATTACATAATAACTTATTTCATAAAAAAAGGCAATTTCATATGTAAAGAAAGACCTAATATTAATAAATCCTATAAACGCCTAGTACATTATATTATTCCACCATCAAGAGTTTTCTCAGCGTACGCTAAGTAATGTCTTTTATTGACAATTTTTTGATACCTTGGGTTACAATATTGGATTCCTAGTGATTCCTATTTTTTATATAAAATATAGCCCTTGTTACTCACTGATAATGTAGCTTTCTGTAAGTAAAAGATATTTTAAAATAGGTTTAGTAGTATTAGACTTTAACAATTACAAGAAAAAAAAAACAAATTTTTGCTTTCTGTAATTACGGTAAATATTTACCTCATATACAAATTATAACGAAAATAGAAAATAAATATTATTATAGTATTTTTTACGCAATGAAATAAAGTAAAATGGTAGTATTGTTTTTGATAGATGTATTTATTTTAAAATCTAAACTTACTAAATATTTTTCACAGTCAAACAGATCAGTCAATAGATTAGCGAACAGTTCCTATTTCATGTCAACGACAGGAAACTCTCGAGTAAATATTTTAAAAGTCGTATTCATCTCCTGAACCGTAGGTGTATTTTTCAGGCAGCCTGTAGTCGGCTGGATCGTGTCCATGTGCTTCTTCACCACCGTTGCCATCACTATCTCCTAATCTGTAAGGTGTTATTACTTCTCATTATATAACTAAGATTTTTTTACATATCGGATATTAATATTAATATGTAACTTGCCATGTGTTAGTAACATAAAAAATACGCCATTTCGTCCCCGTGTTAAAGAAGAGGCGAATATGAGAAATACTTGAAAATATTTTGATACATCGATCCGCTTGCCAATCTTGCAAATCTTACTTCGGCAGGGGAACATGTCTGTCAGTGAGCTTTTTCAGACTGTAGATAATAAAGAAAAATTTAAATTTTACAGCAAGTAACAACATTGCAACATCTTCTAATATATAAAAAATGAATTTCTGTTTGTTTCTATTTTATGCGCTGCCATACCGTTCATCAGATTGCGCTAAAACTTTGTCAACTTATTGCTTGCACTTGTGCGACGGTTAGAGGCATAGTAGAATTAACTTAGCTTATTGTATATCATTTAGATTATACCATTCAACTGCAATGAATGTATTATCATTCATAATTAAACTCTATAACTCTTCCAAAGTTAAAATACTATTTCCACAATTATTTCTTCTGCGGCAGCAATACGCGTAAATTTTTCCATTGTTGTTCTTCTCTCATAAGACGTGAGGGGATGGGTCAATTAATTATGTTGCCATTATACGATAAATAACAAGAGAAGTTATTTTCACAAAATTTTCGTTTCTTATTACTTAAACATGGGGATGGCGTAAGAGACGTTGTTGGAGGCAGAATTTTCCTGATAACAACTTAATAATAATTAAAAAACTATCAACCAACTCGCCTACCAAGAGTAGCAAACATAGAAATTATTATTTTCTCTAAGGCCGCCTGTTCACCTGTAAGAAAACTCGCGGAAATTTTGCATAAGTCTCTTGCAATACCGTTTACATATCGCGTAAATTCTTGAAATTTTGTTTACAATAAATATCTCGTGAGAAACTCGCGAATACTTCCTATATTGAATAGAGGTGTAACATCTTAAAATAATAAATACATTTTTTATTTTTAATCTTTGTAAAACATAGTTATAATAATGCCAACATCTACTTTCCTTTCAATGGGAATACGAACATGGGTATTCAAAATAATCAACCCGTAATATGCGATGTAGCTCATGCATTCTATAAAGATAGACATGCTCATAAATTATGAATTACTCTGAATTCCTATTTAAATCTAGTGTACTACTTGCGAGATATACGAAACTAGACCGATAACCAGCGAGATCGAGAGATAATGTTTCAACTTGGAACAGGAAACGCTTGACAAACTGTCGCCAGTGCGCTTGCTACGTAGTTTACGAGTACATCTGCAAGCTACTGTCTCATAGACTGCGGAACACTTCTTGCAAAAGTTTTTTTTTTTGGAGGTGGAAACACGGCCTAAGGCAATCTATGGGGAAGACGTCTGTTCAAAAGTATACTTTCGACAAGATGTAATGAATTAATGAAGTACTTTATATATAAAACTTTTAGAAATGTACCTTTGTTCTTCATGTTGTTTTTCATTCGTTTCTTCTAATGGTTCTTCTTCATCTGTCTCATGTGAAGGTTCTTGGTATTTTTGAACTATAAATAAAAATATATCTTATGCACAGTGCCAACTTATTCTCTTTTACTTTAAGAACTAAAATTTCATAATTACTTCAAGACCTTTATTTTTTTCTCGCATTTGAATAAATAAATTATCTATCTTCACCGAATCTTTTGACATTTACTACTTTATTCAACTTAATTTCCTATAAATGATCTCAAGAGTCTATTTGCATGGTACTGTCTAATTTGGTTTCAAAAAAAAAAAACTATTTCAAGAACCGTTTTAGAAATTTCAATGGTCGCCTTATGAGCGGCCGGGCTCTTTGTTCACCTTTTTCATGCTGATGACTGTGTGCTTTGTCCTGGCCTTCGTCGTCTAGACCATATGAGTCCTGTTTCTCGAACTCGTAGTTGTCCCCAGCTTTCTTGTGGAAGGAGTCGAAGTGTTGGTGTCCCTTTTTACCACCACCTCCCTTCTTTCGAGAGTAACCGATTTCACCGTCGCCTTCGTTCTCATAAGACTTGTGGTAATTCTCCGGCTGGAAGAGAAAGTTACTGAAATTATTGTATGATGATATTGTTAACGAGGTTTTTTTAAGTTCAATATTCATAAAATACTGCAATTTTTTTTTCACACTGCACAGAGGCTGCCACTCGAGAACCTTTCTTCCTCATCGGTTATTAGTACCATTTATTTTATCCATTTTTTGATCGCTCAAAAAATTCTCTGTCAAAGTTTTTTTTGGATAAAACAAAGGTTATACTACTCCTAGCATTGCTAGAAGCAAGGGTTTGCTTTAATCGTCACACTTGGTAGGTGGAATGACAATCACAGGATGTCTTGTACACTTGAAACTGCTGCCTATCACCGGTATGATTATTTCAAGTCTGACATAAATTATATGGCAACACCGGCAACTATCTGAAGCATTAGGATTTTCTAGTTTTCACACTGTACATAATATTGTCGTAATGAAAAAACATAAAACAATTGTGGAATAATTCCCACCAGCATGCTTCAGCATTGCGTAATGGCCTGCTACTCGATATTGTTCACGATGATACTCGTATTTTCCGGAGACTATTGAAAGTAAGTTTGTGTTTCTCCGTGATAACGAATTGTGTGGGTCGTTTTATATTCCCCTTTTTATGGCAAATTTTTATGGCAGGGGTAACGATGCGATATATCCGAATCGCACTGATTAAAACCCCATGGTGTTCTCCGTCGCATATCACCACCGTCCCTCCTTAAAACACGATAGCTCGTCCCCCCTCCCCTGGTTGTTTGTCAGGCACTCCGCTATACAGAGCGGCGCATCGTTATACTCCGCCGTCTATTTATATTATATTCGCGGTCCATTTCTCATGATTAATGTCCAACTTTTGAGTAATTTCGTGTCATTGGATAAACAGAACGAAATTCTAAATGTTACTTGTATGACAGAATCCAAAAACTTCTAAAGCACTGGCTACTTTTAATTAAAAATATTATATATTTCTTACCGCTGCTGCTCGAACTTCCCTAATATAGGATCCGACTGAAATTGCGTCATCGGCTACCTCCAAGTCTTCAAGCGTGGTCGTCGGCAACGCCGTTGCGAGTTGCAAAAATCCATAAGCTATTAAATGTAGCTTCATTATGGAACAATCTGAAATATATTTATCTCCTTAATCAATTGTATTATTTATGGACCACCTTAGTTATTTGTTTTTACGTAAAATACTCAACATATAATAATGTGGTCATTAAATTTCAAGAAAATATGGCGAGTTAGTATTTTTTACCTTGTATATTTGAGGGATCAACTGTAACCACCTGTTCTGTGGCCCACAGCTTAATCTATGGAGCATAATAAAATTTGTGTACTTTATATAACTCGGAACCGCAACCACTGTTGTCTTTCACAATGCTTGGCGGTTGACTTGCCTGTTGTAAAGGTAAACGTTCAGCGCCTTACGCAGAGAACTTTAGAGACCAATATTTTCTCCAATAATTGCTAAAACCGTTTCCCACAATCTGATTGCAGTTTATTGATCTGTGACGGGCTCAATACCTCATTAATTTAAATTTCTCCAAAATGAAATGGTTCAAGGCCAGTAATCAGTTTTACTTTTGATTTTATTTTTATGTTAGATTAGATATTGGTGAGGTGTCTTAATTGTATCCCTTTCAGACCCAAGCTTATTACTCATTAACTTTAAGGTTAAAAAAGTAGTTATTTGTACTTATTAATCCTAGGTATTGGAAAAAAGGTTCTCGAGTCGCAGCCTCGTACCGGTAGGCGTACTGTACGGCGACCCTCCACTAAATGGAGTTACGACCTGGTAAGACATGTAGGAAGTCGATGGATACAGGTGGCTCAAGACCGTGCTTTATGGCATTACTTGGAGGACGCCTATGTTCAGCAGTGGACTTGTGAAGGGCTGTAATATTGATGATGAATCCTAGGTATCCGATTATTTCACGATTTCAGATAATTCAGACGACCAAGACGGGGTTTTTCCGATACCATATAATTGTATCAACCTGGGCCTACATATAATATGTCACGATTGTGAAGCTCACAGTTGTGTGGAACGGGCCTTTAATACATGTACGCGCCAATGAGGGCAAATAATCTTACGCTCACCAGATGTCACTAGTTGACATTGAGGTTAAGTTTTTTATTACACAGTGTCATTTAATTGATAATTTAGTTTTTATTAAAAGTTTATCAGTTTCTAGACTATTATATTAATACACAAAACAATGCCTCAGTGCTTTGTTCTTAAATTGTTTGCACATTTTTAACAATTTTTTAAATTTTTCTATTTTTATGAATACCTGTGGTTTGGTTTATTCATTGTTAAGATAATTAATACAAAATATAACTAATGGTATAGAAAGGAACATTAGATTTTACAATTTTTGCACAAATTACCTTGCCCATTACAAATCAAATATTACATCTCATTTTAAGTGGCGCCACCTTCGTGGCAAAAAAAAAGTCGTGGACCTCATTATTGTGACTTGCAATGATCTAAATTATATATTTTTATATTAATTAGTAGCAAACCTCCCCAGCTTCGCTTGGGTGCGTAATTTCTTTTCTTTAATCAATTAAACTTTTTAAGACAACATTTTTGAATCTTTATTATTCCTAGTATAGCTAAGCTACTGCTATAGCTAAGTTAGTCAATTGGTTTAATGTTAATAATTTGCATTTAAATGGAACTAAAACTAAATGTATGAAATTCGTAACTCGTAATATCAAAGATGGTAATACTAATATAATTTTAAATAGGGAAGAACGGAGTCTTGTTGATACCACAATTTTTACTGGAATCACACTAGACGCAAAGTTTGAATGGCTCCCCCATATATCAAAACTAGCTAGCAGACTTAGTTCTGCAGCATATGCTGTAAAAAGATTAGAACTCTTACCAGTGTTGAAACAGCTAGAATAGTTTACTTTAGCTATTTCCATAGCATTATGTCGTATGGTATTTTGCTATGGGGACACGCGACTGACACTGAAATTACACAGAGGAGGGCAATTAAAACAATATATAATTTAAGACTAAAAGAGTCACTGAGACAAAAATTTAATCAAATTAATATATTAACTCTGGCCTCTCAATACATTTATGAAAATGTAACGTACATACACAAAAATAAAAGTAGTTTTGCGAAAATAAGTGATATTCATTCTGTAAATACTAGGAGCAGACACAAGCTAGTAGTACCAGTTACTCGACTCCACCGAGTCAGTAATTCATTCTTGGGGCGATGTATACACTTTTAAAACAATATCCCAGAAAATATACAAAATTTGTCGTACGCAAAGTTCAAAAATTTTATTAAACTAAGTTTGTATAAAAGGGTTATTATAATATTAAGGAATTTATGGATGATAATAAGCCCTGGGAAGGGTGATCGCTACCAAGCTATTTCTAATTTGTCTTATGTTGTTAATTGTAAACATGATTGTAAGCTATTATTTGAATAAAAAAATAGTCCCTCTGGGTTTCTTGCTGGTTCTTCCCAGGACAGAGATTTTTTTTGCGAGCCAGTGGTAAATGAAAAACGGGACTTACAATAAGTATTGTTTACAATCTATATTGAATAAAAAGTTTCTGTTTCTGTTATTATTACCTATATACTGGTGATGATACATATAAGGACAATTATATCACCTATCATACTGGTGATGATACATATAAGGACAATTCTGTAATAACATGGTCAATTTGGCAGAAAAAATGTCTCTAAGGTTTTGTTGCTCGAATCATCTAACAAAGTAATTTAAAATGAAACTAAAAATAAAGCAAATACGCTAGTTCATAAGCCTAGTAACAATATGCAGTAATATTCAATAAGTATACTGTTTAAAAAAACAACGTAGGTGACTGTTGCCTATATCAGGGAATGTTTTTTTAAAGAATAACTTTTTTATGTTCAAAAAATCAGCTTTTATTAGTCATATAAAAACATAACTATGAATAAATCTATTTATTTTAATTTTCTGCTCATGTTTATTTGCTTAATACAAGTTTAAATAAGAATTATGAGTATCATTTAAACTTTTAAATTTTTAATGAATTAAGATTTATAAATTTTCTAATCAACAATGGAGTAAACTTCCATCCAATTTTTAATTAAATCGTATTATGGAAAGAGAAAACAGTCATATTATATCAAAAAATATTAAAAGGCTATTCAAATTTATAAAACACTTCTCGTTTCTTTAACTATATCTGAGGAACGGGAAATTTTCCCAAAATTTGTTCAAATGGAACACCAGCAACATCAGTTTCGTCGCGCTTAAAAAACAGCCTTCTTATTATAGATTTTCAGGAATGTAATACTTATTTCACCATCTTCGTCAATTAATATATCACACCTGCATCACCTCAGATATTCTTACTTTTTTCCTTGAAATTTTACCAAAACAAAGTCACGAAATAAAAATTACCAAAAGGATGAACAGTTGTAGAACTTGGTTTAATTTCATTTTCATAGTTAGTATACATTTCGTCAACATTCAGTTTTTCTTATAATTTAAAGTTACAATCTTAAAATTTTCACAGTTAATATTTTTCTGTTAAAGGTATAATTTGTTCATCGATAGAGTACGTGGGACTTTCTAGTGGCTGCTGAAGGCATTGGTTTCTAAAAGCGTCAATATTTGGTTGTATTTCCCGGAGCTAGTTAGCCTTTTTTAATACGCTTTAAAGTATTCTGCTTGTGATCAGGGTGTTTCTAGATTCTCTACAGGATCTCATTGTGGTAAATTCTTATCACTTCAATGGAAATAGGTTTTGGTAACAAGGAGTTATCGTTGTCTCCTCGAGCTGGTGCTCAGACTCATACTTATTGGAAGAACAAAATAAGTATATCAGATTTCACTAATAACTTTTCAATTTCATCCTCATTTGTAAACAGCAGCTCAATGCTGCTGTATTTGGTATTGTGTGTAGAAAGCTGAAGTAGATTTAATTGGAAACTAGGCATTCTATTGCTGCCTTCAGAGGTAACAACGCATCTGCATTTTGATTCTAAATCAAGGATTGTTGTGGATGTCTGTGGGCCACAGCATCCACATACCATCAGGTAAACTATGTGCTCATTTGACACGTTTATTCTATAAAAATATATAAAATATCAAAGGTATCGCTTTGTGTATTTTACCTTTGCTGAACGAAATGGTTATACTGCCATTTATCGGAAGTTATAAGTTATATCTAGGACTTTCCGTAGTTGTCTATTGCGACACTCATGAGAGGAAACGAATTCTAGTAGCCGAGTGGTGGCACCACACGGCTAAAAATCATCCATTCCATTCCCACAGCTTATTTTGAAACATCATTTAGCAATTTCATTATTGAATAGAGGACAGTACCAATAGCGTTTCATTCTAATGTAATTCCATCTGATGACAAATCATGACCTTCAACAATTACAGTAAAAAGTTGACACAAATCCGTGACACCACAGTTTGACATTGCTAAAAGGTATTACGAAAAAATATTTTCGGTAACTATAGTCATAGGAAAATCTAATTATTAAGATATATCCATGTTTTGTTTTCACGGTTGATAGAATCACGCTCTCACGAAATAAAAGCCGTAAGGCAGCCTATTACTGCAGTTTCGTATGATGAGTGGAAATACTGGGTGTTAGGACTGTTTTTCAGTTTAGGAGTCAGTCTGGGTAGGTGCCATCCTTGGGTTATAAAAAAGCAAGCTAGTAAAATACTCAAAGACTCAATTTACACTGCTGCGGAACGGAATGGAAGCGAATTTTCAGAATGAACGCGCAAACTAGATACGAGGCAAAAAAGTTACACAACTAACATAAGACTAATTTTTCTATGTACAATTTCGTTATGAAAATTCGCTTCCATTCATTTCCGCAGCAGTGTAAATTGAGCCTAAGGTGCCATCTTTTACCTATTTCTGTTGTCAAACAGCTGTGGTTGTACTACTGTGTTCTGGTCTGAAGGGTAAACATAGTATGATTACAGACTATGAGACATTACATCTTATTACTCAGAGGTGAAACGCATCTAAAGTCTTCAAAGTTTGAAGTTGGCGGCCTGTAAGATCGTTTGCCACTTCCATTTCATCTTATTATCATTCCAGATTATTATCTATTCAGGAGTAACAACGCATCTGCTATATGATTATTAATTGAGACCTGCCTCGTTGGTCTAGTGGTTGTAGTAGTGCAACTGCTGATAATAAGGTCCTGGGTTCGAATCCCGGGTTGGGTCAAAAAAATTAATTTTTGAATTTTTCGGTCAAGAAAATGTTTATAGCTGCCCGGAGTTAAGAAGTTGGCGTTGTCTCAACCCCGTGCGTCGGAAAGCAAGTGAAGCCGCTGGTCCTGCGCCTGATTTCTCTCCGGTCGTACCATCGGATTATGAGAGTTAGGGAATAGAGAGTGCACCTGTGCTTGCGCATAAACTTGGGCGCTGTAATCCTGTCCTGCTACGATGGCTAGTCTCCGTTGAAGCTCTCCGCCGTGACCGAAATTTGGTCTGGAGGACATTATTAGTTGAGAATAGATTCTCTCTATAGATCTGGTCTATACCACAGTATCCAAGTAATCTCAGTACCAAATGGTAAAATCCTACCTTTTTGATGTTGCTCCCAATCGTCGATCTGTGTATTTTAAGTTTAGCGTAAGCGAGATGGGAATAAGGTTTTCTGAGAGGTAACCTTGTAAACGGTAAATGAAGTGTATATCGGCCTCTCACTAATTGGAGCAAGAACCTTACCTTAGTTAAAAAAATCAGAAAATCGTCTTTTATAACCATATAAACTATACATTTTGCATTATCCAACAGTGGTTTTACTAACACTGTTGAACAAACTACTAAAAAGTTTTAACGTGAAACGCCTTTAAAATCACACCGAAGCATATAGGTATCAGGTCAGAAAAGTGAACCGTAACGAAAAGCTCTATGTCGGTTTGCCTTAATAATTACAGAACTGTTAGTCTTGGAGACCTAAAGGACGTGTTATTATTTAACATATTTATTTGCATATGGGCTAGGTGAGTTGACGGGTAAGGTGTCGGTCGGTGGACGGTTGTCCAAATTGTCCAAATTGTTAATTGTCCGCTCTCTCTCCTTACTAACACTAAAAGTGACTCAATGACATAGGCGTTTTACGTCAAATGAATGGCGTTTTTCATGTGTTCCGACAGAGCCCCACCTGATACTATGACCAGTACATATCTAAACGGTGTTACCGTGTCTCCGGTTCTGTAAACTCACCATACAAAATACTTATAAGTATAAAGCTGCTATTTAACGCTGGTATTCTCTAAGAGTATGATCCTACCCCATCTATGTTTTTACTTGGTGGCTGCTTACATGGTCATAAGGAATTCCGGAAAAAAAAGGACCAAGCGAAAGTTTTCGGAGTTAAAAAAATATAAAAAGTCTTCGCTCGTATTTTTTTGCACCAGAAATCCACCAAGAAAAAGAGTGGCTCACACTCACACTCACACACACACACACAGACACACACACACAGACACACACACACAGACACACACTCACACGCGCACACGCGCGCACGCGCTCACGCGCACACGCGCACACGCGCACACGCGCACACGCGCACACGCGCACATTCGTTCGGTATCAGTAGATGACTTAAAACAAAAAACTTTAAGCGATTCGTAAGATGTTGAACCAATCTTTAGAAAAGAGGTCTTAATGATGCTACTTTATGTATGTACTGTAAAGCGGCTCGTAAAGAAAAGCGAAGCATTTTTGAACCCCCCACGAAAAAGAGAGTGCTATAAGTTTGACCGCTATGTGTGTCTCTATATCTGTTTGTGTATTAGTAGAACCGATTTGGGTGCAGTTTTTTTATTTAAAAGCGGGTTTCCTAGCGATGGTTTTTAAACATGTTTTAAAAAAATCGGTCCAACCGTTTGAAGATCATTAGATACACACGCACACAGCTATTTTTGTGTCAGGTGTTTTTAAAATGTACAATTTAAGTTATTAATAAATGCGCTAATCATTAGTGATAAAAACCGCTTAAAGTATACGTTCAACATATTTTCAATCAAGTTTCTATTTTCACAAACAAAAACGAAAGCTTACCATACCGCAATTCAATTAAACCGTATTTGTGTACAACAAATAGGCATGACAATTTTTGTAACGATAAATTGGAGATGTTTTTGTAATTCTAGAAAGGCCGTTTTATACCATGCAATTTGTCTAAAATTTACAATTTGGGGGCCTTGACAAAGTAGAAAAAAAAACAACTATAACATCTAAATGTAGGTACTTTTATTTAATATATAATAGGCCAATAGTTAGTTTTTATATGGTGGTGATGGTTACGTGGTGGTAGAGCCAAGCTGCAG
Source organism: Parnassius apollo (assembly GCA_907164705.1). Lineage (NCBI taxonomy): Eukaryota > Metazoa > Arthropoda > Insecta > Lepidoptera > Papilionidae > Parnassius > Parnassius apollo. The sequence continues at coordinate 269,248 of CAJQZP010001358.1, forward strand.
CTATGTTAGTCACGTCCTAATGCAAAAATGCTATAAACAACCGTTGTTGTATATAGGATTTTTGAGAAAAACGTCATCGGGAAGTGTTAGCGACGCGCCTATAAGAATATTTCAATTTATTAGTTAACCGATTACGAACAGCTTCTAAAAACAAATTATCGAGCAATAATATTCCAATAAGAAAGCACTTAGTTGAATCTTAAAGAAATATCGAATTAATGATATGAAGGTCTTGGGTTCGACTCCCAGGCCGGAATAGTTTATCGTTTTCTTAGTAATATCTCTTAATAAATTCATATAGGGAATTTTTAAGATATAAATTATGTTACCGGATTTGTTCCCCGGTTGAAATCATCTTTCCAATAATGTTAATTTAAAGAAATATTAAAATAAAGTTAGAGACCAGGATTTGTTCCCCGGTCGAGATGATCGCTGTGCATAAGTAGAATTAATGGAAATTAATTGCATAAGTATTGTCTTATGTGAGTTTGATATGTTTTGTATGACAACAAATGCCTATTTTCTATGATTGATTTATGAATACATTCACTTATATTGTTTGATAAGAAACATAAGTGATAAGAATCTGATTAGAGGTAGTTTTCGGCGTTTGAGAATTGAGTAGAATCATTTATTCACTTAGTATTCTTGATATTAGTGTATACTAAACTTTCCTTACTTTCCATTTTTACTGATAGTCGATAGCCGTGCAAAAGTTAGTTGTTCAAATAGTGTGAGTTCATAGACGCACGCTAGCCACGTACTTTAGAGGCCAAATATGTAGAAATTTAAATATTTGCAAATTTCAGCAATTTATGTAAAATGACTTGTAAAACATTTCAGATTGATTGTACGTGTAAAAGAGGTGAATTCTGTGTTATTTTATGTGAAAATTCCTGTGAATAAGTGAAATAATGATAGTTTTGTATAAGAAATTTAAAAGTGTTTTAATAGTGAAATGTATGTGTGAAAATGTAAATTAAACTATTGTATTAGTTAAGATATGTATAATTTCAAGTGGAAAACATTGTCTTAACTTTCTATGTTAAATATTTAAGAAATTCCAACTTTGAACATATGAGTAAAATAAGCATATTTTGTTAAATAAATAAAGGGTTTTTTTGTGATATGAAAATGTAATGTATATCGTAGTATAGATATTTTTCTGTGCTATCTTTATAAGTAAATTGTATAAATGTATGTCTTATACAAATAAAGTTATTGAGCAAACCGTGAGAGAGTGATAGTACAAATTGATGTAATTGAGTTGCGCAAGCGCACAAATGGCGCGGCTCACTTTCGCGTTTAGCTTCGAGGTAGTTCAGTAAATTGATTTTTCTTGCAAATCGTTCGGGAAAAGTGCAAGACCAGCAGTCAATAAGAAGAAGAAAGAAAAAGTATAGGGAAGTGATAGGGAAAAGTAATTACTCTCTCACGGAACGGTTTGAAGATAATTGCTGTTTTATTCCCAATGAATTCGCCCCTTAAAGTGATACAGTCCATATCGAAGAATTAAGGCGTTGGGACCGGGACCCGTAGTCGGAAGACCCGTAATCCCCGCCTGAACCTATTTTCTGAAAAGGAAGAGGTTATCGCCCTTGTGTGTTACTCCGTTGCGGAGATCACATACGTTGTTCCCAAACCCAACGTAGGCGTTATAGGCCGGATCGAGAGAAGCCTCGATTCCCCCTTCTGTTTCTTAGTTAACGTTTGTCTGGTTCCTTTTCAGGAAGCGTACTATATATTTTTGACGAATTACTAACGATCTGCTTATTGTAGTTTCTTGTGTTTTATGTTGTAACGCGTGCATATTTGCGCCGTCCATCATGATTGAATCTAAAAATGATCCTTTTTCGTCTACATATATATCAGTCGCGGCAGGTAACTCTAGCGCTGAATGAAACGTGGAGAGGATAGATACGACAAACCATTTTACGCGGACATAATCAAATCTTTCCTTAAGAAAGAGAGACGATTCGACTTAGAATATAAATATTTTTTTTTAATTTTGTACATTGTACTTTGTTCATGCTTTTATTTTGTTCATGTATTGTATTATATGTAAATATCTTTTTCTTTCGCTTAAGCAAACCCCAACAGTTTTTTTAAAGCCACCAAAGGTATGCAATTACTTATATGTCATACAATCTATCTAGCAGTGGTATGCCTTCTGTGTGCTTTGTTAAACACGTCCTCGATAGCACTGAATATGAAACTGAAGAGTGGAGACAGAATTAGTGTATTTTTATAAAACTGCTAAAAACAACAAAACCATATCTTGGGCTTACACTAGTTTGGAGCCCTAGCTTCGCCACTGGTCATATGCCTATTACACATATGTTAAAATAAGGAATTTTGTAGCTTATTGAAAACAAAAACTGATTTGTAAGCGCTACCATTACGCATGGCGCCATGTTGATCCTTACGAACGAAATTTACTTCATCACCTAGACAATTTTATGAAGATAAATATTGTTCTTCACATAAATTTATTTGGACATCTAATTTAAAAGATAATGAAATATTAAAATAGTTCAACACTCAGCTCGGTGCTCGAACGTCGGTAGGGTTAATTGCTCGTAGGTATAACCTCAGCCGTCCGATTAGCCGAGAGAAACCAACAGTGAATGTTTCTACAAGCGAGTTGTCGTATTCCGCGGCTTCGTGGCGTGATATACGCGGGTACAGGTAAAACAGCGGTGCACAGCTCAAGCCACAGATTGTCGTAAAATAATTTCATTATTCATCGCCAGCAGCGCTGATAACGTTTTTTGGCGGAAATAGAATTTTCAACAGAGTCTGAATCACTTTATGTCCATTTTATATATTATATAAATGATTGCGGCATTGTTGTGCGATTTTGGCACCCCAGTCGTCCCTCAACTTGTTCTCGCTGACATTCCTAGAGGGTACAGTTTTTTGTTTCATAGTTTTAATCTAACAATAACGCCATCTAAATATTGTCAAATAAACGAATGAAAAGTAACTGATAAAATTAAAACGAAATCTACTGAATACTTATTCTTGCAACATCCAAAATTGTCGGACTTCAAATATCCAGAGTGGCCTTTATCGGGATGATTTACCGTAATTGTGATTTTTATCAAAATACTAAACTAAACTGTGATTAAGTGAGAAAGTTTCAATTTTAAATCACCTGGATAATATCTATTCATTCCATTACAGCCTATAAAATTCCACGACTGAACATAGGCCTCCCCCATAGACTGCCACACTGAGGAGAGAGGGGAATTTGCAATAGTTGACACGCTTGGCGAGCGGGTGGTGAACCACAGTGTTTTATTTTGAGTTGTTATCAGGAAGAATTTGTCCCTCACCTATTTCAATTTCCCTCTATCAATTAGCAAGAAAATAACTAAGCTTAATAGAAGCCAGTTATTTCAATAATACAGCCAAGACTTCTATTTAATTTATATTTTTACGTGATAGAGCCATGCTTTGTGGTTGCAGTATGAATGGGTCGGCTCGACCCGGGTGGGATCCCGCTCTCACAGAATACCAGCGTAAAATAGCAGCTTAATGCCGCTGTGTTTCGTATGGTGAGTGTAGAACCGGAGACCCTTTTAACTGGAAACGAGGCATTCCATCAAGTCCTCAGGGCTCCACTTACCATCAGGTGGACTGTATGCTCGTTTGTCACGCTTATTCTTTAAAACAATTGTGTAGATAAGTCCGACTATTTTAGACGAGTTCTTTTGTTAATAACATTTTACATGAGAAAAAACAATAAAACAACTTTTATGCATTATATTAATAATTTATTGTTTATCGCCACTGTGGATTTTGAATATATGTATTTGTTCATTTAGGAATATCATTAATGAAGGCCGTATATACTGCAAGCGAATGCCCCTGTTCACCTGAGCAATCTCTCTTTGTACTTGCTTCATTAGATTTTTGAATATCTGTGGTCTTAACGTAACCGGAGTCTGTCTCTCTTATAGCGTCAGGCAAAACGTCGTACATTATTTGCCACTCTCTGTTTAGATGTAGCTCTTCTAGTACTTGGATGCTGCTTAACAGAAATATTAAGTTATTATGACTGTGATGACCTGGCCCAGATCAGACAGACGCCACATGTATAATACACAAGATCGATGACGACGAGGAGCAGCTTTATGTGTCATCTCGTTGTTTAGCCCCGTATTAGTATGGCCGTACTAGATGTCATACGCATATTGCACACATGTTACAATAAGGAATTTTGTGATAAAAAATTATCGAAAAGTAAAAACTGATTTATGAGCGCTATCCTTAGGCATGACATCATGTTGATCCTTACGGACGAAATTAACTTCATCATCTAGACAAATTTATGAACATAAATTTTGCTTTTTATATCATATATAAGAGATAATGAAATATTAAAAGAATTCAACACTCGGCTCGGCTCGGCGCTCGAACGTTGGTATAACCCTAGCCTTTTTTTATAATAAATCAAGTTTTTCATATAAACTATACTCTAGATCCTTTCAGGCATTGTTTTATATCTGTTAATCAGTTTACAGCCGTTACGAAGATTAGCCCGAACAAACAGACAACATTTTAAAAATGGTTATTTATGTTTTTATTAGCATGCAAATGCATGTTCCCATTGAGTTATACAACACTAGAGGAGCAAACCACACTACCGCGCGTCGAAAAAAGTGTAACCACTATTCAAACGCGACGACATAGTTTTGAAACTAATAACAATTTTAAATAAACATATATTTATTTCACTTACACAAGTTGCAGAAACAATATCGTCGCCAAGATTAGATAAAGATAGACACACAAACATGCAATGGCGGGTTGGTGTGGCTTACTATATGAAATTTTACCCAAAATACACAATAAAATGAGTTTTTTTTAAATCTGCAGTTAATTGCTTTTATATTAAAAAAGTAGTTATTTTAAAATTTTTATTGCGTCCCCTTAGAAAAAAAAGGATACAAAGCATATCAGATGTATAAAAGTAAACATAATGATGACATAAAACATATTTTTGTAAGTATTTTTATTGTACTCATAAATCAAACAATATAAAATGGGTAATAAAATATAATTAATATAAAATTTATATGAAGTTATAATTAATATAAAATTAATTATATAAAAAAGATTATAAAATTTATTTAATAGATAATTCATGAATAAACTAAAATAAGAATAATTAAATATTTCATATGAAAGTTAAAACGTAGTTTTTATTATAATTTCCAAAATATTTAAAATAAGAGGTAACAAATTAACTTATTCCATTAATTATATAGTCTCCTATTAATGTAAGTAAAGTTAAAAAGTTACAGCCTTTATACGTCCCACTGCTGGGCACAGGCCTCCCCTCATGTGCCAACACGCACTGCCCTAATGCGTGTTGGCGAACTTCACATGTCTTCGAAATAATTTTTTTTCTTATTCCTTAGACATGCATTGGTGCTGGCAGGGATCGAACCCGGGTTACTCGCGTTCTGTTATAATTACAGCGAGCGTTAACCATCTGAGCTACCACGGCTCAATTATTCTATTAATGTAGGATAATCACAAATGAGGAAAAGTGGCAACATTGCACCTAAATGGCAATATTCGATAATTATATTTAATTATTTAAGGTTTTTTATGTTTATATCACAACAAGAATTAAAAAATATGTGTCAAAAGTGATTCCGCTTGATTTATTACGTTTTTGTGACCTTGAATAGCATTCTTTCAATACGTATTTACCCATTTTTATCGCAGCTCAACTCTGTCGGCGTCACATTGAACACTGAACTGACGTCAGCTAGGCATATGGCTGTGGCCGTATGTGCAGTGACAACGCTTTGGCGCGGTTATTACTGATCTAGTGTAATACATAAATCAATGCATGTTCCCGTTGTATCCTTAGAACGAGAGAGCCAATCATACGCAGTTATTCGTGATTATATATATATATATATATATATATATATATGCGGCCTTAGATAGTTCCAAAACCTTTTACTGTAGAAACATCTAGAATATTCGAGTACATACCGGTCTGAAGACTGACTAGCTGTCGATAGTTTTAGAAAGTTCTTCCATGGAAATTTCTAGAAGGATCTTTACTCTTTTAGTTCTGCTACTCGGTACTAGAAGGCGCTAGTGGTAACTAGCGTCACCATGTATCAGGTATTAATTGTGGCGCGCAACAATAGCCTGTCCTTCTACTATCTACTATAAGGACATAGCACACGTGCAAGGAAACGATAGCAACATCAAAACTTACTACAACAAAATAATATAGCTCTCAAGAAAACGAATATACCTAGCATCGATATACAGCTCTATTGCGGAACATCTACATCCTTTAAACGCCCATATATACCTGGCCATATATACCTATAACGGGAAAGGTCCATGTCCATGTAGATTTGCGAATGCTGTACCAGGGGTAAGCATTATTGTGGCTGGTGTCCGTCGCCAATTTGTATATTCCACGTCTGGTGTAAATTAGTTGGTGTATTTAGGATCTTTCATTGCGTGATTTAGGATTCGGTGCGTTTTTCATGTGACGCGACGATCACGCTACATCTATATCAATCGGAAAGTAAGTAAGTAAAGTTACAGACTATATACGTCCTACTGCTAAGCACAGGAATCCCCTCATTTCTGAGAGGGTTTTTAGGGCAAGGAAGTGTCCGCCGCGCAAGCCTAATGCGTGTTGGCAAACTTCACATGTCTTCGAAATATTTTTTTTCTTATTCCTCGGAGATGCAGGTTTCCTCACGATGATTTCCTTCACCGCCGAGCACGTGGTAAATCAGCACTTAAAATTGCAATTAACAATTGCATTGGTGCTGGTGGGGATCGAACCCGGGTCACTTGCGTTCTGTTATATTTACAGCGAGCGGTAACCATCTGAGCTACCACGCCTCATATCAATCGGAAACCATAGACTATTCTAGCATTTTTCATAGTCGTCTATAACAACACCAGTACGAAATGAGACAATGCCTCCATCCACCGCACGGCAAAAAGTCATGATAATAGTTTAATATTATTACTTACACTGCGTCGTTGCCAGCATCAAATCGCAAGACGGTAAAGCCGACGTCACGTCCGCGCTGGATAGCACTTTTTGTGAGCGAGTGAATAATCTCCTTGCGTTGAGGTGTGTCAGGAGGCACGATCAAAATAACCTTAAAGCACAGAATAAATAATAGTACTACGTACTTAAAGCGTTAGTGAATTTAAATATAAGATTATATAAGGAATTTTAAGTGATTGAACCATGCTGCAGCTATGTATATTATATTTGTAGCATGGATGGGTCGGCTTGGGAGAACTGGAGACCCTTTTCACTGGAAACGAGGCATTCCATATTAGTCCTAGATGTTTTAAATAACAATACATCTAGAACAGATGTAGATATATATGGGCCACAGATGTAGACATCTATGGGCCACTTACCATCACGTGGACCGTGTGCCATCTGTCACCTTTATTCTATAAAAAAGATGAGAACATGACACTATACTATTTTTGTAATTATCTACTGCTGTAATTAATATAATACTGACATGCCAATATATTTAATTAATTGAATCTAGCGTTGCTTTGCGGAAATACATTATAATAAAGATCAAAAAATTTATTTATTTATATCCGCGTAATAAAATAAAATGATGTGCATTACCTAGTCTGAAGAGCACCCCCGCTTTCCCTCAATTGCGTGCTTTACTTTACCACAAAATCTACCACCACCACTCCCAACACCACCACACCAGGAAAGACATACCAAGGGATGCTCTTCAAACTAGATAAGACAAATCATTTTATTTTATTACGCGGATAATAAGCAAATTAATGTTTAAGATCTTTAATGTTATACATAAGTGTTTTTTCAAATGTTATTTGATTGTTTTCTGTTTTGTTGTCCATATAATAATAAATAAAACTATCCCTCATTCTCATCGTGAGATGGAGGGGAAATCTCACACGGCCGAAGGGAGTGCCTTATACGTTTTTTGTGATATCAAAACAGAATGCCATTTAAGGAGAAAATAAAAAAAAAACTTTTTATGTGATAATTTATTGTTAAATGAGATCATCATGAAAAACTATAACGTCGATAAACGGTAGAAGTCCTCTTATTGGACAGCAATAGAGTTGAAGTAGTAAATAAAGAAGAAATAAAGATTTATACGCGGTAGCGCCAGGAGGACCATGCTCTCGCAGTGGCGAAGCTTCCATAAAAGCCGAAAAGCCGGGCTTGCCTTATTAAAACTGAATCAATCAATAATATCAACTAATAAAATAACTCATAAACTGTTTCAAATTGTTTCAATTTTCCCGCGCACTCCACTTTTCGACACATGTCGACCGATGACCTCGTATTGCCTTACCGATACGTTTATACAAAGGTACTCTGTGGCGATATTGCTGCTGTCATAAAAAGTGATTTTTAATAGAGCTATTAGTTGTCTCCCTCGCTCGCGTGGGCTTTTTACGGGGCATTCGAGAAGACGATCGCTCTCTTTCTAACCTATGGCAAAATATTCTATAATGAAATATAACTACGAAATGTTTATATAGCAATTACTATTGAGCCACAAGCCTGGCTTTGCCATGAAGTTGTTTAGGAGTGCGTTAGCGACTAGCGAAGTGTTTGCGGGCCCCTCGTATGCAAGTTCACTTCACATTTCAATGTTTATGTTTGTTTTTGTTGTGTTTGTTAAACATTTATGCTCTTTCGTAGATTTTCAGTGGAAATGGGAGGATAATAGCATTGTGATGAATATAAGTGTGTTGAAGTGCTAATCGGCGAGGAAAAGGTAAAAATCTTTAAAAATGAAATTTAATATTCAATAAACATTTCTTCATACTTTAAATATAGGTACAGGACTCTTTAGTATTAAAGTTTAATTAAGTTAGGCGTATTTAAAGGTTTAATAACTCAATATTTATATTACCATACGCATTAAAAATATCAATTTGAACAGCAACATAAAGTATTAGACCTAGGTTTAATTTTAGAGGAAATAAGTGTTACAATCTTTTTTTAACGTGAAACCCAAATTTTAATTAAATAAATCAAAAGAATGCAGAAGAATATATTGAGGTTTTTAAACAATAGTACTCCCTTTAGTTATTTCCAGTTAGGTTTCTCTGTCTACTTTCCAGTATATAAAATTTTAATGGCGCCATCTACTTAATTCTATAGGTAAAGTCATTTTATCGAACGAAAATTGGTTGATTCTCACGATGGTACCTAAAGTTTACGCTAGATGGCACAAATACGCTATCGGCTAATTTATAGTGATATATGAGTTTAAAAATATCATTTTGTACGGTTTATTATGAATTGAAAATGAATAATTATAATTATAATAAATAGTCATTATTTTATGGTAAAAAATTAGCAAAGCTTTATCTTCTCATTATAACTATCTAATTTCTGTCATAATCTGTTCTTTTATGCATATAAATTAAACAAAATATAATTTAGAGGTTTGTACTTTGTTCATGCTTTTCTTTTGTTCATGTATTGTATTGTTTGTAAATATCTCAAGCAAACCCAAACGGCTGTTTTCAAAACCACCGAAGGTGTGCAATTGCATATTATGTCATACAATCTATCTAGCGGTAGTATGCTTTCTGTGTGCTTTGTTAAACACGTCCTTGTCAGCACTGAAAATGAAACTAAAGAGTGAAGACAGCTCAAGATTGGTGTATTTTTATTAAACTGCTAAAAACAACAAAACCATATCATGGGCTTACCCTAGTTTGGAGCCCTTTCTTCGCCACTGTGCTCTCGCAGAGTACCGGTGTAAAGTAGCAGCTTAATGCCGCTGTGTTTCGTATGATGAGTGTAGAGAACCGGAGATTCCTTTTACTGGAAACTAGGCATTCCATTTTAGTTCTCAGTAGTGACAACGCATCTGCATTTTGTTTTTTAATCGAGGATACATTTAAATGGTAGGTTTATGGGCTACAGCACACGCACACCATCAGGTGGACTGTGTGTTCGTTTGTCACCTTTATTCTATACAAAATGGCCGACGAATAACGGCAGTGTAAGAATACTCACCACCCCATATCGTATCGTGGATGTCGTTAGAGGCGCCAGATGGAAACAATCTAGGATATGGTCAGCAGCGTCTCCCTAATAACAACTAAAAATTAAAAATAAAATCTGCTGTTGCCAGCCCGCCACAGAAAAGTGGCAACTATGGCAAACATCTCCCATATACGGCAATCTATGGGTAGACCAATGTTAAGCAGTGGACTCTAATAGGTTGTAATGAATGAATTAAAAAATCATTTGATGATGTTATCATGTAAGGGGAATGAAGGAAACCAAAATTAGCCTAGAAACGACCCTAGTGTCAAACTACAAGACTTGGTAGTGCGATCAATCGCCTTGCCAAACGGGGTTATTGTGGCAAATTCTTCTTTCAACGGGCGATATCTATGTAGAGCAATGGACATTTGGTGAGTCTGAGTTGGGAATAAATATTACCTGCAAGATACTATTCACTTGATATTTTTCATGTAGAGCGGGCGCGCGCAGGCAGTGCGCGGTGAACATCAAAAGCTGGCGCGAACGCGGACACGTCACACAACGTGCCCACTTCTCTAGTATCGTGGCGTCCCACTTGCACATTGTCATGCCGAGGGCTACAGCGCGGATTTCGGACCAGTTGTGTCTGGATTCTTGGCGCTCGGCTAGCATCGAATGTCCTGTAAGGAAAACCCTTACCTATTACGGTTATTAACCGCACTGGTTAAATTGGTTACATCATTGCACACGGTGTTTTAGAGTTATTATTGTGGTTTGTTGTGTAAAATGAAAAACTCCAATTTGGATATATCTTGTATATTTGTCTGATTATTAACAGAATCATGTATAAAATAAAAAAAAAATGTTTAAACTGTATATAAAAAAAGAAGGCGTAAAGCGCTGGCTACTCCAGACGGCTAAATCAGGAAGCGTATATGATGGCGGCGGCGTTGCAGATGGGTCAACTCGACTTACTAATTCCAGTCAACTCGAGATGCGTTCAACTTGAGTAACTCGAGTGGATACTCACTAACTTGAGCACGGGCTGGCGGTAATTGAACTAAACATTCAAGCAAACGAGAGCAGAATCCGTTCATCGTGCTTATATATTATATAATACTAATAAATTGACTAACTATAACTTGTGATAGGTATATTATTAATAACATAAATATTTTTTATGAAGATTATCTATATGCAAACCAAAAATACATATACATAGTACTATAAATACCTACGTTTTATTTCAATCCTACCTATTAAGTTTAGTATTAATAATCGTCTCAACACTGTGTTGAGTTTGATGGAAAAACAAATATATAAACATAATTGTAATAAATTGACACAGCTTCGTTCTGCCAATTCAAGTTGCGGAACTAAAGTTCAATTCGAGTTACGTGAATTTCAACTCGAGCGAACTCAAGGTGAGTTTCTTCCGAGTTGGCACATCTCTAGTTGCAAATCATCCTTCGCTGGGTTGGCGAAAGGCGAGTTGCTCGTTCGGAAACTAATGTTTGTGGCTTGTTCGGAATCGTATATATTATATCGAATAATATTATTTATTTTGTTTGTTTGCAAAAAACAGACATTAACTCCTTTAACTGCGTGCACTATCCCCATCACTACTTATCTCAACATACGATATAACGACGAGAGGTGGTCTTCAAAACTAGGTAAGAAACTATTTATTATATTACGTGAATCTTGGCTAATTAATTATTAAAATCTTCAATATATTACAGCATATCCGCAATGACCACCCTATTATGCATGTGAAACCAAACTAAGCGTACCTTGTGCTAATGCGCGGGAGACGTAGTCACTTAATACAATCTGTGAAGCGTTCGAGGGAGCTGTGAGTCCGGGCCAGAAGGCGCGCGTGTGTTCGTGGATGAATTTCAATATCCTGGGAACGTCTGCGGGTCGAACGCGGCGCACTCTGATGTGTTCATTATTTGTCGTACTCTGCGCCTGAATAATAGAAACAAATTTTCTAATCTCCATTTCTGTGTAGGAATTCCTTCTGGTGAGTTGGTATTAGTATCTCGTCCCGCTTTACAGGGGTTTGTAGTGGCGGTGTAAGAAGATACAATACTCAATGACGTACCGTGGGTGTCGTAATTTCCCTAATAATAAGTAGAAAATAAACAATATATAATATAATAGGTAGGAGAAGTTATTTTAGGGTCACAATACCTGATTTAGAGGGTAGTTACCCTTTTACTTCAGCAACATAGCATGTATTGCAGTAACAATGTGCATTTATCGGGTAAAATTCTTGTATGTAAGTTATGCGATATATCCGTTAATTGCGAAACGATTTTAATAATGCTTTTTGAAGTGAAACTTCTTTACGTACGCTTGACTTGGGTAGTAAGCTGGCGAATACGTGACGAAAGCGTTACGAAAAGTGTGATCGGGTGAGGCGAACGGGAGTTGAGTGGGGGATATAAGCAAGAGAGAGCAGTGCGCGCGCACATTTTCTTTCTCTCTTTCTCTCATAGCCAGTTATTTTTCGTAATTTTATTTCGTTTTGAACAATTTTATGAATTAGTATTTTGTTCAATACATTAAATATTCTACGTTCAACGTGAATAAAATTGTAAATTCATTTTAAAGTTCATATTTTGTGAATTTTCGGGTAAATAATAACAAATTATGGATGGAAGCCAATAATACATTTAAATATTTGTAGAAAATTAATATACGTAATGTATATACATGTATATATTATACATATATGCATATATAAACATATATATACATACATACAGATGGAGCTGAAGAGAAGAAGTTTTACTTCAGTCGTGTGGTCTTAAGCATACTCGATTTTTTTTTCAATACGTTATACTTCAGCGGTCCTTTTATATAAATTTCGTAAATAAATTCTACCCTTTGGGGTAGAAAAACATGAGTCAGTGTTTAAGGTAACTATTAAGATGACATTTTAGATTTTAATCAGATTCTGAAGGTTTGTGAGTTTGTGATATCCCGTAATCCACTTGAAAAAGTCCAAAAAATAAAGTTTTAATACTAGTACTCTAGTAGTAGTAGTAGTAGTAGTAGTAGTAGTATAGTAGTAGTAGTAGTATTACCAGTTGTACTAGTCGAGTATTAAGTATTAACTATAGTTCGAATGAGTACTATGGAATAATCTTCTTCTGTATTGAAGAAGAATATTCTATTCTATTATATTCGACAAGGTTTCAAAAATAAAATTCAGATGAAAGTCAATATTCACTTACAACTACTTGTGAAGTGTCCTTTTTAGGAGTATCACCATAAGTTCGTGCAACAGTCCTGATAGGAACTTTTTGGTTAGGTTTCTTTAGGTAGGCTGACCCCACTGAGATCGTCAAGTGGCGAATTACGGTGAACATGACGGGGCAAACGCGTTTAACAGAGGAAAGTCAGAAAAGTGAATTTCATTGTTTTGGTTTCCGGTTGGAGACCATTTTCGTGGTCTTTATTACTATTTATTTAATATTATTGTGTATATTGTAAGTCGACTGACATGATGACGCCAAAAACGTCATTTAATTTTTATTTTTTTATTAGAATGCCAGTACAGTATTTCAAACAAAATTCGAAAAATTATTTCATAGTAGGTTAGGTAAATAAAAACAGTTGTATGATTAATACAGTTTTCTTTTAATTTTGTAATGTTATTTATAAAAGAAAGTGACAATGAAAACGTATTGATTTTTTTGTAACAATTATTAAACATGATCATGTAGGGAGGTTTTTTTAATTGTCTATTCGTTATATCCTGTGGTTTTATCGAAAGAGAATGGTATCTAAAGAGAATCTATCATCCGAATCTGAAGAGTTTTTTTTAATCACTACGTTTTACTATCATCTACCGTCTTCAAATAATATTTAATAATCTATGATTTCGAAAAACAGATCTTGACAGATGTAATTTCTGAATCGTGTAATTTTTTTAAAATAATAAAAAAATAATAAATACTAAATAAACAAAAAAAGGGAAAATAAACTCATGAAACCAATATATAAAATAAAAACAATCTTATAATAATGTCTTTCTTATACAATTGCAGAAATATGCTGTTAGGTTTGTTAGAAAGGAACCAACTAGCAGCAACAGATATGACTCTCAAGAGGTTTAGAAGGCGATCACCGTGTGATGAGTGTCTGTATCCGCCGGATAAAAAACCGGTAAATTTGAATTCTATCTGGAAAAAACGCCACCGAGCTGTTTTGAACTCATTAGAAACGTTTGCTCAAAGACTTTTAGTGACCGATTTAATTATAAAATAAAATTTGTCAGTATGAAAGCACAAACACGAGTAGCCAGCCTATTATTCTACTCGTGTTTTTATAATACATTTTGTAGAAAGTGCGCGAATCATATGAATTATTTTTTTCACTACCTTTCGTCATTTTCCTATCATCTTAAGAAGAATTATTTATGTATTCATTATCAGGTATATTCCACAGGATAGGCAATGGATTCTCTTACGCTCACACTACGCAGTGACGTTCATTTTTTTTAAATAAAATTTATCATTTTGTCCATACTCTTATTTTTTCCAGTGCTTCGACATCAAAAAAGTGACAGTCGAAAGAGGTAACTCATGCCATTCAAACATGATTCGTTCGTTCCTCTACACCCACTTCTGGCCTCAAGAGCCCAGTGTCGTTGGATTGTGGACGCCTCTTAACAGCCCTTATTTGGAAGTCCTGACGGACCAATACGCTAATTCTGGTAAATAATTACCCATGTAATTTCTGTTCATAAACTAAGTGGCTACACAAACGTTGCATAGTACGTATAATGCTTAAGATGCCAAGTTATTTTGGGCAAAAAGGGTAACAAGAATATTGATAAATAGTAAAAGAAGCTATACGGAGTGGAATGAAATTTTCGTATTCAACGTATTCTCGTGACCGGGCTGTGCTCTTTTTTGATTAATTTTAGGCTCCGAGAAGCTGTTATTTATTATAGCAAATCAAAAGTCCACTACAACATTTGGCAACTGATAAACTCGCCATAACACATGCTAAATAATGACCTCATTCATTGAGGTCATTATTGAGCATGTGCTTAGCTGTCAAATTTATAAAATGTCGTATTTTTGTTATAAATTAGTATATTGTTTTGTAAGTCAATAGAAACGGTCAAAACAAACTGTTTCTTTTTTATTTCTCTCTAAAGTTAGATTTATTATAATCCCTTCAATGTCCTAACCTTTCTCCTGTATCGTGGGGGCACTTTACAAACATAAATTGCACAAGGACAAACATCCAGACCCGGAACAATTATTTGTAGGCCATACAAATACTTGAACCCGCGACCCCCAGCGCAGCCACTCATTGCTAAGCCACTGCGCCACGGAGTCGTCAAATATTAAACTGGCTATTGCTGAAAATAGGCCCCCCCATGGATTGTCTCATATTGAGGATATTTGTTTTAGTTGCCACACTTGGCATCGGTGTCGCAACCGCAGTTTTTTGTCTTTATTAGAAAGACGCTGCTGTCCTTATCCTGATTTGTTTATCTCTGTCGCCTCTTACGACACCCACGGAATGGTATGTGGTAGCGAATATTCGCACACCGCCACTACATATGTTGCCTTATAGGAGGGATATTTGGTATACTGGAACGCTTGGCAAGCGGAATGGCAACCACAGTTTTCTTATTATTTTGGGTCAGGAAAAATATTAGGTCATAGGGCTTCCTTTCTGTCTAGGAGTCAGTCTGAGTAGGTACCACCATTATTATAGGTACAGAGCCAGTATAACTGGAGCCAGATCTTTTTAGTTTTCTTTGTTTGAAGTTGGCTTGCGGAGATCCCGGCTCCCCCTCATATGCGCTGTAAATGATCATCGTGAGGTTTTGGCCGGTACGATTCCGGTGTAACCTTTCTGTTACCCACGCAGCAAAAGGTATCAATGAGGATTTCTCTACGATAAAAAAGGTGTTTTTGGACTGCAGTAGTCATTTCTATCAAGTGGACTGTAAGTTTGTTCGTTACTTAAGTTTTATAAAAGGATAGAAGATGCTGATTCCATATCCTGTTCCTCTTCACTCTAGTGTCTCTTAATGGCAAGTAGTCACCTTTAAAGCGTATAAACTCTTATTAAAGTGATTGATTGATAAACATTACGTCATCACCATCATTACAGCCGTTCACAAGTCCACTGCTGAACATAGGCCTCCCCCGAGGAATGCCAAAAAGCACGGTACCAAGCCACCTGCATCCATTTAGTCCCTGCATCTCTTAACAGGTCGTGACTCCATCTATTGGAGGGACGCGCTAAACTTCGCCAGCTAGTACGAGGCTGCCACTCGAGAACCTTTCTTTCCCATCGCTTGTTGGTTTTTCGAGCAATATGGCGGGCCCATTACCACTTCAGCTTACTAATCCGTTGGGATATGTCGGTCACTCTGGTTCTACTGCGGATATCCTCATTTCTAAGTTTATCACGCAGAGAAACCCCGAGCATAGCCATCTCCTTAGCTGGCTGAACTACTTTGAGCTTTCTCATATGCCCAGCAGTGAAGAAACACATCCCAGATCCATAGGTCATCACTGGCAATACGCACTGGTTGTACAATCTAGTTTTAAGATTTTGAGGTATGCCTGACGAGAAAATGTGTCGCAATCTCCCGAACGCTGCCCGGCCGAGTTGAATCCGTCGATTGACCTCTCAGTCGAAGTTGGACTTACCTAGTCAGTCTACTTGTCCCGGGTACATATACATATAAAATTTCGGCATATTTTTTTATAAATTTGTAGCTCTACACTTACACAAGGCTGCCACCTAAGAACCTTTCTTCCCCATCGGTTCTTTAATCTATGTGGCCACCCATTGCCACTTCTGCTTACTAATTCATTCTATCACGTCGGCTACTGATCCTACTGCGGATATCATCGTTACGGATCCTATCACTCAGAAAACTTCGAGTTTGTCTTCAGGTCAGGTTACAGCAACAGTTATCAATCACTCGATTTTTTATTCCGTATTATTTCTTTTTTCTTTGTAGTGTCAAATAAAGTTTTCTTTTTTTTTAATTTCTATAATTTTCTGTGTGCATTTAAAGGCGATCGATTTTTGGCCTTCGAAAAAATTGAACGTACCGGCGAAACGAAATTAATTGGAGTCAGCATCGGTAACAAAGTACTTCCATGGACGAGCGACGAGCTGGAGGAATGGGCACACTCCACATCCTCCAAACCAGAACAAACCAGGATGTACTTCAATGCTCATTGCTTGAAGGATTCTAACTTGATCAACAAGTATAATGTTGACTACCTTTATGAGGTAATTATTTATCCATTAACAATTTCATAGAAAACGTTATAAAGGATAATAAGTCGTCTTTTTATAGGATAAGGGTGACAAACGTCCTCACAGTTTACTAGATGGTGAATGGATGCTGTGGCTCATAGGCAATTTCTATAGGATAGGGTAACAAACGAGAACACAGTCCATCTGATGGTAAGTGGTTGCTGTGGCCCATAGACATCTACATCTATCCTCGATTATGGATCAAAATGCAGATGCATTGTTACCTGTGAGGACTAAGATGGAATGCCTCGTTTCCAGTAAAAAGGGTCTCCGGTTCTCTACACTCACTATACGAAACACAGCAGCATTAAGCTACTATTTTACGCTGGTATTCTGTGAGAGCGTGGTCCTTCCCCGGTCGAGCCGACCCATTCATGCTACAACTATACTACTAATATATTTGCAGCATGGCTCTACCACGTAAAGACTTTACAGCGCTTACATCTATCCTCATTAAGAATCAAAATCTTGAAACGTTGTCATCCCTAAAAACTAAGTTGGAGTGTCTCGTTACCTGTAAAACGGTCTCCCGTGCTTTAAACTCAAGTACCAAAAACAGCAGCATTAATCCGCTCTTTCACGCAAGTGTTCTGTGAGAACGTGGTCCCTCTTCGGTTGAGCCGACCCATTCGTGCTAAAACTATAATACAGCTGCAGCGTAGCTTTACCACGTATAAAATTTCATCCAACTGTTACAAAATTTAAGACATTACCTTTATAATTTGCTGTGTCGAGGGTGGCAATCTTAAAGAATCTATCACCCCACTTCATTCTGTATGTGAATTTAGACGCAACAATGGGAAATAACTTATGACCACTGTTAAATAGATTACCATCACCTATCCGTCCACTTTATATATCCATCTAATATAAAAATCCACTGCTGAACATGAACTCACCCATAGCACAGATTAATAAATAGTTTACCAATCCATAGCACAGATTAATAAATAATTTAACAACCCATAGATAGCCTGATTGGGGCGCAGTGCAGGTGGGTTGGCAACTGCAGTTTTTTTATGATTCTGAATTGTTATCTATTATGCTGCCTCATGTTTTACTAGTTGTTATAAGATTAATATAATATTATAGTTAAATAATGTTGCCCCAGGTTGTCCCTAATACTTATTGGTCTCATATTGATGTGGGAATTGATAACAAAAATAATGTTCCAACTGTTTTACTTTTTTTTTAAATAGAATAAGGGTGACAAACGAGCACACAATTCACCTGATGGTAAGTGGATGTAGTGGCCCATTGACATTTGCATTTATCGTCGATTAAGAATCAAAATGCAGATGCGTACCACTGAAAACTAATATGGAACGCCACGATTTCAGTAAATAAGGTTTCCGGTTCTCTTCACTCACCATAAAAACACCTGCTGTGTTGAACTGCTATTTAACGCCTAAATTCTGTCTTGACCATGTTCTGCTCAAAACCACTTACCCAGCTTTTACTATTGTTGTTGAAGCCACTGTGACTGATCACTTTGCGGTGATACTCTCTCTTTCAAAGAAAGTACAGTACATTCCACCTAAGAGTGTTCACAAGATAAACGAAGAAAAGTTGAGTCAAAGTCTCTTAAGTGTAGATTTTGAGAGCTTGTTAAATTTAGATGACCCCGATTCTGCGATGGAATATTTTATAAATGCTATACGTAACTCCATCTCCTACGCGACTATAACTTATATCCCATCCCGCAGGCGCAGAATTCTTAAGCCGTGGATGACTCCAGGACTCCTAAAGTGTCTTAGAAATAGAGACAACTTACACAAAAAGTTTAATAAATCACCCGATAACGTGGTTCTCAAAGTAACCTATAAGCGCTACAGAAATTATTGCAATTCTTTGCTCAAGAGCGTTAAACGCGATTATGAAAGAAATAAATTTGCTGAGGCTGGAAAAGACTCAAAACGTATTTGGGAGACAATAAACCAAGTTACCAATACTAGCCCTAGAACAACACCAGGCCACGAATTATTACAATTGTGTCCATTCCCATGTGAATCGGCCGATAGAGTTAACTCCTTCTTTATCAATGCTGGCAAAATCCTGACCAGACGACAGCTATCTCAACCCATGCTACTTCTGCGGTTTCAAGTCCTAATTTAATAGAAAACTCTTTCGTTCTTTTAAATACAGACGAAGAAGAAGTTGAACGGATTATCATTGCTTTAAAATCAGATAAAACTGTTGGATGGGATGGTATCTCCACTGGTCTTCTGAAAAAGTACAAAGACATCGTAGTGCCTCCTCTGACATTTATTATCAACTTGTGTTTGACGGCAGGTGTTTTTCCAAGGGTGCTGAAAAAAGCTGTTGTTCATCCAATTTACAAAAATGGCGATCAAAGTCTACCTAATAATTATCGTCCTATATCAATACTGCCGTCAATCTCTAAGGTTTTTGAAAAAATCATAAACTCTAGACTAGTGAACTACCTTGAGCAAAAGAATTTATTATCAAATGTCCAGTTCGGTTTTCGTGCAAAAAAATCAACATCAGATGCTTTACTTTCGGTTACCAACTACATTACGCAAAACTTAGATAAGGGTAGAAAGAGTTTAGCCATCTTTCTCGATCTAGAGAAAGCTTTTGACACCGTTTCAATTCCACTGTTGCTCCAAAAGCTTGAGGATATTGGCGTGCGAGGCTGTCAACTTACATTATTTTCTAGCTATCTCAGTAGCCGATGTCAGTGTGTCAAGTTGTCTAATAGTGTCATCAGCTCTGATTCTCCTGTCTTTTTTGGTGTTCCTCAGGGTAGTATACTTGGTCCGACTCTATTCCTCATTTTTATTAATGATTTGTGTAACCTTAATCTTCACAATGACAAGATAATTACATTTGCTGATGACACAGCTCTCCTTTTTTCTGGAAGCACCTGGGAGGATGTTTTCCGGCAATCTCAGGTTGGGTTTAATATGGTATGTGCTTGGCTTAGGAAGAACTTACTAACTCTAAGTTGTAAGAAAACTAAATATATGCCTTTTGCAATCCGTACCTCATCCTTACCTGGAGACGCGCATAAAATCATTGCTCACTGTTGTGCTAATTCTAACACTTTAGATTGTTCCTGTCCCGTTTTAGAGAAGACTAATAGTATCAAGTATCTTGGCATATTATTTGACAACACCTTAACATTCCGTTCTCATATTAAAACACTATGTGGTAGAGTGCGTAAACTGATTTTTATATTTAATAAATTAAGACATGTTGCTAATAGAGAAGTACTAAAATTGGCCTATTATGCTTTGTGTTAATCTTTATTAACATACGGAATTGAAGTCTGGGGTGGTGCAGCCAAAACACATATTATTGAATTAGAGCGTGCGCAAAGATCACTTTTAAAAGTTATCCATTTTAAACCCTACTTATACCCAACTTTAGATTTGTATAGAATTAGCGAAGTTCTTACAGTTCGACAACTATTTGTGCTACATATAGTTTTAAGACAACATGCAATTTCAAAAATAACTCAAAAGGAACATTGCCGCCGTAATCATCTGGTAGCTCAGTCAGTGCCTTTCTTCACATCTTTTGCTAGGAAATTCTTTACTTTTTTGGGTCCGTATTTATATAATAAATTACACCAAAAATTATCTATTCATGAAGTCAACAGATGGTCATGTAAAAATAGACTTGTAGAATATCTTCAGACTCTTTCATACACAGATACTGAACAATTACTCCAAATTATCTCATAAATATTCACGGACATACACGCAGACATGCTAACAGTTACAAACTCTCATACTTACGCTACAAAATACGTGGTTTTTGTATCTTTTATTTTATATTTTTTATTTTTTCTCTAAATATTATTATTTCTAACCATAACATAAGTGATCTCCTTATAATATTATACTTGTTGCCAAGTAAATTTGGGGGGGGGGCCTGGTGACCTGTAATACGGGTCTTTGAACCTACACGGGCACCAGTCTCCCATGAATGACAAAATATTGTTAAAATAGAGATGTAACACTAATGTAGCTTCCATGTCGTTTGTGGTGAGAAATAAATAAATTATTATTATTATTAAAAAAAAGAGTAGTCCTACCTTATAACCTTAATATAGTAGCAGCATGGCTGTACCATGTACAGATGTACGTAAAACGAGTGTAAACGAGAGAAACTAATGAGACACTTGATTTGTGTTTCTGCAGGTCGTGGGCTAACCACCTGTTACTTCATTCACATTTTCCATCTAAACCCAATTTTTTGGCTAGACGTGGTGTGAGTAGATTGCTATTTTCTTTGATTCTGCCTTCCTCACGGGTATTACAGGCGTGACCCTCTTGAAAATCTCTCTCATTTTCAAAGTTGGAAAATTTTATAGTTTCTTCTTAACAAAAAGATTTCGTCGTAGCTATTTTCTATATATGAGTGTAGTTAGGACACTAAGTAACAATTATTTTTATTATAATATCATGACGCTTATAAGTGCTTTGTTTAATGTCTACATAAATAAAGATATTTGATTTAATTTGATCCTGGAAAACATTAAAATTGCCTCTTTTTGTGTTGTAATAACTTATACCAAAAACTTCTATGTGATCTAATAAAGGCTTACCATTTTTCTAAGGTGGAAATTCTTAGTACAGACCCAGAAGTAGCTGGCCAAGGTGTAGGCAAGCTTCTCTTAAATACTGCTCTCAGTCACGCTGAAGAATTAGGTTATCCCGTAGCACAGGTCATAGCGGTCAGCCATTATACGTAAGTATAAATAGTTTATTATTGTTTTAGTTTATAACTTTGTTAGTTATATCAACAAATCAGGTGTACTTTAGTATCAAAATGATTCACGTGAAAGAGTGAGGAGCTAAGAATACTATAATACACAGTAGAAGGGCTACCAACCTAATTTTGTGCGACAACTGGTGTCGCCGCGAGCACACATACAAGCGGTTACGTTTTATTATCACTACTAGAAACCCATACATATTTCATTATTTATATGTCATACATATTTCAATAAATAAATGTTACAAACGCATTTTAACATTAAATAAAATCAGAATTTATTCCACGGCTATAACAACGGATTCACAACGAATATCTACAGACCGTCTCTTTCCGAAAAGAAAGAGAAGGAACAATTGTGTTGACAAACTGAGCGAATTTGCACATTTTAGACTTTTAATCGACCGTACAATCATGATTTACAAAAAAGAAATCGCTTGAATTTTAAAACATACTTATTTGTAAATAGTGTGCAAATGAATTGCAAACAATTGCAATAAGTATTTTTTTATTGTAAATTAAAAGTTGTTGAACACATCTTAGAAAAAAGAAACCATTATTTCTATATGTTTGAATACCGATTCTGATAACGTACTTGAACATGAACCACAGGTATATCATCATCATCATTACAGCCCTTCACAAGTCCACTGCTGAACATAGGCCTCCCCCAAGGTATGCCGCAAAGCACGGTCCTGAGCCACCTGCATCCATCGACTTCTTGCATGTCTTACCAGGTCGTCACTCCATCTAGTGGCCTACACGCCCTACACTTTGCCTACCGGTACGAGGCTGCGACTCGAGAACCTTTTTTCCCAACGATTGTCGGTTCTTCGAGCTATATGGCCGGCCCATTGCCACTTTAGCTTACTAATCCGTTGGGCTATGTCGGTCACTCTGGTTCTACTGCGGATATCCTCATTTTTAAGTTTATCACTCAGAGAAACCCCTCTCCATAGCTCGCTGAGCGACTTTGAGCGTCCTCGCCAGCAGTGAAGGACCACGTCTCGGTTCCGTAGGTCATCACTGGCAACATGCACTGGTTGTACAAGTTGGTTTTCAGGTTTTGAGGTATACCTGAGCCACAGAGCACGATCCTGAGCCACCTGCGTCCATCGACTTCCTGCATGTCTTACCAGGCCGTCACTCCATCCAGTGGGGAGTCGCCCTATAGGTTATAATAATAATGTCCTCCAGACCGAATTTCAGCCACGGCGGCCAGCCTCAACGGAGGCTAGCCATCGGCGCAGGACAGGATTATAGTGCCCAAGTGTATGCGCAAGTACAGGTGCACTCTCTATTCCCTCACTCTCATAATCCGATGGGACGGTAAACCGACACGATCGGAGAGAGATCAGGCGCAGGACCAACGGCTTTACGTGCTTTCCGAGGCACGGGGGTGAGACACCGCCAACTTCTTGACTCCGGGCAACTACTGAGAATTTCTTGATGGAAAAACTCAGTAATTAATCTTTTGGCCCGACACGGGACTTCGAACCCGGGACCTCATGATCAGTAGTCGCACTACTACAACCACTAGACCAACGAGGCACTTGAAGGTTATATATTTTTACCACTAAACAATAAACAAATTGTTATGCGAAAATCTGTCCAGGTTTCATAACTAAACTGCTGAACTGATTTTAATAAAATTGAGATAGTTTGATGATCTAAGTAGGCTTTGCAAAAATCGGCATTATTACATAAATTGCACCCAGCAATGCTTGACACAAAAATTGGGCAACGACTGTGACATCAAAAGAGATGTGTTGAGATTTATATGTGTGAATTGACATGTTAGTGGCTACACGGGCACCACCCACTCCTCCGTTCTATTGTGTATGTATTATTGTATTCTATGGTGAGGAGGGTGGTCCTTCTTTCTCTTCACATTTACTAGCCAATGCTGAATATGACCTCACATCGCTGGAAGTATTATCGAAATAAAATCCTTCAGCGATAGTGAAGTGAGTGGCCGAGGCAATAAGGGACGCCCTAAACGAAAGTTAATCGACCAAATCGGTAATATATTGAAGATGAGCCAAATTACGACTACATTTATATTATCAACTATATATAAAATCAACGAGCATGTATGCGTTCATATATTGATGTTAAAGGTGCATCGATTGCACGGGTGATTATTTTGATTACATAAGCACTCACGTCTGTCAGCCAGAGGGGTAGGCGGAGACTACAGACTTCCATTTGGCACAATCCTGACATACCTCTCTCGCCTCTTTCCCATCCATATACCTACGCATACATGCTCGTGGGTTAAGGGTACTCTTAATTGGGCCCCTTTTCAATAGGTCACGAATCTGGTCGACAAGCTTTCACCTAGGGCATCCCTTACCGACTCTGCCGTTCACTTCTGCAACATAAATTTGCTTTGTCACTTTTTGCTCATTCATCCCTTCTACATGACCAAACCACCGAAGCATTCCTTTCTTAATCCATAATGGTAAGGTTGGAGCAGGGAGTGCTAAGAATCTCCCGTGGAGGTTCGGCTGTTCTAACAGTGGTAGAGCCACGCGGCAGCTTTGCTGCCGCACGTATGGGCCGGCTCAAACCGGGGTGGTACCAAGACCTCACAGAATACCGGCGTGAAGTGGAAACTCTGCTTCCGCGCTTAGTCTGGTGAGTGCAGGTGGCCGGAGGCCAAATCCCCCTCAATCCCATTAACATGGTAGCGGAATTAAATGTCAAACTACCCCAGGAGGGTACCAGCACCCCTGGAGAATCCCTCGCTGAGTATTCACGACCAAGTTACTTCACTCCTGAGCGTGGGTGCTCAGGCTGCCCCGCGTATACTGAGGGTGGGGTAAGGGGGGTGCAAAATTCTGCTCAAGACTACAACTGCTCGGAGCAAACGGAGCAGCAAGACCAAGGCGACCCCTGCCACGCTATCCGTGAATTTTTGCAATATCAGGGGACTTCACTCTAACCTAAACGCCGTCCACTACCATCTCGAGACGGCGAGGCCGGCTCTGCTCTTTCTGACCGAGAGGCAGGTGTCCTCTCCGGCTGATGTCTCGTATCTCTCCTACCCGGGGTACAAACTGGAACACTCCTTTGTACCTCGGGCTGGAGTTTGCGTTTACGTCAGAGAGGACATCTATTCTCGACGCCTTGGCAGTCTTGAAGGTTCGGACTTGTCCATCCTTTAGCTACGCGTAGACAGCGACGACCATCCGCGCGTCTACGGGTGCCTCTATAGGTCCCATAGCGGTAATGCCAAAACGGACCGACTCTTCGACCACATCCAAATGGCTACAGATTCGTTGCTACAGCAGATCCCTCTACAGAAATCGTGATCCTCGGCGACTTTAACGCCCATCCCGCCGAATGGCTTGATTCACTTTTAACCGATCATGCGGAGAGATCTGTTCATGATTTTGCCTTGGCATATGGTCTAACACAATTGGTTACTTCGCCTACGCGGATTCCGCGGTTTCCAGATTCCAGAGGATCATACCTTCCCTTTTGGATCTTCTGCTGACCTCTCACCCGGACGGATATCATATTTTCTTCAACGCCCTTTTAAGCTCCTCGGACCATTGTCTTGTCCGGAGTGTGGTGCCACTTACGCCGAAATCGCAGTTACATTCAGAAGGCTGAAGCCGTGTTTGTCACTATAGGTCAGCCAATTGGGATAGGATGCGGTTTTTCTTTGCATACTACCCTTGGGGGCGGGTTTGCTTCTCGCTGGACGATCCCAACGTTGTTGCGGATTCTGTCGCTGATGTGGTACTTCAGGGTATGGAACTTTTTATTCCTTCCTCTGTGGTGCCCATCGGTGGCAAATCTCAGCCATAGTTTGGTCGCTCCTGTAAAATAGCATCATGCTATAAGCAGGAGTACTACCAAGCCTGGGCTGATGCATCCCGGGATGTAAACACCAGCGCTCTAAAAAAGAAGTATAATTCCGCCTCGGGTCCTTCAAAAGAGTCATTGCCAAGGCAAAGTCAGAGCACATAGGCAGAATTGGCGAGAAACTAGTTCGCCTTCCTTCTGGAAGTAAGAAGTTTTTCCCGTGTATTTTGGTCTCTCGCCAAAGCTGTCCAGGGGAATTTCTGTCAGCCATCTCTTCCATCTCTGCACAGGGAGGACGACTCACTGGTCCATACCGCAAAGGAGAACGCCGATCTGCTAGGTTCTTTCTTTGCGTCCAACTCGACCCTCGATGACGGGGGGAGTACGCCGCCGATCATCCTGCGGTGTAAGTGCTCCATGCCGGAAGTGCAGTTCACACAGCGCTCGGTTCGCAAAGCACTCCTCTCTCTGGACGTCCACAAGTCGAGTGGGCCTGACGGAATCTCCCCAATTGTGCTGAGGACGTGTGCTCCAGAGTTAGCACCAGTTTTAACGCGCCCTTCCCGGTACTCATACTCCCTAGGCGTAGTCTCAAAATCATGGAAGACAGCTTTCGTCCACCCAATCCCGAAAAAAGGCGACCGCTCAGACCCGTCCAACTACTGACCTATCGCCATCACCGCCTTGTTCTCCAAAACAACGGAGTCCATTGTAAACTGCCAGCTCATGATCGCCAATACGGTTTTTGCCGTGGTCGACTTCTGAAGGACTGTACTGATGATGATGATGATGATGATGATTACAAATCCACTTCTGAAAATAAGCTTTCTTCACTAATTGGTCATTAATATTGCTTTTGTTATTATAGTTCTAAAATCTGTAAGAAATGCGGAATGAAGCTCGAGTGGTCTATGAAATATGAAGACTTCGTCGATAGAGCTGGACGACAAATGTTCTTCCCCCGCCGGCCACACCTGGCTGTTGAAATTTATTCAAAGTTCTTCGATCCGTCAAAAAACAAAGAGGAGCCTTGTAAACCACAATATTTCTGACATTGTTAACTGTATTTTAATCGCAGCTTATTACGTTTTGGATATATCTGATAAACATATACAACAAAATAGTTTTGTTCTTCTTTTCATTAAGAGCTCCATAAGTTAATCTTAATATTAGACATTATTTGTCCACTAATTTACGATTTTATGGATGGACGTGAGTCAGGATCTTGCTTTGCCGCATTCTTTGGGATAGGCTTATGTTCAGCGGTGGACTTGTTAAGGAATGTAATGATTAAGCTGATGATGATGAAGATTACTCTTTTACCCTACATGTGCAATAGTCCCCCGCTTCACCATCTATATACACATCAGCAGCAAAATTACTATATAGCAGGATTTTTCACTTTTTGACTCTGATCCTGCTTTGCCCAGCTTTATTTAGTTTCACGTACAGATCATTTTTATAAATTCATCTAAAATGATTTGGAAGGTGTCGTCATTGTCAAAATCGAACAGTTGTATTATTAAGATAGGGTGGTATTAATAATAAAACTCATTAATAATTACTCGTATAATACAAAAAATAATTAGGTATATATTTACATCAAGCTATGGAGAGATACAAAATTTCAAACCGTGGTACCTAATACTAACATTAATAAGCAACTCTCATGTCTTGCTTATTCAGCAGCTTTTCGAATATACGAGTATAGAGAGTTGACATCTGAAAATAGTGCCATTATAAAACATAAATGATTCTTAATGGCATTCATACAAAGCTCATAACGTGGATTTTATTTATAATTAAATAAAACTAATTTTACGGATTTTATCGCGATTAATTTAGTTGATTTTAATTCCCGAAACATCGGGTGTTTTCCAGCACCCATGATCACGGCGGCTTGAGGTGGTTAACATCCCGATGTCAAACATAGGGAGTTAAAATCAAGTGAATTAAACGCCATAGAATCCGTAAAAGTAGGTTTATTCAATGTGCAGTGTTCGTGTAAATATAAGAAATCCTTATAATTTATTTATTAGTTAGATCTAACATCGGGCTGCATAAAAATAGAATAGAGAGAGAGAGTGGGGTTATTTTAGACATCAAAGGAAACCTTGAGACTTAGGAAAAAATAAGGACCATTTTATTTGGGACTGATTTCTCAACCATCAGTTAAAGTTATTTATCAAATAAATTATAAACTAACTGAACATAAAAGTGAAATAATGAATCTATTTTATTAATACCAGTTTATATTATTCTATAAATAAATATTATCTGTTGATCGAAAAAGTTGTGAATATCTATCAAAATTGGAACGAGATCTTATACTTGAAAAATAGACAAAAAAAAAAATTTGAATAGGCGTGGTTATTTCAGACATGGTAAAGCTCCCTTATTTCATAAAGTCATAATTTACTTAAAATATAGGAATATTACGAGCGTAAGCATTTCTATCAGAATCTCAACATAATGTGAGAGTTAAAAGTTAGATCATAAAATTAAGGGTTATGAAAATTTGTTCTTAAAATCTTAAATCTGGATTTCAAATAAGATCAAAATGAGAGTGAGGTTTTAGACATGGTAAAGTTACCTTATTTTATGACTTAAGTACAGACATATATTATACTAATCGAATTACTAATACAAAGTAGGTTAAAAAAGTTAGATTATAAATTCAAGGTTGTCAAGATAAGTTAAAACCTAGAACCTGGATAAATAAATTTGATCAGCATAAGTGAGTGTTTTTTTTTTTAGAAAGGGTAAAGTACTCCTCCTTATTTCAACTGACCGTATTATGCTACGGTCGTAAATAAAGAAAATAAATATCCTTAAGATTCTAATGCAGTGCGACATTTGAAAAGTAGTTGAAATTTTTGATAGCAAGTTAAAGAAAAAATATTAATAAATTATTAATAATAAGAAATTGGAAAGTTTATATAGAAAGTAGTTGTTATATTCATTATATATTAATATTAATATGCGTAATTTATGTCATATAAAGAGAAGTATATACTGTGAAAGATGATAAGATATAACACTTCTCATTCCCTTAATATTTTGAATCGAATGCGAGTTTAGTATTTCACGATTTAATATTTCGTGTGTAGTTAATACTGCAAACATCGCACTGCATGTCTTTTAATAGCCACTGATTAAAAAAAATACAATGTAAAAATAAGGAATTTTTGGAAATAACATTTAGTAATAATAGCTTCGCAATCAATATTAGAAAATACAATTACCGTCTAAAGTTACCACTAGGAGTTATACTTGGCCCCAACAACTATACAAAGAATAAAAACGCATATATTTGTAAAATCACGTTATCGTACACTAATAGTTTACTAGTATTAAAAATTAATTCCTTTTAGCGTGTTCCCAATGTGAGCCTCCTTCTTTGCCACCTTTTTTGCCATACTCCGAATGATTCTCGTGGTGTTCTTCGTGGCCTTTCTTGCCATTGTATCCCTTGTGATCAGCGTCGACATGACCCTTATTGCTGTAAATGAAATTAAAATTGAACAAATAAAGAAACACTTCTGTTTCTAATTAAAAAGTAGAAGCAGAATATTCTTTTATATTAACTTTAGTAAAACTCGTCTATAATCCTTGATATTACAATAGTTTTAAGGAGTGTTGATTTAAACCTTTTATTAATTAATTTGAGGTACAAAATATAAGCTAAAGAAATGTTTATATTCTGGATAGTAAAATTTCTTTATCTTCATCATCATATCAATAATGCTATGCTGGATAAGATCATAAAAATGAGTATGTAACGTTACCACCTCAGGCCGTTGTATAAGTCACGTACTTTGATTTACTATATTATGTAGTCAGTCCAGTGGTATTGTAAGTTTGGTTAGAATATAACATGGTTACAAATGTATCTCTAATAGATGCTACAATCTTCAAATAATACGTAATTTCCCGTAACCACTTGAGTTGTCACATACGCCCGACATCAACCTTTTTTTGGTCCGAATTTTTTTTATCGCATAGCACCACCTGATGGTAAGTGTCCGCCGTGGCCCATAGACATCTACATTTTTTACTCGATCAAGAATCAAAATGCAGATGCGTTGTCACCCATGAGGACTACAGTGGAATGCTTCGTTTCTAGAAAAAAGAGTCTCCGTATCTCTGCACTCGTCATACGAAACACAACAGCTTAAGCTGCTATTTTCTCTGGTATTCTGAGAGAACTTTGTCCCACCTCGGTCGAGCCGACCTATTCGTGCAACAACCGTAATATAGCTGCAGCTTGCCTCTACCACGTATATTACTGACCAAATTAATATAAAATTATGTAAAATATAAAAATATTATGTAAAATATATAAGTTAAGTCAAATTAATTAACTTTAACTAACGTAAATGTATGCGTAGATGTATGTATGTGAATTAAAGGAAAGAGGTGAGACAGGTGTGTCAGGGTCGCGCCAAATAGACGTCAGTAATTTCAATCTACACTTCTGGGTGACTGGCGTAATAGTTTATGTTATTATGTTATGTATTCGTTACGTTGCTAAGTAATTATTTCATTTATAATTTTTTACTAATGTAATTGTAAATATTTACAATTAACATTATTGTAAACAATTCTATGGACACTAGAAATTGAGGTGTTTGCTTGTAACATTGAAAAAACAACCTTTTATTGAGCTGAGAGGTCTATTCGTAAGCTGAAGTGGGAATGAACCGGACATATAGCTGGAAGAACCGACAACCGATGGGGAAAAAAGGTTCTCGAGTGGCAGCCTCGTACCGGTAGGCGTAGTGTAGGGCGAACTTCCATTAGATGGAGTGACAACCTGGTAAGACACGCAGGAAGGCTATGGATGCAGGTGGCTCTGGACCGTGCTTTGTAGCATTCCTTGGGGGATGCCTATGTTCAGCGGTGGGACTTGTGAAGGGCTGTAATGATGATGATGAAAGCATAAACAACCTTAAATAAAATGTTTGCTAGTTTGTTTGTCTATCTGGGCTTATCTTTTGAATGCTTGTACCATGTATAATAAAACCAACAGATAGAGAGCAATTTTCAGGAAGGATGTATTTTATATTTTATCCCAAAGCTCGAGGTTATTTTGAAAAAAAAATCATAAAGTAAATGGTCTTTCATTATGGTTGGTCGCTAGTTCTAAATAAGTTGTATTTTAAATGGAATTAGAACACTTATTGAAGTCCCTCGACATAGTTCATAAAACGAAAAATAATAGATCATCATTACATAGCACATTTTTTGCCCAATTTCACATCGGTCTGTTCAAATACGTAGTGATTTATGCTAGCACCACAGTTTAAAGCTAGGCTAACAGTTTGGAAACGAATGATCTTGTGCGTGTGGGCCATGACGGGCAGGAGGCAGTCCGACTTTGTACGCAAAGTGTTGCCACGTTAGCGACTTTGTCGCTAAATCTAACGAGTTTTTTTGTTAAGTTGGGGAGTTTAATTCAATGTTTAGCGACAAAAAATATTCTGGCGACTTTTAGCGACATTTGCACTTACTTCAATTTTTGTTACCATCTGACTACTTTAGGCGTAAGGAATACTATACTCTATCCGTTAAAGAAATAATAAAATGTAAAGGAAGTGAAACAAAGGTTCTCTGGATGTCGCTTATACAATAATAAACACATTAAGAGAAGTACAACTACATTACATCACCTATTACAAATAAATCACTTAACATGTACAACATTATTATGCTTATATTGCATATATATATATATAAAAAAAAAAAAAAAAATATATATATATATATATATATATATATATATATATATATATATATATATATATATATATATATTGATGAATATATTGTTCGATTTTATCTTTGTTTCGCGTTTTTTTAATAAAATTAAATTTATCGACATTTGGGGACTTTTTTGTTACTAAATTCATGTATAACTAGGGACTTTTGACGGCAGTGTAGATGTAGAGACCTACGGTAATTCAATGTGGCAACAGTGTGTACGCAGTCCACTCAGTCTGCAGTACAATACATGCGGTTGGCGCGCGCGTGTTACTGTACTTATTTAAGTTATTTATACTTGTTTAACTTACTTTGAGTGCCGAGAAATATAATATTTAATAAGGGCGACAATCCATCGGCATTTTGATTTGTTATAGTTATATGAGTTAATAAGTAAAATTGACTTCAAATGACGACCATGCTTACGTTTCGTTCATTTTTTTTTATAAAATTGTTTATCCGATTAAGAATATACTACATAATTAAATTTAACAATAGAAAACTGAAAACATCTATAAAAAGAAAGTGTCTCGAAAATATTTGGCAATGCAACACTTGTAAATTTATATTTTTTTGTAACAATGAAAAATAATCTTGTTCAATAAATGTTTTTAACTTTACATATGTATTTACATAATGTTAATAAATATTATGAGTATTATGATACCCAAAATTATTTTATTCCCAATTTCGCGACAAACCTAGCAAACAGGTGGCCAAAATGTTAATTAAATCAGTAAATTTGATATTTAACTCAGAACAACTAAAAATTCCTCACAAAAATATTCTTATACTCTTGCGATTGACCATTTAATGGAAAACGTAAAATATCTCGAGGAAACGTGCACGCACATCCGGATAGTTAAAAATATTTAGAGGGAAAGTGAAGGGCGTAAATTTTCACTTCAGTGAAAATTACGCAAATTCACACTTCGCCCGGAACGGTAGGTACTCGCGACGGAATATTTCATGCTTTCATAAATTAAAGGAGGCACGTAGTAGAGCCACGCCGCAGCTATGTTATGGTTGTAGCACGAATGAGTCGGATCGACCGAGGAAAGATCACGGTCGTAAAATAG